>SSNS01000008.1:3638569-3668640 GCA_006937985.1 Aphyosemion australe
GCCTTTTCTCTGTTTTATCACTATAATGCAATAGAAAATAGTTAAAGGGAAAGAATATTGAATCTAAATCTACACAAATTAGACTGCCAGAGGTTAAAGCATCACCAAAACTTTGCAAAAAGCTTGGACTAAATCATTATCACAACCTAATTTGGTGTGCGTGCGTGCGTGGTGGAGCGAGCCATGCCAGAGACGTAGCCATGGGACCGAGTGGGAGAGACAAAGGCCTTCAGTTATCGATTTACCAAGTACAAGGAGCACTGGTATTTACAGGAACCTGAAATTTGCTCTGCCAGGATGTGCAGTATTTTGCTGCCAAGCACACATCATACAGATAGAGGGAGAGAGCCAGGCAGGGGTAAGGGTTGTTCAAATACAGCTGTGCAAAATGAGATGTTGGCATTTAGTTAAAATTGGTTCTAGAATTTGCATTAAGGAAATATATGTTAGAACCAAAGCAGAGCCTGGTGCAAGTTCCTGAGCCAGGCTCAGCGAAACGATTCTACGCTCTCTAAATGCTTTGCCGGAGTAAGAGAAATGGGAAACAGAAGGGCACACACATTTTATTTGGAAAATGGAATACCAATAATTGTTTCAAATCTTACACTTAGAAAAGCATAGCTGAACCTAAGGGTGTAGTGCATCAGGATGCTGTTCCAAAGCCATACAGTGAATAAGTGATTGAGCTATCAACACTCATGGTCAGGTGAGCTTGGAATCACAAAGACTTATGACCAGATTCTCTAACGTTTTTTTTTCTGGCCAAGTCTGAAAAAAGAGCGGCGATGGTGGTTAAGTGCCATCCCATAATTTGAGGGTTGCAGTTTCATGCCCCACTGATGCGTTGGGCCCTCCTAGCGCAACAATCCAATCTACATCAGATACAAAAAAGGGTTAGGCAATAGTGTGGCTGATACACCATGTTGTGAGCTATTAAATTTAAATTTTTATGACTGATTAAAAAAATGTCTTGCTTCTGTTTTGTTTCTACTGTCACACTTTATTTAAATAATTATATTAATTTAAAGCTGACATCACTTCCTACCCTATCAGTGAACTGCTTAAAAGCTTCAGTCATGCATTAGCACACCACGCCCCTTCTCTTTAGGCATCTGTGAGCAGTCAGGGAGTTTAGGCAACATTCTTTGGTTTTCATTTAGGTAAGAATTATTTTTATTTTCAGTCAAAAGGGGTATTTCGTTTGTTATTTTGGCCTCAGAGACCCTGAAGTTTATAACTTCTGTTAAGTCAAATCCTGGATTTAGGAAAATAAAACATTGTTATATTGAGAAATGTTTTTGTTCAATATATCTGTTTTAAACATTTAATGTTACACCCTATGCCTCCTAGACATCCCTCTTAAGGCTTGTAACATAATTGGGGGCTTGTCCAGGATTGTTTTGATCATGACTTAGTTTTTGAAATTGTGTTGCGAGCCCCACCAACGAACAGGTTAATTTGCAGGAAGGTTGATCTGTGTCCTTCCAGACAGTATTTTTAATACATTTGCAGTGGTCTCTAGTAGGAATGAATGCCTTGTAAGTCGTACTTGAGGGAAAAAAGTTCAGATCTGCCTGTTTCAGTAAGTACAAATCAGCTGGAGGAGAAAGTAGCTTCAGACGGCAGGATTTGGAGTCTTATTTCCTGATATTTGGATATCTCGCCTCAGATTGGCTAATGACAACACGACTCTACCACTGACTGTTTTTTCTGCAATTTTGATGTTTTATCTCCACAAATAACACAAGCCTGGAGGAGTTCTGCTGTGTGGTGGAGTTGCTAATGCTAACGGTTAGCTTCTACTAGTCAAGACGTTCATTGCTGTTTCCTGAATGCTAAATCAACAACAGCCATACCCTTTGTGAGCCAATATGGGTGAGTCAAAGAGACGACGTAGAGTGGTCAGGGTTTTCAAATCTCAGCGTTTCACTGTCTATTTTCTACCAGAAGCTAATGCAGGAAATAGGTGTAGGACACAACTTTCATGTTCAGCCTGCATGTTAAACTCAGTGGCCAATCATTTTAGAAAAAAATGGTTTCTCAGTGAAGGATTTCTTTAAGAAATAACTGAATCTGCTGTTTTAAGGGGTCTGGCTGACAAAGGAGTGCTTGGCAGAGGAAGCTCATTTTAGCCACTTGTATCTGTGATGTTCTTTTTGTAACAATCCACCTCTCATGATGTGGTTGTTGATGATGAGTGAGGGTGGAAAGTAAACAAACCAGTAAATGAAGTCTTTGGACTCAAGTCATTCTTTATCACAACAGACTGGAGAAAAAAACCCTCATCACTGCAGAAAAAATCAAGGTCCGTTGAGTCCGTTTCCTTTCCCATCCTACCATCACTTGTGAACAAGACACCAACATTATTTAAACTTCTTCAGAGATTCACTGATGATGTAGTTCAAGAGGTGTGCATTGCAAAAATAACATCCTTTTTGTCCAACATGAGCCTCAAATGAGTCTAATCTTAAACAGAAATACAAATCTTGAAGGCTTTAGTTGAAACAAATAGTTACTGCATGTTTTAAAGGGAGAAGGTTCCAGAAAACAGGAATGACAATGATTACTGCAGCTTTTTGACCTAGCTCTATTAGCCCCATCTTCCCGTTGCCTTGTGAGAGAAACAAGAGTGAGTGAGAGAAGAAATGAGGTGTGGAGAGAGTCATTTAACTAGACGGCTGCAATCTGACTTAAATGGACTGAAAAACTGACTGGTTGACTAACTTGCTGTACAGGCTAGTTGGGCAAGTGACAGGATGGCTGGTCGATTTGATGACTGGAAGCTGAAGAGTGCAGTAACAGAGTAGTCACATAGTGGCCAAATGTCACAATGTTCGACTGGATGATAAACATGACTGACAAAATTCAATGCTGTCATTCATTCTTGACTGGTAAAGCTGCCTAAACACTGTAAGAAAAGACTCTGGCTGTGCACATGGACATGCTACCTGCACTGCAGCAGCAACATTGATGCATTAAACAGCTTTACTTTCTCAATACGGGAAAGTACATTTAAACAATCATGTTATTTAAACCCCATACACTGCAGCTGGGCAAATCGAGACATTGGAGTCTTAAAAGTAGGCAGTCTTACAATTTGGGAGAATTTACTGACTATTCTGCAGCTAACCTCTGAGACTGCACACAACTCAGAGGTTCTGGGTTCCCAAATGGCTTCTGAATGCCTCACTATTTATGGATAGATTTGTCAGGGCTCTCAGGCCAGAGAACACGGGGTTCAAACTAAATGCTTTCCCTGTCCAACCAGACAATTTTAGCTCACCGAACAGAAAAAGATCAAAATCTATCAAATTTTAACTCTGACACCAAGAGGAAAGCAAAGAAGCTCTGAAGAAAAGGCACAAAACATCTAATTCAAAATCAGACTCAGTGGCAATAGTGGAATTTATTAACCAACCAGCTGATGATCTAGAGTCAGGCAGTCAAAAAATTGCACCTGCAGGCTATGGAAACCAAAGCTTTGAGGTGGATAAAACTCTGAAGATCAGAGGAAAAAGAAAGTCAGAGATCCCTCTGGACTTGTCGCTACATGCAGCAAACACTTGTTCATATTGATCTATCTACATATAAATATAAATCTGTGCAGGTGAAAGCAGAACACTCCAGTCAACACAAAAACAACCTGCAGAACATGATTTCTGATCTTCAGAGCTCAACTAAAACTCTTTGTGCAAAAGTCAGAAAACTGAAAAGAATTTTTCCACCAATATCTAAAAATATGGACGAAATGAACCCATCGGACAATTCAGCTATAACTGAATGTGTTTTTTATGTGGTCGATTAAAAAACATGACAGTCTAGCTTCTGTTTATCTCCAGCTGTTTATCTGTAAAGGTGCATCTGCCAGCGGTGTAACACAGTGATGCATAAGCAGGGTTTCTGCTTGTTTAACGCTTCTATCAGCAGCTGTTCATCTGCTGAGTTGCTCACCTCTGCCTCTAAAAGAAGCTCAATAGGTTGATCCAATCTGCTGTGTTTGAATGAATTTTAATTCAGCTGTGAAATAATAGGCTGAATATGTGATGCTGTTTATTCAGATGATGCGTCGGCTCGTGTTGGAGTGTGATATTGTCGGTGAAATCATCCATTAAACAGAAATCAAGCCCTTGTGGGTAACATGCTCGTCATTCTAATATCTTTTTTCTGTTGACTTTATTATTGCTGGCACGCACCGTAGGCACCTCTATATAATCTTTGTGATGACTGAGCAGTTTTTCCAACAGGATAAAAATATTCCAGCTAAATTTACTGCAGAATAAAGATGCTTTATGATACATTGTTGCATTTACATTTCCTCCAAAATGGGTTTTATGAAACCATTTTATCTGAGACAAAAACCAGATTTGTGCTATACAGAAGAGATTTACCCACAATGCAGTCTGTCAGTGTTTTATCTTTAACATTTCTCCTCTTCCTCTTTAGAAATGTGTCAACGACATTGGAAAAGACAAAATCGTAAACATTCAGGACACACATAAAGAAGAAAAGAATAAAAAATAAAGCAGGAAATTTGACAAGGATTGAGAGCCGTAAAAACCCACATGAATAAAACGGAAGGGAAAATCTCACATGAAATTATAAAAGCTTGAAGGTCTTGTAAGGAAACAGAAAAGAACAAAGATTTAAAACCTATTAAGTCGAGAAGCTGTAGAGTCAGGGTGACAAAAGACAGATGATAGATTCCAGTTGGAAAATGAAGAAAAAAGGAAAATCTCAGGCATAAATTTATGTTATTGAAAAATTTGGCTATTAGAGTTTCCCACACCCTCACAGGCACAGACAGAAATTCATAAATTACATTCCCTGGGTAGGAATAAAGACATCTTGGGCTAAATTATAGGAAGACTAAACTTTAAACACTGGAAATGTCATTATGCTCACGTGTCTCTGTGTGCTAACTGCTGCAGTGCATTCACAAGTAAGTCTCATAAAAATGTCATTTCATTTTACCATAGTTATTGTAGTTAGCAGCAGGTGAGTGAAGTTGTGACTAACTTTGGTCCTGGTACTTGAAAAGTTGATTTTACTGACATCTAGTGATGTGTCCTTTGAGTTGAGGCTTCGAAGCGTGTGTCGGGTAATCCATGGAGATCTTTTGTGAAGTGCGTATCGAGGCTTGTTTTGACTACGTATGTAGTGATGTTTGAGGCCTCGCTGGCAGTCCATACCACGTGACACGTGGCAGTCCATACCACGTGACACGTGGCAGTCCATACCATGTTCGCGCAAGATTCGAAATAAAATGGGCAGCAAGACACTGTTGATTCCCGAGTTGGTGTTAATCTTAACTTTAAAGCAACACTTAAGAGTTTTTAACACTTTAAGCTATTGCTTTCAAATTGGTTTCAGTGGTTCTTGAGCCATAAACTTGAACAACTTCACATTGGACAGCACTCCGCAGCCCTCTGCTGACCAGAAACTGCACTTAACAGTTTTGTGGTTTGGGAAGCTACACTAGAGGAAGGTCTATTTGCTTTATGGCAATAACTGTTTGCTGTTCCAGTAGCTAGCAGTTAGACTCTTCAGTTCACCAAATGTCAATAAAAAGCACAAGAAGAAGAAGAATTTTGCTTTTTTGTTGGCATCATGGCGGAGCATAGAAGTAAAAGTAAGAGAGTAATGTCTTTGGAGGCAAAGCAACAAGTAAAACCAGAGTGAACATCAGCGCAGCCTACACCTGGCTTAGTTGCTACTGGACTTGTAAGTAATAATATTTTTTTGTCCAACATTGTGGATCTTTTTACTTTGTGGCTGATTTAATATCAGTTGGTTTATGTTAGCATTATCTTGTTGTTAGTGCTAGCTATAGCAGGCTGTGGCAGGGTTGTTTACAACAATTGTAATTCCACTTTCAACCAGTAGGAGGGAGAATCAGGGAACGAATGTGTTACTTTAAACAAATGGGTTTGTGTATTTGGCATTCTGTTAACAAATAAAGATAGAATGGAGCAAGACATGCATATGGGACAGATTGTTCCCAGTTTCCATCTTTTACATGGTCAGGAGATTTATGAGGTAATGAAAAGAATGGCATCCAGGATGCTAGCATATAGGGTGGTTTAGCTTCATCAGCATGGGGCAGCTCTAAGCTGAGATGATGCTCCTCCACATCAAAAGGGAGTCAGCTGAGGTGGTTGGGGTATCTGACCAGGACACCTTCTGGTCACATCCTTCTGTTTGTTTTGGGGCAAATCCAGCTTGGAGGAGACTTCAGGATGGACCCTAAAACCTACAGATTTTTCTTGTTTATTTGCTTTTGGATCTTCCTAAAAAATGTCACTGGGAAGAGGAATGTTTGGGTTTTCCTTCTGGACCTGTTACGTGACCTTGGATAAGTGGATGATAAATGAATAGATGGATAGGGCTTTTCTACTGGTGAAACTTTCACTTTATATCCCCAAACATTCACTTTTGTTAAAGCAAACGCCTCCACAGATGACTCACCAACAGTTCATCTAAATGTCATTTAGGGCTGTGGACATTTGCTTACTGAAGAGTCCTCACTGTTTCTCTCCTAATCCATTTGTCTCGTTAACTCCTCTGCTTGCCTGTCACTCCTAATCTCCCGCTCTCCTCCCACCTTTTCATGTAATACTGCCTTTTTATCGCTCCTTTCCCCATATTTCCTAGCTTTTCTCATCTTTTTCACCATTCTCCCCCTCCGATTCTCTCCTGCTCAAAAGAGGATCCCCTGCTCTCCTGCTGACATTCAATGAGCAAATAAGACTGTGGTGTCAGCAAGATACTAACCATATGCCAGCACAACGACGCAGCAATGCCATTTATACACACTATAAAGCGCTGAGCTGTGATTATGGAGGTATGCTAATAAAACAGTTCTGTGAAGACAGAGCTGGCAGAGTCGCTCTATCTGAGGGGGCAAAGAGAAGGGATAAAACGGCTGCATAATTACAGAGGAATATGTGTGTGTGTGTGTGGTGTGTGTGTGAATATATGTGTGTGTTTGAACACATGTGAAGGGTTCAATATGTGTGTGGGCATGTCAGTGCGGTTTTCGTCAGCGTGTGCGTACACGAGTGTGTTGGAGTGGTTTTGTGTGAAAAGGTGCACGTATGTTTGTGGTTGGGTATGTGTGCCAGGCTTATAAAGTGACTCTCATCTGCTGCACAGAATTAGTCAATAACTGGCACCTTCTCTTGATAACTAGCTCCGTTATAAGGTATTGTGTTCTAATTTACCATCCTGCTCACTGCCGTCGCAATCGATGCTCCCACACAATGCCCCGTCTTTCCTCAAGATGCAACATGTCTGCCTCACTTGGTGGATGGATGCGTTCAGATCATTTTGACAAACATCACTTTTGTTTCAAACTTGACTGAGTTTTCTTTTGTTATAATCAAAAAGAGCCGTTTTAAAGTCCTCACCTATGACTCAATCCTAAAAACACCTTCTTAAGTTAAAAATAGGCGGCAAAAATGTCCTCACTTTCCAAAAATGTACTTCATCTCCACCTCTAAAACTCAATATCGGCCTCACAAAGACTGACGTACGCAAGAACTCACACACGCTGAAATACCACAGACCCATTACTGAGTCATGCTCAGTCCTATCATTATCTCGGCAAACTGTGATCAAACAAGTGTTCCACTAATGATCTGCTCTATTTTTCTAAACCACTATCATATGCTTCGTGCACAACAACCAGATTTACTCTCAGACCACAGTTGAATACACTCCTTGGTGTAATCCATCATTTTCTGGATAGAGGCTTGGACACAAGCATCATGCAGGTGGTGCAAAATGTAAAAAAAGAAAAAAGACTTCATGATGGCTTTTCTCCTTCTCTGGTTGTACATAGAATATAGTTGAATGCAGAGGAAAATACACATGATTGTTTTTCTCTTTATTTGTGTTCTTTTAGCAGATTTGATTTTTGTCAAAAGGATTTAACAACACTGGTATCAGAATGAGACAACAAGCCAATTCCTACTGAATTCTAGAGAATGACACTCTCTCTCACTCACACACACACACACACACACACACACACACACACACACACACACGAACAGTACAGCTTCTCACACTGAGTTAAATGACTTTGTGACATAAAACCTCACATCTGCTCCACACGGTCTCTGACTTCAGACTGGAACTTGAGCTTTTATTTCCTCTGCGTGTGAAACTTTGATGAACAGGAGCAAAGCTTTCACGTCGTCTGACACTAATAACAATGACACATCTCACACTTGACCAAAGGAGAGCATGCTAATCTTTCATGAGTGCTGAGGCAAACATTTTACTGTCATTTGTTTCAGGCTGCAACCTTGCAGTCGTTCTAGAAAGATTCATGCTGGCATTTAATTTTTTGTTACAAAAAGTAGTGCGGATTCAAGTAAATCCAAGAAAAGTGAATTTTTTTGAAAGAAAGTAAATCATGAGATTGGAAATCGTCAGAAGTTTGATGAATAATTAATAATAGTTGATACTTAATAGGCCTCTGAACCTGTGGGGAGGGGGTGGATGGTGACAGGGGAAAGGGTTTGGATTATTTGAAATGGACAGGAAAAGCAGAATTTATGATCAGAAACTAATTGGTTAAAAATACAATGATTTGAACCTAAATGTGGTGCTTAGGAGTCCACACTTATACCTAATACATCTGAGTCCCACCGCATCTACAGCTTCATCTTGCAAGTTGGATCGTTGTGATGAAAAGGTTCATTCCTGCCTGTCAACGTGCTAATAAAGAGCTTAAATCAAATTAGCATTTAACTAGCAATTATTTCTTAATCACAGGTCAGGTGGACAATTAAAAAAATTAATGTTGGTGTGAAAATGGTTAATAAATGCTGACTTTAGGATTAAAAGTGATTAAAAAGTGATTTTGCGCAGAATTTATTGTGATTCTTAATTTGTAGCAATTGCTCTTCTTAAAAATTCTGCATGCCGAGTCAGACGTGCTTCCACACAGAAACATGCACCCATGTGCAGAGAAAGCAAATGCTACACAGCAAAATATTATAATCTTTTAATTCAAATACCAGGAATTATACCTTAGATTGCATGGCATGGTTTAAGAATTAAAATATGTGTCCAGTGGATATTTTCTTAAGTAAACACAAGAATGATCAAGAACCAAAAGATTAAAGTGAAACTTTGGGAAGCGCTGGTCAGTTTTTTTTATTTCTAGCACTGCTGACTAATGAGCTCGAGGCAGAGTCCTAACACACGTCTAGCTGCCCAAAAACTGATGGCATCATCATCGTTGTGGTCTGCCATCTGTTATAATCCTGAGAAAAAAGGAAACAAATGATGATTTCTGTTTCGGTTCCATTTTAATCTTTTTCTTGCTTTCTATTTTCTAGGCTTGGGTAAGTTTTGTAGCTCTAGTCATGATATAGACTTTAGTTACTCAGTGGAATTAAATGCAACAGTGGGCAACAAGTAAAATAGAAGCAGATCTTCTGTTTGAGGCGTTTATTAGTGTTCAAGGGAATATGACAAATAGTTGGACGAGAAATCAGATTAGTCTGAACTGAAGGGAGAGTTTTTCCATCAGAGCTTGTTAGGTTCTGCAGTACAAGCACAAGGATCCATCTGTGTGCAGATTGAAGGCTCTGGAATGAAAATTATAATCAGTCTCATGGGGGAAAAAGATGAGGGGGGGGCACTGCCTATACACATCAGCCAAATATCCTCGTTTATAAATAGTTGATTAAATATCTCAAAGGCAAAGCGGCTTCTCATTCTTCTCTGTGGATTGAAGAATTTCCTAAAACCTTAATGTTTTTTTTTTCTCCATTTTCCCCTCACTAACAATCACCACTCTGCTTTTCTCATCTCAGCCTCCATTTCTCCTGTTTTAAATCTACCCCACTTCACAATCTTTTTATTTTCAGCTTTGTCCATTTTTTTCTTTAGTCCTTTCAACAAGTTCCCACCATTTCTCGCATCTCCAGCATTTGTCACCTTATGGACCATGAGGTAATATTTATTAACATCACTGCTCCTCATGGCCACTTCAGAACACTTTATGGACCCGGACACACACATACAGGCTCTCTACACCAACCTATTGGCTATGTTAAAGTCAAGGCCATTTAGCTAAAAGCCAGCATCTTGATTGGTCAATACCCAATGGCCCGTGTCCTAATTGGCTGGCCTATGAGGCAGAGTGGAGGGACTGACTACTTCATTAAGAAGAGGAGATGTCAAAATTGGACTCACGTCTGAAGTGCCAGACTGTCTGCCTTACTCTCATTTATGCATCATCAATAAATCCATGTACTTAAAGTCCTTGATAGTTAATGTCCTCATATGTATGTACATGCATGTTTAACTTTACTGTCCTGTGTATATGTCTGTTTTGCTGTCATTCTGTCCTCCTGTGCTAACCCCTTTTACTCTTGCCTCAGTTTGTTCCCTGTTCTGTTTTTATAACATCACCAGGATAGCGACCCCCTACCAGCTGGCTCACACTGTCATTCAGATGAGGCTGTCAGCACAACATTTTTTATGCGAATGAACCTACTGAGCCGGAATTCACAACCCATAAAATCAAGAAAAGGTACTAGCAAACTGTCAGACAGAGCAACAGTGGTACTACAGCGTGTCGGTGTAATTTTCCTGAGAGCATTTATGTGTGCGCTCAGTGAAAGTTAAAATCAATCATGTGCACACATGCATAGGTCTCACAAGTGTTTGTGCTTAATGGTGGCTCGTGCCTTTTGCTGGATTTGTGTGTTAAAGGTAACCAAAGCATTGTAAACGAAACCCGGTGAATGCATCCCAGCCTGATTCTGCTTTCGTCTGCTGATTTAGATTCAACTATAATTGTCGTTCAGCAGCACGTTAGAGACATGGGAGAATGAAAAGTGTTACATGAGCCTGTCTAAAATAAAGCTTAAGGAACATGATAAATGACCTACACTTGTATAGCGCCTTTCAGAGTCAGTGGACTCCAAAGCGCTTTACCCTAGTGTATCATTCATCCATTCACACACACAATCATACGCTGGTGGTGATGAGCTACAATGTAGCCACAGCTGCCCTGTGATGCACTGACAGACATAGTTTGTTAGCCTCATAGGTTCAGAGAAAAAACTGTTCCCTAGTCATTGAGACTTTTGCTCTATAACCTTTAAAACTTCTAACATTTCTGTGGTCGATACAAAACATTTTTACGAATTTCTTTGCACAAAATCTCGCATAGAGTGATTTTAACAGCTTTATTCTTTCCTGACATTTTCAGTACCTTCCAGAATTAGTCATTTCAGGACACTGTCACTTTAAATCAAGCTGTTGCTGGCCATGCTCACCCAGCTCAGGAGCTTGAATATCTGGGAAAGGGTCAGAGTAGAGCCGCTGCTGCTCCAGTGTCAACAGGTGAGGAGTGGATTTATACTAATTGTCCTTATTGTGACGTTTTGAAATTATGCGTTTCAGGGATTTAATTTCTCAAAAATGGAAAAAAATCTGCACACTTCTATTTTTTTTAATCAAGCTTTCGGTCAGAAGACCGTCATCAGGAGTTGTTCATGTTCACACCAACAGGGATTTAATTTCTAAAATCAAGCATTGACGGAAAATGAATGGATGTTTTTATTTGCATTCAGAGATTTGAGGCAGTAGAGACCCATATGGCAGCACATAAGAATGCAAAACATTATGTTTGCATATGTCTCATTTAAAGGCCAAGTCCACTGAGAAATAATTTTTGGCTCGTTCTTTTTTAAATATGATCAATCACTCTGAGTTTAACATGCAGACTAAATGTGAAAATAGTCTTCTGCCCATATTTCCTGCATTAGCTGCTGATAAAGAGATGGGGGAACATTCGGATTAGAAAAGCCAGTGACAGCACCTCATTAATGTCAAATAATGGACTCACCCGTCTTAACTTGCAACGGGGAAGGCTGTTGTTGAGTTAGCGTCCAGGAGAGAGCAGAGCATGTCTCGGCTAGTAGAAGCTAACCATTTGCATTAGCAACTTCATCACACAGCAGAACTCCTTCATGCTTGTGTTACTTGTGGAGGTAAAACATCAACGTTGCAGAGCAGAGCAGAATCAGAGGTAGAATCGCGTTGCTGTTGGCCAATCAGAGGCAAGATGCCCAAACATAACTAGTCATGATCCTTCCATAAAGACCAAGTTCACATGTTTTTTTCTATACATTTGCAGTGGTCTCTAGTATAAATTAATACCTTGCGAGTTGATCTCGGTTGGAAAAAAGTTCTAGGAGCTAGAAGTTAGCCACAACAGAGGTGAGTTCCAGTTGAGCTTTTCTAACCCGAGTGTTCTCCCGTCTATTGTCTATCGTTGGCTAATGCAGGAAATAGACTATTTTCACATTTAGGCTGCCTGTTAAACTCATTGTATTTCAAAAAGAACAAGTAAAAAACAACATATCAGTGAACTTGGTCTTTGAGTGTGCTTCAGGAACTGTGGTTTTCTAAAGTATCTTTTAACTTTATCTCTGTTCTGTTTGACCTCCTACTTTATACCTACAGCACTAGTTCATAGACATGGATAATAAAGTGTTGTTGAATAACAAACACCAATGTGCATCTTTAAGCACCACAGGGGTAAGGAGAATGGTGAGGCGAGAGTGAGACAACAGGACTGTGTGTTATGTTTTTGTCCTGATTCTTCTATTTTGTGAAAAATGTACTCTAGCTATGAAAAAACATAGCAGTTTGTTTAACATATGAGCATCATTTGTATTCATTGTAAGCTTTTGAACACATATTTTAAATTCAGTGTGAAGCACCAGCATCTTTTGTAATCACTTATGTTTTAAGGACTTCTAATCTGAATATGTGGCACTTTTACTTTTGATTAATACAAACTTATAATACCTGCAGGCTTCAACATTAGGAGTCTTTGTGTATAAGATCCCATCAAGTAAGTGGTTGTGAAGTACACCTGTGCAGGAGAAATTGCACAAAATTATATTGTTCTTGAAAGAAACATTATTAAACTTTCAACAACTATTAAAGGTAAATCAACTCGTCTGAGTGCTGCTGACTGCGTTTACAGTGAAATGTGGATTATTATTTAAAGACCAAGTTCACTCATTTTATCAACACATTAGCAGTATAAATGAATGCCTTGAATCAATCTCTGTGGTAAAAAAGCTCTGGTGCTCCTGTTTCGGAACTAAAAGTGAGCCAAAGTCTAGTTGAGCTTCAGATGGCAGGGTTTCAAGTCTTATTTTCTGATATTCGGACTTCTAACCTCTGATTGGCTAACAGCAACACGACTCTACCACTGACTCCATTTGCTTTGCAACGTTGATGTTTTATCCCCACAAATAGTACAAGCCCGAAGGAGTTAGCCATGTTGTGAAGTTGCTAATGCTAACGGTTAGTTTATACTAGCAGAGACACTCTTACATAAATAACAGCCTTCCCTGTCAGGAGCCAAGATGGGTGAGTCCATTTTCTATCAGTGGCTAAAGCAGGAAATAGGTGTAGAAGACAATTTGCACATTTAGCCTGCATGTTAAACTCAGAGTAACTGATCATATTTAAAAAAGAACAAGTAGGATAGACGTTTGCTCGATGAACTTGGTCTTTAAATGTTTGGTATTTGTATTCCTATAAGGCTTGTAGATTGTTCGNNGCCCCTTGCCCCGTAAGATCTGTGCAATAGGAAACTGAGCGCCGACCAGAACTAACCAATACTGTTAGACTACCGCTTACGTGCTTCAAATTTAAGGAAGTACCTCAGCTGATGCAGAGTTGATGAACTTTTCACGGACAAGTAAGTCTTTATAATATAAATATATGAAAACACAACATGACATGAGAATAATAATTGTAAAACAACGTGTTTTAGCTCTGTTTGTCGGCTACAGAAGCACATTCATAAACAAGAAACATGCAGTCTCCATCTTAAATAACCGAATCAACCGACTCTTGGTGTAATATGGTTGTCAGCCACTAGATGGTGCCATCAGATAAAAGAAAAACTCCGGAGAGCTACTTTAAGTTTCCCTTAGTAAATAAAAGTAAAACACAAAATGAGTCTTTAGCCAGTTTGTTTTTAGAAGCCTGTTTGTTTCTTCAAACTGCAGCTGAAAATCTTGAATAGTTTTAGGAATTTAATTTCTTTTCTGAATTCACCTCGTGTTTTGTTTTCACCACTGTTGTATGAGAAACACCATCTGAGTGCAAAGTTGATGTTGGAAGCATCGGCAAGTGAAAGCTACAGCACCGTACAGTCTAGAAATCAAGCAGCTCATTTCTAGCCTAGGAGGTCACCCTTTAAATGTCAATATATAGTCTGGCCGTGACCCTTAGACTGTTCAACTGGACCAATCAGAGCAACAAACAGTGTGGCGTATGCATCACCACAAAAATCAGTCAATACACCGTTGAAGAAGCAAATGTCTGAAAGAAAATCCCAAGTCTAAATAATCCAAAGTTGATGCCAAAGCCATCTCAAACAAGTGCAGTTCCTGTGCTGACACCATCTTTATTAGTTTTTCTTTGTCGCAGCTCTGGTGCTGTGATTGCCCTGACTTAAAATTGTTCAGGCCAATGGTAGATCTGCTGAGGCTACAATGTAGGGTGGTTAGACCAACCTGCAGAGCAAAACGTTTTGCTACTGCTACAGTGTATCTAGATTTCTAGGCTAGCTTATTTCACCCTAATGTTCAAGTTCAACGACATATTCGGTGCCTGTATTTTGGTCTGTTTGGTAATATTATCAGTGGCTCTACCTGTTTGAAAATTTTATTTGATTTGTCTTTTTTTTAACATTGTCATTTCTCCCTAGTGGGAGCTGTTCAATGAGTGGGTGTCCAAGGTGAGAAGTGTCCTTTATGATGTTTAGTGTCTTCTGGAACCGGTAACTGCACAGCTGATCACCTTCTATGTGATGATCCTCTTAAGCGTTGTCCTGTGGGCAACTGTACAGCTGCCGTAAGACGTGTATATACAACAAGTTAGAATGCTGTCAATGGAGCACCGATAAAAAGATATCAGCAGCCTCTGGGACATTCTATTTTTCCTCAGAACTGTTAGAAAGGACAGTCTCTCTGCTGGTTATTTTTGCAGCTTCGAGACGATCATGGCCCAGGTCAGGTCCTCCTGAAGATAGACTCCCAGGAAGAGGATGCCCACTACCCTTTCTACACTGTCCCCGTTGATGTACAGTTGGAGGATTTCATAAGTTTAACTTCTGATATCTATGATGACCTCCTTTGTTTTGGGGGTATTAAGGGGCAAATTGTTATTGCATAACATGGTCAGCTGCCCCATCTACTCCCTGTAGGTGGTCTAACACCCTCACCCCCCAAAAAATGAACCCTGGGGTCAGCTTTTGGCAATCTAGGATCTTAGATTTAACAAAAATCACATGAAGCTAAGAAAGGTTTTCTGATTTTTGCAGACTCTGTGATTGTTTTTCTTAAGTCATGTTTGGATAGGTGGGTGGTTCAATTTTCATCCATGATGTGACGAGCTGATATGCTGATTTTACATATTACCAAAGTATCTATGGTAACATAAAAATTACCAAACCTAATCCAGTCCTCTGGGAAAATAAGAAACAAAAAGCCCAGTAATAAATAGCAGCAACATTGGATCATTAATCCAAAAGTCAAGTCTGACTCAACAGTGCACATCAACTATTCGTGCATCCCACCAGTGCTCATGGGAGTGGGCTGTTTATGGTCCCAGACAAGATTAAATTAATGTGATTTATCAACAAGCATTACATCTCCCTCCAATGGAAGATCAGTAGATGATCTGAATCCACAGTTTTATGGTGGCCAAACCACCAGTCACCCAAGTGACTCCAGTCACATCCAGTCTGAGAATGTGATTTGCTCCCTTGTTTACATTCTAGTTCAACACCAGACCAGTCCCGACCTTTAACTTCCACCCACAAAATGACAGACGCCTGGTAGTCACATTGAACTGATTTAGTACACTGGGTTTATATTTTATTTCATAGGTTTTATAAAGGGGTGTTTAAGAGCCATGCCTGTCATCTGGTTCTAATCAGTGCAGCTTGAGGTTTAATACAGTTCGAAGTACTTCACTTATGGGAAAGTAGGCGATGGGAAGAGTGTGACAGGGAGGAAGGGACACTCAGGAGGGTGTGTTAAAATGGTTTTGATGAGAAAAGCCATGCGTGTGAGAGGCGGACGTAGACATCATTCATAAAGACATAAGCTGGGTAAAAATCATTCAAAAATCCATCCGAGTCCTCTTAATAGCTCTGCTGACCTCACTGACCCATGACAATGATAGAGTTCAAGATAAAGTTCAGCCTCACCTTGCCACTCAGATTGAGTTTGGTTTGAGATTTATTACTCTGGTCCAATGCATGAAAATTACATCTGGAGTCATTTCTGTAATCCGGTGTGAATAATGTCAATAATATTTATAGAAAATCATGTTGGGCTTGCAAATCAATGACTTGTTAGTTTGTAGTGGCCTTTTTTAATTCAAGCTCATTCCTCATAAAATGTCATGCTGAGATTAAATCTACCCTATTATGGCTTTTTATATGATTGTGCTGTAGGACTTACATTGTGGTTTATTTTAAAAACAAGTACTTTGTATTTACTGTATTCAAATAGATAAAGCCACTAAATTAAATGGAATTTTAACCCATTTTTGACAGTTTCATAATGTAAATGCTGTGATATTTTTATTAGAGAAATCTGTCTGAAGGACCTCTGTTTGGAAAATTAGCTTTTATGTCCAACACAATTGAGTCAGTTGTGTCAGATCACTATACAACTTGACCAGTTGTGTGGTGATCCTTTTAAGCACAAGAAATAAGAAAGTTTTGCAGCTGTTGGTAAAATTTACATTTTTAAATGTTCACTTTTTTACATTGGCTTTTAAAGTAACACCGAGAAGTTTCCTGCTCTTCCGCGTTGTGTTTGTTATTGATGATCAAGAAAACTGAAAAAGCTAACTGCACAGAAAATAGCTAACGGGCTGTAGTGCAGGTCTAATAGCACCCCCTAGAACACCTACCCGCTCCACAAAACTGTTAGGTGCAGTATCTGGCCAGCAGAGGGCTACAGAGTGGTGTCAAATATGAAACTGGTCAAGTTTCTAACCCAAAAATCACTAAGATCACCGTTGAAGCTTTAGCTTATAGTTTGAAAAACTATTTAGTGTTACTTTAACATAAGTTGAGTTTGAGTCCATCAGCATTGAGATGTTTCCTTGTTTTAACTTTTTTTTTCTCTTAAATCTATTTTATTATTTTTGGTTTTATGTCAGATGTCATTGTATTTATTTTACTGATTGAATAAAAACAAGCAGGGCACATCAATCTCGTAAAGCACTTCTATCAACCATGTTGTTTAAAAAAGTGCAATGGATATAAAGTTGTAAATAACCACAAAGTTCCATGTTAATAAAAATGTAATGCAAAAAATAAACACATAAACTGCTTTGACATTTAGAAGACTAACATTATTTTAGGACAGCTGTAACACACGTTGATCTTAGCTGCACTCAAACTACCCATTAGCCTATCAGTCTTGTGGGACATAAACTTTATTTCTTCTAGCCGAGGCAATGCAGGAAGCCGTCTAAAGTCAAAGTTAAAGTCCCAAGTCATCATCACACAATGGTGAAATTACATCTCCGCATTTGACCCATCCCCATGGTGAGGAGCAGTGAGCTGCAGCTGTGGCCGCGCTCGGGAACTATTTGGTGGTTTAACCCCCCAATCCAACCCCTTAGTGCTGAGTGTCAAGCGAGGAGGCATTGGGTCCCATTTTTTCAAAGTCTTTGGTATGACCTGACCGGGAATCGAACCCTGATCTCCCAGTCCCGGGGTGGACACTCTACCACTAGGCCACCGGAGCTGAAAAATGATAAAATAGACTTTGGTAATTTTGCACAAACACACTTCACAATTGCTACAAACAAATTCTTTTAGAATTAACTGAATAACCTAAAACATTTAAATGTTTGTTTCATTGTTTAAAATCGGTCAGTAAAACACAACCAATTATTCAAGCTGTGGGTTTTCAGCTCCTTAGGCTTGGACAGATTGTAAGACAAGTGAGTAATAGAGAATTTTGAGGATGGTTTTTAATTAAAACCAACTTTTAAAATCAACAAATTTTTTTTTTCCTTTTCTTGACATCATACTGCATAAGGTATCGTAGATCCGTTGTTTTGACATAGACTTACCATCAGCCATTTGTTCTAAATTGTAAATACCACAGTTAAACAGGGTTGATTCATTGAATTCATTGAGGCTTAAGTTTTTTTTATGCAAAATGGAAGATGAAGGTCTAGCAGAAGACAGCTGATGGACTGTCTGGCATATCTACAGCACTGTTAGCCAAGGGGGGACTGTTTGCCAAAAATGTAGCCTTTCATGGTCAAAACAGCAGCAGCTAATCAAATTTTCACGCCGTCTTGTTTACCAGTTGTCAGGCCTTTGAATTGTAGAGCAATAATGAAATATTTTATGGACATAATCCTGGAAACGTGTTGCAAATATTTAAGATGATCATAAATTTATTTCCTGTTCATTGAATATTTTTTTTGTTTCTTTATTGGTGTTATTTCCCTTTTTTAAGAACTATTAAGCATTTAAAGCTACATTCACTTGTTATTTCAAAGCATTTGCTGTGGTCAGAAGACATGCATGTAAAATGTGAGGTGACCAATCGTAATTCAAAAATAAGTAAAAATGGTTTCTCAGTGAAGCTGCTCTTTAGGTTTCCAGCTGTCCAGCTTTACACTAGTGAATACCATGCAAAATACAAATGCAGACTTGTGGGATTCCTGATTGAGCTCCTGTAAGTCTTCTGATGTTGTCAGATGAATGCTCTCAAGATGCATTTGAAACACCGTCAGTCACCAGTTCACAAAGCTTCTCCCAGCTGCTTGCACTTCATTTTTGCCCCAGTGTTGCTATACTTAGAGTTATTGATCATTCACAGAGTGCACAAGAACACCTGAGGCTCTTTCAGCAGCACAGGTTTTAGCTACTGTTTTGGCCATTTGGGGGAAAATGATTATATTTCTATGATTTTTTTTTTATCAGATTCTTTTAGCAGGTGATTAACAGGAAGTTTGGCAAAAATGATACTTATTTTTCTTTTCCAGCAAACTGGTTTTCCTTAGGTCTTGTGTTCCCTTTAGACAACCACACTTCACATTTCACTCTCCCATGTCACTCAGTTCCCAGCCCCATCACCCACACCTCCTCATGTTGCCACCTCCCCTCTGGCTCCCTGAAATGTATTTAGGTTCACAGGATTGCAGGTTTGTTACAAGAGCTTGCTCTGACAGATAACCTCCTCCACTTCCAATCTCTCTTGTCCTTCTCAGCAACCATCGTCACCTCACAGTTGGCTCCACAGTGGAAGTTACATCTGCAATCAACATTTCACCACTCCCATCCTCTCCAAAGCCAATCTTTTGCCTCTAAACCAGCTTATTCCTCTCAACGCACTTTCTGCCAAACTTTCTTCTCTTATCTACCGTCTCACCCTCCTCCCTCCCCAGCTTTCATTCTGCCTTCTTTGGTAATTCCAAAGAGAATCGAGTGTCTCTTTGTTCATCCAAGGCCAACCTTTCTCGAGCAATTTGTCAACCGTCCATCTTCATATGAACTCTCAGTTAACATAATAAAAAAGTCACATTCTAATTGCATTTGAAATCAAAGACGCATTGGGACAATACCAGTACCAATACCAATTCTGTCTTTTGGGATCCAGTGATTACCTTTCTCTTTTCATTTTTTCTTCACATTTTTTTAATCTAAACTTTTCCCTTTTTTCCATTTTTAATATGATATTTTTTAATCAATATATATTTTTAATTTTGTTCTTGTGAAGCGCCTTGTGATTTTTTATCTTGAGAGGCAATATATAAAAGATTGTTTCTTCTTCTAAGTTCTAATTTTAAATATATAATTTACTCCTATAGCAATTGTCAACTTTATCTCTACTAGCAGGCTATATAATTTACTAAATTGCATCTTAATCCAGCAGCAAGAAAAGTTGTTTTCAACTCATCTCGAGTGTTGAATTTTCTCTGCAGATCTCTTTAGAACAAATGTCAGGTATTCAGTGGTTGCAGCTGATAAAAGAACCATTATTAGACTGGGATTGTGGAGAAGACAAATAACTCAAGCATATTTAATGTCAGCCGTGTTTGTGAAAGCATTTGAAAGACATTCCACACTTTGGGACAATGTGCTGTTAAAAGTTAATAATGTCACGACATCTCATTAAATCAGTGCTCAGACACTGGGACTTAACAGACAGCTTTACAGTTCACTATGTTTGTGTGCTGCTGCAAACTCTGAACTCAGTCACCTTTTGGTTCTGTTTATGTTGGTTTGGTTCTGTTAGGAACTGGAGTGTGCAGTTTGTCATGTTTTTCCTTTTAACCTGTAGTTGTGTCACTAGAATAAAAAGAGCTTTTCATTCTCCAAAGGAAACACACTGTGTCACGATGGTTTACTCCAACACAATGCAGAAGGATAACAGTTACAGAAAGACATTCTAACAATGTCACTTCATCTTTTCTTATGTTTATTCCCATATTTTCTTTTGCTTCACTTTAAATGTGCAATGTTTATATTTCCTTTGGGTTAAGAAGAAGAAGAAGAAGAAGAAGACGAAGAAGAAGAAGAAGAAGAAGAAGAAGAAGAAGAAGAAGAAGAAGAAGAAGAAGAATACACTGAACTTTTTTTAATCTTTTTGCTGGGTTTGGTTCCTCTAACTTAAGTAAAAGTTCAATTTAAATAAGCCCATTCTGACATGATTCAATTAATGACAACTATTTGCTGCTGGAAAATGAAATCTGCATCTCCATAAAGTTGGTCAGCAGCAGGAAGCATGAAGTGCTCTAAAACTTCCTGGTAGACGGCTGCATTGAACTTCGACCTCAGAAAACAAAATGGACCAACACCAGCAGAAGACATGGCACCCCAAACCATCACTGACTGTAGAAACTTCACACTGGACCTCAAGCAACGTGGTTTCTGTGCCTCTCCTCTCTTCCTCCTGACTCTGGGACATTGATTTCCAAAGGAAATGCAGAATTTACAGTCCAGTCTTTTTTGTCTTTAGCGCAGGTGACTGGGCTTGACACATAGAATGCGACAGCAGAAACCATGTCTTGCATACGTCTGTGCGTGGTGGTTCTTGAAGCACTGACTCCAGCTGCAGTCCACTCTTTGTGAATCTCCCCCACATTTTTGAATGGGTTTTGTTTCACAATCCTCTCCAGGGTGCAGTTATCCCTATTGCTTGTAGACTTTTTTCTACCACATCTTCTTCTTCCCTTCACCTCTCTATTAATGTGCTTGGACACAGAGCTCTGTGAACAGCCAGCCTCTTTAGCAATGACCTTTTGTGTCTTGCCCTCCTTTTGCAACGTGTCAACGGTCGTCTTTTGGACGACTGTCAAGTCAGCAGTCTTCCCCATGATTGTGTAGCCTACAGAACTAGACTGAGAGACCATTTAAAGGCTTTTGCAGGTGTTTTGAGTCAATTAGCTGATTAGATTGTGGTACCAGGTGTCTTCAATATTGAACCTTTTCACAATATTCTAATATTCTGAGATACTGAATTTGGGATTTTCATTAGTTGTCAGTTGTAATCATCAAAATTATCAAAATAAACATTTGAACTATATCAGTCTGTGTGTAATGAATGAATCTAATATACAAGTTTCACTTTTTGAATTGAATTACTGAAATAAATCAACTTTGTCATGATATTATAATTTTATGGCCAGCACCCAGCAGGGTTTTGAGATCCTAGGAAGCAGTCAGCTGTTAGAACTCTGAGTCAGAACCAAACAGGGTGAAGCTGCTTTTAGCTACTATGCTGAACACAGATGGAATCAGCTTCCATATGACCATATGACTTCCATATTTTGGTGAGCATGACTTATGCAATAGTAGTGTAGTGTACATTTTAAACACAGAAATATTGTAATGTAATGAATTACTTTGAAATGACAGTAACAAGTAATAAATAATGCATAGTTTTGAAGTAACTTGCCCAACACTGGTGTTCTGTGACCGTGTTTGCATTCAAAACCTAGCTTGTTTGCAGATTTGTTATAACAGCTTTAACAAGGATCTCTTCAGTAGCACTAACACATCCTTAAATAGTTGTTTATTTGCTCTTCAGCTTCTGTCAGATGTGCTGCTGCAGTCTTGATGAGTTGCTGGGTTCATCCTATTTCCAAAACCACAGATTGTTTGGGTGTCTGCGGTCTGACAGGTACATTTCTCAGACAAATGTCTGTCTCTGCAAAACTACCAATTCTAGAGTGACTCACAGCGGGTCTTTGTTTTTAAAATCTGTCATCACAGTAGCTGCCCTTTATCTTGCATACCGTCTCATTAAATAAACAATTTTGCATTTGCTTTAGTCAGGAGTTCTCACAATTTAATGACAACTTAAAATGTCGTAGCAATAAGTTAGCCTGACATCAAATACATTTATAACATATGCTTATTTCTCATTCAAAAGTTTATAGTCTAAAAAATGTGAAAACTATTCATTAACAAAATTTGAAGTAGTCATATGAATTTTTAAGTTATAATAGTTCTATGGTCGACCCAAAACATGTTTATGAAGTTCTTTGCTCTAAATTTCTCTCACATGAAGCAATCTTGGCAATTTTTAGCTTGACATTTTCAGTACCTTCCAGAATGAGTCATTTCAGGGCTCTGTCACTTTAAGAAAACATGCTGTTGCTGTTCACCCTGCTCAGGCTGCTATTATCTGAAAAGCTCCGACAGTTAGGAGGGGCTCCAAGTAGAGCTGCTGCTTCTCCAGCAGCAGCTGCTCTCCTCCAGGTGAAACGTAGTTCTATGCTAATTTCATAATTTGTGCCATTTGTGACATCACAAATGGGGGATCTTTTTGAAATGGCTCATTTTGGGTGCATAATTCCTAAAACCAAACACTGACAGAAAAGTGATGGACAGGTTTTTTCCACATTTGGAGTGTTTATAGAGGCAGTAGAGACCCACATGGCAGCACAATAAGATGCAAAAGGTGAGTTTTCTAAATATGTATCCTTTATATTTAGGTAATAATAATCAAAAGTTATTAAATTCTCATTCCACATTACCCTTTTATTTTTTCATATAATGGAGGGACTTTATTGTAGTTCATATCCTGAAGCATCATCAGAACATTCTTCATTACTCAGTTTTATTTTGTTTTCATTTCCTGAGACAACTGTCTCTAACCCTAACTCTGAACTTAGAAATGAACAAAAAATGGTTCAGGTACAGATAAAACAGCTGGCATTCATTTGTTGTAAGAAGAAAATGGTCACTGAAATAACCTGAAACTGACAAAAATAATAAAAACCTAACTCTAACTGGAAACCACCTAATGACATCAGTCGTTGCTTTTGAATTGTGGTTTTTACTAAAAGATTAAAACATCAGACTAATGAAACGGCTAGAAAAAAATATCGTCTTCCTGGAAAATATAGAAAATTAATTTGACCATAGAAACGTGCTAAACTAAGGTGTGTCCTGAATTTAGCATCACATTTTTATATAAATATTTTAAACTGTGTCTGCCTTTTTAAAAGCTGAAAAATAGTACTGAACATCAACCACAGAAAACTAAGGAGAGAGACGTCTCAGGAATAAAACAATTATTGACCAGCATGTTAAAGGCGACAGTTAGTAGATCATCTTGATGTTCATGTGACTACAGATGGACATTATATCAGAAGTTTAAGGTCTATTGGATGTAGCCAACCTACCTGGATGTGGATGCAAAGGGAACAAAGGGAAGAAACAGATAATGTGAATGGTAACAAATGAGCTCAGAACAACCTCCAAAGAAAACAGGTGCACAGGCAAAGACGACACATCAATATCAGATTTCACCATCCATTGCATTCCATAATAGACCTAATGGAAGATGACTGAGGACACAATTTGAAGGCAAATCATAAAAAAGCTGCACAGATGAGACAAAACTGGAGCTTTCTGGTCAGTCACATTCACTCTTAAGTTCACAGACACAAAAAAAATGAAGCATGAAAAGAAAAGAACACTGCATCAACTGTGAAATATTAGGGTGGCTTGCTGCATCTGTCACAGGATACCTTCAATCTCAAGACTACTAAGGTAGAGAGTGAAATGTGCAGCCAAATATCAGACAGTCTGGTCTCAGTCTCAAGCCATGGGTCCCCTAACAGAAAATGAACCAAAAGATCAGAAAAATTGAAGTGAGACACAATTTAAACCTGAGACAGCTGAACAAATAACTCACAAGTAGTACATTTTGATGGCTGAAATCCCTTAATTCCATCAAAGGTTGTGTAAAAACTAGGGATGTCCAATATTATCGGTCCACCATTAATGTCGGCAATAAAATGTAATATCGTAAAATATTGGTATCTGATTTTATTCCTTTAATGACAGAACTTTACATACCATACACATATTATACATCACTCTTCAGCTACTTCTCTGTTTTTATGAGCGGGGACCCTGCATTTATTGGTATTGGTTTATATCTGTATGAAATATTAAGAGTTAGACAATATTGGTATATCAGTAAAAAAGCCACTATCAAGCATCCTTAGTAAAAACGTTAAATTAGGGGTACCATTATTTTTCTCATAGCCAATTCTGTTATTCTGTTTATTGTTTTAAAACTATTCTGTTGAACCAAATTCAAAGGCAAACATTTGATTTTATGGGTTGATTTTGAGTAAATCTTTATTTATTAGTACTTTTGTCAGTTTCATGCCATTTCAGTGGCCATTGTGTGGTATTTTCCTACAGTGGTGTACCAACATTTTCAACCACTTATTTTGTATATATTCCTTTACACAGAAAAATTGACCCCAGTTCTTTTCCTGCAGCTTTATGGGCTCTTCTATTTGAGCTTGCTGAGATAATGTGCTTCTAAGAGGTTCAAATTCATGCCTGTTCTCAAAAACCTGCATCACTTTCATTCCTGGGGTCATTTTGTAACCCACCCAATTTGCACATAGGCTGTAGTGTATGAATGGAGAGTGGCTTTTGTTGTGTTCAGTCATTGGCATTATGATACTTAGCAGCTCTGTCTATCCCATCTTCTCCTGAGTCTCGATCTTTTTTATACTGTTGTGTCACTCTGTGTAAGTTTGTGTTGGCATGTGTGTGAACAAGTGTGCATTTATCTGCCTAAAGGTTAAGCATCAAACCATTATCATTTCATACACACATCACACTACAACCAAGTCCTGTCTTTTCTACGATGGCTTTGCTTGGCTAGATAAGTGTCAGAGATGCTGTGGCTATAGCTAACCATCACCAGCAGTGTGTGAATGTTTGAGTGCGTGAATAATGGAAAGCACTTTGAAAACCTAGAAAAGTGCTTTATAAATTTAATCCATTCTTCTTAATTTTATTATTATTATTATTATTATTATTGCTGATAGGTTTTCTTTGTGCACAAGCTTAATAAAGCTGTTTGATCTTTTCACCAAGGCTCTTGTTTAATAATTTCCCACCACAGGACACTGTGATATCCTTTTGTCTTCAGGGAACTATTATTTTCCAGGACAAAAATTAATATCAATTGCCTTTTCAAAACACAACAGAGAATGCACTTTATGTGGCGACTAATGAAGCTCAACCTGCCAAAGTCACTGATGGCGTATTTCTATTCATCCTCCATTGAATCCATCCTCACCGCTTCCATCACGGTCTGGTTGCTGCCACTGACAAAGACAAAAGAAGACTGCAGTGGATCAACAGTTCTGCTAGGAAGATTAGCTGCAACTGGCCCTTTCTCCATCATCTTTATACCTCTGCTCCTCTTTGGTAATAGAGCTAGCATCCAGTTTTCTTCCCTAAAAAAAGATGCATGAACATCCATTATTTTAGTTGATTAAACTTTTGTTTACACTTTTGTAGATAAATGACACATCCTTTGTGCATATTTGTTTATATCTTTTGTGTGGCAGTTGTGTGCATCAGTGTTTTGTTTTTGCACCAAGTCAATGTTTGTACAAACTTGGCAATAATCCTTATTTCGTAAGCGTTCCAGCATCTGCTGTACAGCATCTCTATTTTTCACTTCATAAAATCATTTTATGGCTGAGAAAATGCAGAAATTAGAAAAAGGTGGGCTGCTATGTGGGAAGGAGTCTGTGCCTCAAGTGGAAGAGTTCATGTTTTTGGTCTCTTGTTCGTGAGTGTTGGTAAAATGGACAGAGAGATGGACCGCGAGATCTGGGCTTTGTCTTCAGAGATGAGGGTGTTACGGTATGTCGTGGTGAAGAGGGAGCTTGATTGAAAGGCAAAGCTCTCAAGTTACTGGTCCATCACCATTCAACCCTCTCCTAAAGACATGAGATATGGATCATGGGAAAAAGAACAAGATCATTGGATACAAGTGGCCAAAATGAGCTTCCGTCATAGTGTGGCTTAGCCTTAGAGGTGAGGTTTGTTCACCCAGGGTCAGCTCTGAGTAGAGTAACTACTCCTTCGCGTTAAAAGGAGTCAGCTGAGGTGGCTCAACAATTGGAATAGGATTCCTTCTAATGACCTGGAGGAAACCAGTCTAACAAGAACTTGGTGGGAAAATAATCTTAACAAGAGCTATGGAGAATAGATCAGAATATGGTTTATAACTTTTTGCACAGATTTAAGTCACTTTTGTACTTTCTATGTGGCCCAGAACTAAATGATGATACTTTACCTTTATGTACTCCTTTCTAAAGCAACCTGAAATGTGGCTTAAACGTTTGTTGTGCACCATCAGTTTCTTTTTTCAAATAATACCTTTATTACTATCCTTTTTCATTTCCAACACCATACTGTAATTTGTCACAATGTAATATATATTTAGTTTCTGTGTTGATTTCTTCCTGTTCTTTTTCTGAACATTTATTTGTCATTCTCATGTTTAATTGTTTTCGCTCATGCACAACCACGGCGTCTCCGTCTCTTCACTCCCATCATTTATTCACGAAGCCTCAGCCATCCTACATTGCTCTGCCCTTTTTCGCCAACCACATACAAGGCCGTCACACTGAGTTTCTAAATTGTCCCTCATAACTGATTTTTTTTCTTTTTCCTGGTAATCACTCATATTTATTCCAGGATGTCACCCATATTCAATATCAATGAGAAGTGGCAGCAGAGTCAAAAAGCTCCCATGCTGAGTGATCTGTTTTGTTTTGTTTTTTAAATCTTGACACGTTTCAATGTTGTTTTTTTCATTTTGCTTCTTGAGTTAGACTGTACACCGACATCTTCCCTGATACGGATCCAGGCAGCTGTCCTACTTTCTCGCTGTCATTGTTGTTCCGCTGAACTCCATGGTAACACTGGCTCAGTCAAGCTTCGTTTTGCCAAAATTATGAAAAGTGTCTCAGAGTTCTTGCTGTTGCCATGGCAAGAAGTCTCACCTAAAATTTAAGTTTTTGCAACCATTAAAACAACTTTAGCAAAAAGACGACAAACATTACATGTTTTTGCTGATCGAGATTCCCGTTGAGTTTGTTTGAAGCCCGTTTTACTGTTAAACCCTTTAGTTCATCCAATGATGGATTCATCTTTTATAAAACCATCTCTGAAATTATAATTTTCAAACATAGGTGGATCATTTGAAATTTGGAAAACGTTCCACTTAAAAAGAACACTTAGATATTTTAACTCAAGTGAAATGAATCAAAAGAAACAAATAATGAAAAGTGAGTTTCTTTCAGCCGAGTCTTTTTTCATCAAGGAGAAAATGTATTTGCTGTTTTAGTGAGTGTTTCAGGTAAATTGAATGAGGAAAAAGAGACACTGGGGACTAGAACTCAGACAGACAGATGAGTACTTCATTACTGTGTGAACCTGTTTCATGTGTTTGCTGCCCATTGGGGGAAAGAAGAAAAAACATGAAAATGCAAATCAGGGTTTGATGCAGAAAAACAATGGGCTCTAAGAATTTCCCAGTTTGCTGCTATCAGACATCTTATTTCTGCATCTATCATCAACCATTTTGCTGTTTTCTCTTCCATACTTTTTAATTTACCTTCAGGTTTGAGCCTAAGTCCAAAATGTTGCAAGGAAAGCCAGTTTATTTGATTGTTGATGCAAAGAGGGAACTAATTTGCTCTACTTTGTTCTGATTTGCTTGAGGTAAGATTATCTCTATTTTTTATTTTTATGCCAATGATAATGCATGGATTTGAACATTTATTGGTTTGTTTATAGATGCCAGAAAAAAAAAATCATTCGGTAAAAAAATAGTTTAAATTTACATTTGAACACTTTTCTATAGCAACCATAGTTTAATTTACTAAAAAGTATTGCATTTTGTCATTTCAATTCTAACAAATTAAAGCAAAGTTTAAAACAATCTTTTCTTTGTGAGTGAAATAGGCTAATCCTGATTAATGTGATTTTTGTAGATGTTTCAATTTTGCTCTTCAAGCCTCTGTTTTGTTTGGAGATAACCCATAACTTAAATTTAAGTTAATAAAATAGGAGTTCCCACAGTAAATTTTATAGAGCAAGCAAAAGCACCTTTAATATTTTGTTTGTAAAAAAAAAGAAAGCAAATGCCAGATGATGAGACAGGTATTTAGCAGTGAACAAATAGGGAACAGGCAAGCAGGTGGTGGGTGAACACGCTAGCAAATGACAACTGGGAAACCAATCTAATGAGCTAACAAGGTGCAGCTGGTCAGGTGTGGACGGCGAGTCACACGTGGAATGAGACAATAATCATCAGGTGTGTTTACTGAAACGAAGGAGGCTAATTCCTGTCATAAGGGAGTTAGCTTTTTGAGGGGCCAAGAAAAAAGAACAAACATTTGGACCTCTACAAATTTACTAAATTAGGCTTTAGATAATTATAAAATTAAAATAAAAATCTGATTTGAACAACTTAGAATGTATTCCTTCTATTTTTCCTTCATAAATATTGTAGACTCCTCAGATCTATAATGTGCTAGTGAATATATCTGATAAGGGATGCAATACCTACAAATGTTCGGTTATGTAGAAGCAACAGAAAATAAAATCAGCATTTTAAATAGACCCCTCTGGTTGGTTTAAGACATCATCCGCTTCAAAATAAACTTACATAGGTCACCACCAGCCAAATATACAGGATAGCAGACAGCAAATGAACAAATTGTACAGGTAACGTCACATTTTGGACTGCACTTTTCAATGGTTATATTTTTCTTTCCACAAGTAAGTGTTGGGCTCAAGAACCTCAACCAAAAACAGGCTTTTAGGTTTGTTTTACTTTACAAGCAATAAAATCTCCAGACCTGAAAAAGGACTTAGATTTATATGACCGAGCCCTTTGGAACAAAATTTAGAGAACACACATTTGCCTGAAAAAACTTGATGTTAAAAATATATATTTTTAGAAATCGTTGTCATAAATTTGTAAAGCCTTTCTTAAAAAAAAGCCTCCCTAATTTATGAAAAGCAAATCTTGCAATCAATCTTGTTAGATTCAGTGATCCTGGTTAATTGTAGCTTGAAAAGGCTCTGCTGCCTCTGAATACCTTAACATGCCTTCAAAAAAGACACGTTTGCTAAATAGAGATGCATGACTTTATTTAAGATGATATGCCAATGCAATCAACATAATTATAGCCTATAAACACACCGGTGCACCTAGCTGACGGAAAAAGCGGGGGAGGCGCCAGAGCTAGTGGTGAAAGCCAGGAGAAAATGTTGAGCATGTACAACAAGCCTACATAGTAAATCTACAAAGATTTATTGTGAATAGAGTTGAAAATGAGGAACCCCCCAGTAGCGACTGGTGAAGAAAATGCTTTTTGGAGCTAATGTGCCATTAGTGTTCCCTTCCCAGTCCAGCATAAACATTCAAATGAACTGTTGGAAAATGACTACAGTTCCACAATAGTAATAAAGAACAGCAGGGCTGTTGAAATTACAACATGTTGATGAAGCACATGGGTCTGTTCAGGGTAAAACAACAAACTATATAACTGTGGCTAGCAAGGGGTGAGCTTAGCATGCTAACTGCATGGCGCAATAAAGTTTGTGCCGGGGGGACAGAAAATAATTGAGAACCACTGATATAAGGTTACAATATACAAAGGCCATTGAATGA
>SSNS01000008.1:3668685-3712326 GCA_006937985.1 Aphyosemion australe
TCGCCAACCACATACAAGGCCGTCACACTGAGTTTCTAAATTGTCCCTCATAACTGATTTTTTTTCTTTTTCCTGGTAATCACTCATATTTATTCCAGGATGTCACCCATATTCAATATCAATGAGAAGTGGCAGCAGAGTCAAAAAGCTCCCATGCTGAGTGATCTGTTTTGTTTTGTTTTTTAAATCTTGACACGTTTCAATGTTGTTTTTTTTCATTTTGCTTCTTGAGTTAGACTGTACACCGACATCTTCCCTGATACGGATCCAGGCAGCTGTCCTACTTTCTCGCTGTCATTGTTGTTCCGCTGAACTCCATGGTAACACTGGCTCAGTCAAGCTTCGTTTTGCCAAAATTATGAAAAGTGTCTCAGAGTTCTTGCTGTTGCCATGGCAAGAAGTCTCACCTAAAATTTAAGTTTTTGCAACCATTAAAACAACTTTAGCAAAAAGACTTGTCTGTTAAACCCTTTAGTTCATCCAATGATGGATTCATCTTTTATAAAACCATCTCTGAAATTATAATTTTCAAACATAGGTGGATCATTTGAAATTTGGAAAACGTTCCACTTAAAAAGAACACTTAGATATTTTAACTCAAGTGAAATGAATCAAAAGAAACAAATAATGAAAAGTGAGTTTCTTTCAGCCGAGTCTTTTTTCATCAAGGAGAAAATGTATTTGCTGTTTTAGTGAGTGTTTCAGGTAAATTGAATGAGGAAAAAGAGACACTGGGGACTAGAACTCAGACAGACAGATGAGTACTTCATTACTGTGTGAACCTGTTTCATGTGTTTGCTGCCCATTGGGGGAAAGAAGAAAAAACATGAAAATGCAAATCAGGGTTTGATGCAGAAAAACAATGGGCTCTAAGAATTTCCCAGTTTGCTGCTATCAGACATCTTATTTCTGCATCTATCATCAACCATTTTGCTGTTTTCTCTTCCATACTTTTTAATTTACCTTCAGGTTTGAGCCTAAGTCCAAAATGTTGCAAGGAAAGCCAGTTTATTTGATTGTTGATGCAAAGAGGGAACTAATTTGCTCTACTTTGTTCTGATTTGCTTGAGGTAAGATTATCTCTATTTTTTATTTTTATGCCAATGATAATGCATGGATTTGAACATTTATTGGTTTGTTTATAGATGCCAGAAAAAAAAAATCATTCGGTAAAAAAATAGTTTAAATTTACATTTGAACACTTTTCTATAGCAACCATAGTTTAATTTACTAAAAAGTATTGCATTTTGTCATTTCAATTCTAACAAATTAAAGCAAAGTTTAAAACAATCTTTTCTTTGTGAGTGAAATAGGCTAATCCTGATTAATGTGATTTTTGTAGATGTTTCAATTTTGCTCTTCAAGCCTCTGTTTTGTTTGGAGATAACCCATAACTTAAATTTAAGTTAATAAAATAGGAGTTCCCACAGTAAATTTTATAGAGCAAGCAAAAGCACCTTTAATATTTTGTTTGTAAAAAAAAAGAAAGCAAATGCCAGATGATGAGACAGGTATTTAGCAGTGAACAAATAGGGAACAGGCAAGCAGGTGGTGGGTGAACACGCTAGCAAATGACAACTGGGAAACCAATCTAATGAGCTAACAAGGTGCAGCTGGTCAGGTGTGGACGGCGAGTCACACGTGGAATGAGACAATAATCATCAGGTGTGTTTACTGAAACGAAGGAGGCTAATTCCTGTCATAAGGGAGTTAGCTTTTTGAGGGGCCAAGAAAAAAGAACAAACATTTGGACCTCTACAAATTTACTAAATTAGGCTTTAGATAATTATAAAATTAAAATAAAAATCTGATTTGAACAACTTAGAATGTATTCCTTCTATTTTTCCTTCATAAATATTGTAGACTCCTCAGATCTATAATGTGCTAGTGAATATATCTGATAAGGGATGCAATACCTACAAATGTTCGGTTATGTAGAAGCAACAGAAAATAAAATCAGCATTTTAAATAGACCCCTCTGGTTGGTTTAAGACATCATCCGCTTCAAAATAAACTTACATAGGTCACCACCAGCCAAATATACAGGATAGCAGACAGCAAATGAACAAATTGTACAGGTAACGTCACATTTTGGACTGCACTTTTCAATGGTTATATTTTTCTTTCCACAAGTAAGTGTTGGGCTCAAGAACCTCAACCAAAAACAGGCTTTTAGGTTTGTTTTACTTTACAAGCAATAAAATCTCCAGACCTGAAAAAGGACTTAGATTTATATGACCGAGCCCTTTGGAACAAAATTTAGAGAACACACATTTGCCTGAAAAAACTTGATGTTAAAAATATATATTTTTAGAAATCGTTGTCATAAATTTGTAAAGCCTTTCTTAAAAAAAAGCCTCCCTAATTTATGAAAAGCAAATCTTGCAATCAATCTTGTTAGATTCAGTGATCCTGGTTAATTGTAGCTTGAAAAGGCTCTGCTGCCTCTGAATACCTTAACATGCCTTCAAAAAAGACACGTTTGCTAAATAGAGATGCATGACTTTATTTAAGATGATATGCCAATGCAATCAACATAATTATAGCCTATAAACACACCGGTGCACCTAGCTGACGGAAAAAGCGGGGGAGGCGCCAGAGCTAGTGGTGAAAGCCAGGAGAAAATGTTGAGCATGTACAACAAGCCTACATAGTAAATCTACAAAGATTTATTGTGAATAGAGTTGAAAATGAGGAACCCCCCAGTAGCGACTGGTGAAGAAAATGCTTTTTGGAGCTAATGTGCCATTAGTGTTCCCTTCCCAGTCCAGCATAAACATTCAAATGAACTGTTGGAAAATGACTACAGTTCCACAATAGTAATAAAGAACAGCAGGGCTGTTGAAATTACAACATGTTGATGAAGCACATGGGTCTGTTCAGGGTAAAACAACAAACTATATAACTGTGGCTAGCAAGGGGTGAGCTTAGCATGCTAACTGCATGGCGCAATAAAGTTTGTGCCGGGGGGACAGAAAATAATTGAGAACCACTGATATAAGGTTACAATATACAAAGGCCATTGAATGAAACAATGTTTCTTTCATTTTCTCTTGAAACATCTTTTAATAATTTTTTTTCTTCTACTTTCAAGTCCACTTAGGACAGTGGTGTTCAATTCTGGTTCTCCAGGACCACCATTCTGTGTATTTAGAGGTTTCTCTGCTCCAACACAGCTGATTTTAATCAGTGGGTAATTAACAGGCTTCTGCAGAGCTTAATGATCTAACAGCCCATCCAGCACACATAGGTGGGCCCCATATGGGATCTATATGGGCAAGCTGGATGGGTCCCAACAGGGTTTGTCCACGGTTTCCATGGTGGCCCCACAGGTGTTTGGTGGTGAGTCAAACCCTCTGAAAACCCATGTAGGGCCCATTAAAATCTATGTGGGCAAAAATGTTTCTGGGCAAATTCCCATGGGGCCAATGTGGAAATTGCGGACAAACCCTGTTGGGACCCATATGGCTTGCCCATATAGATCCCATATGGGGCCCACTTATGTGTGCTGGCTGGGAGGTGACTCAATCACTGAATCAGGTGTGGTCAAGCATAAAAAAACAAAACAACTAAACATGTTTAAATGTGGCATTCAAGAACCATGATTGGTCACTATTGTGGAACTGTAGTCATTTTCAACTTAATTTAAAATTTGAAATTTATTTGTAAGACAACCCCTTGAGATGCATCATTTTGATTTCAAGAGGGTCCTTAGCACAAGCAACAATAAAGACAACAGAATTACAGTATACAACATATAACAATACTTCACACTCACAACATTCAGACAGCTCGTCATACTATCTCTTGAAATACCTTCCCTCTAAATGCTTTGATACAGTAACAGTAGATATTCAGTTATAAAACACAACTTGCAAGTACTGTGCAGTTCAGCATAATGAAGTTAAGCGACAGTTAAGAGTGGGTATAGTCAAAAGCAGGAACATGAGTTTGCAAATGATCATATAATTATGCCCTAAAGAGATTAACAAAGGTCATGAATCTAATTGCAATTGGTAAATGGTTCCAATCTGATGAAGCTTTGAACTTGAATGCCCGACGACCTACTTCTTTATCAATTTTGGGAATATAAAAAAAATTATGTTCAGTGTGCCTTAAATCATACAAAGAGCTAAATGGATTTAAATATTGTTTTAATTTAGGATAATTTAGGAAATAACATTTGAAAATTAACTGAAGCCAGTGTAAATGTCTTCTTGAATTTAGTAAGAGCCAATGATTCATACATTTGACAGTTGTGCATTTTGTATCGACATCTCAATTCAAATCTGCAAAGTCTGTCATAAACAAGATTGAGAGGACAGCAATTTGTATCAGAGGTGTTCTGGTAGACTATCGACAAAGTCAAGCATTGGAAGTATTAGCTGAATAATAATTGTTTTTCTGACCTCAAGAGTAAAACAGTTAATGGAGAAATAAAGTATTCTAAGTTTATATGATACTTTGTTGACAATTCACTCAATATGTGGTTTAAATGACAATTGAGAATTTAGCAGAAGACCTAAATATTTGAACTCATCAACTTTTCACACTGGATTTCCATCTAAAAAATTAACTGAAAAGTCAATTGGTGTTGAGATTTGTTTTGTATTAAACAACATATAATACGACTTCATTTTGTTTAGCAGAAGTTTGTTAGAGGTAAACCTGTTTTGAACCACATCAAAATCAGACTGCAGCGAACGCTAATAGAATAATATGGCATAATAGGGGAGCAGTAGCTCAGGAGGTAGAATGGGTTGTACAGTAATCAGAAGGTTGCAGGCTCGATCGCGACTGATGGTGCCTGTGCTCGGCAGCCTCGCCTCTGTCAGTGAGCCCCAGGGCAGCTGTGGTTACAATGTAGCTCATCATCACCAGTGTGTGAAAGTGTGAATGGATGAATGATACACTGTGTAAAGTGCTTTGGAGTCCTCTGACTCTGAAAGGTGCTATACAAGTGCGGATCATTATCATAGATAACGGTATCATCCACATATAACTGAATTTGACAATTAGAACAGACTTATGGGAGTTTACTTATAAAAACAGAAAACAATGGTCCAAGAAATGAACCCTGGGGTACTCCTCTAGTAAGATTTTTACAATGTGAACAACTTCCCTGATATTAAACACATTATTGTCTATGGTGTAAATATGAATTGAACCAAAGTAGAGAAGTTCTCAAAAGGCCAATAGCATACAGTTTGTCTAAAAGAAGACAATGGTCAACTAAATGTACTGAAAATTACTAATTACTCCTTAATATCAGGTATCTTTCCTGCTTCATTAAAATCTGATTCTGTCAAGCCTCTTCTAAAGAAAAGCAAACTAGATCTCCTAGAGATGAATAATTATAGACCAATCTCTAGTCTGCCCTTCATTGGGAAAATAGTTGAAAAAGCAGTTATGATCCAACTGAACAACTTCCTTGAGACAAACAACCTCCTGGATGATTTTCAGTCAGGCTTCAGACAACACCACAGCACTGATTAAGGTATTAAATGACATTCGTATGAATACAGATTCAGGCAAAACATCTGTTTTAGTGATGTTCGATCTCAGTGCAGCTTTTGATACTGTGGATCACAACATCCTATTAGACAGACTCATAAACTGGGTGGGATTATCAGGTACAGTCCTTAGTTGGTTCCAATCATACCTTGCTGACAGGGGTTATGTTGTTTCTATTGGTGAACATAGATCAAAGCAGATCACTATGACATGTGGTGTACCCCAAGGCTCCATTCTTGGGCCACTGCTCTTCAACCTCTACATGCTCCCCCTGGGTCAGATCATACACAATAATAACATTGCCTATCATAGTTATGCAGATGACACCCAGATCTACCTAGCTCTATCGCCTAATGAATCTGGTCCCCTAGACTCACTCTGTCAGTGCCTAGAGCAAGTCAATGACGGGATGAAGTCAAGTTTCCTTCAGTTAAACAAAGACAAGACAGAAGTTATTGTCTTTGGAAATAAAAAATGAGGATGGAAGTTATTGCTCAACTTGGCTCTAGAGGAATAAAGACTAAGACTCAGGTTAGAAACCTTGGTGTTACCATTGACTCTGACCTGAGCTTCACTGGTCACATTAAGGCTATAACCAAATCAGCGTTTTATCATCTCCATCAGTTAGCAAGACTCAGAGGTCTCATGTCGAAACATGACCTAGAGAAACTAATTCATGCGTTCATCACCAGCAGACTAGATTATTGCAATGGTCTCCTGACTGATCTTCCCAAAACAGCTGTAAAACAACTGCAGCTTATTCAGAATGCTGCTGCTAGGGTCCTAACGAGAACTAAGAGAACTGAGCACATCACCCCTGTTCTAAAATCTCTGCACTGGTTACCAGTAAACTACAGAATCAATTTTAAAGTGATTCTACTAGTCTATAAATCACTCAATGGTATGGGGCCTAAGTACATGTTGGATCTCCTTCCAGTATACACACCTAGCAGAGCTCTCAGATCCCTAGACAGCAGTCAGCTGGTAGAACCTCGGGTCAGAACCAGACAGGGTGAAGCTGCTTTTAGTCATTATGCAGCACATAGATGGAATCAGCTTCCTTATGACCTCAAACAGGCCCCAACTGTAGTTACTTTTAAATTAAAATGAAAAACTCTTATGTATTCATTAGCCTATGATTGAATGTTTCTTATGTTGCTCCTTCTGCACTGTTGACTGCTAAACTTTTTTGACTATGCCTTTTATCTAATTGAATAATTTCGTTGTGTATTTTGATTAATGTTTTTGTTGCTCCTGCTCTGTAAAGCACATTGAATTGCCTCCGTGTTTGAGATGTGCTATATCAGTAAAGCTGCCTTGCCTTGCCTAAATTCAAAGCTTTGGTTAAATCACCAGTTAGTTAATTAGAATCATCATTAATGAATTTTAAGAGAGCACCAAAAATTTGGTTGGCAGCTGGATTATTAATATGGGAAAACCATTTTGCCCAGGCGACACAGCAAAACCATTCTTTTTGTGTGTGTTGTATTTTATTGTATTGATAGACTTTATGTGAAAAATATGTTAAAAGTAAATTAAGGTAGGATTCACAGAGATTTGTGACAAGTTGGATACTGATTCATGAATTTCTTTTGCACTCTTTTCTCACAATCCATGTAATGATTAGATTTATAATTATTACCACAAGTACTTCCATAAACTTTTAATCTTTAGTAGTTTCTGAAGTGACGATTTTCAGTCATTGAGATAGGAAGTCAGTAACACAATTTGCAAAATCCAATTCATTTCTGTTCTCTGACAATCAGATCATGAGGATCAGCTTCGTCTATTGTCGCTTCCCAGTTAGCTTTTGAGAAAATCCCATGATGTCATTGGAATAATGACAGAATTTCTCTGGTTTACCTCATTTGATCTTTAATCTGGCAGTGGGGATTAAACTTGGGAGTTCCCCTTGACGAAGCATCACATACGCTTGAGTAACCACAGTCATGAATACACAGTCACAAATATTGCGGTTTGACACTTTGAGGGAGTTTCTTCATGACAGATAATTATTTGTGTAATTTACTACTGCACCGACATGTAAATAAGCAAACAAATAGGCATAAATAAAAAAACAGAAATGAACTAAAAGGATTGGCTCTTATTATTTTTTCCGCCTTGTGAGATGTCTACCATCTACTAAAACTGTTAAAGCCATCTGCAGCCACTGCAGCTCTCAGTATAACTTAATGAAGCATTAAAACTCAGCACAGGAATTTATGGCGTCTAAATGTTTCGACATATGCAAGTTGGTGGGTTTAGTTTGCACTACGCCTGCACCAAGTATCTGTTCACATTAGCACAAAATATGAACATAACTGTAATTTATCAATCTACATTTAGCATGAACATCTTTAAAACCTGAACAAATATTATTGTTTAAAAAAACATCATGAAAATGAGAAAAGGCATTGCATTGTTATCCAAATTTTTCCAATATATACTGTAAAAAAACTCCTCTAGTGACTAACATTGAAAAAGTAGAACATTGGTGAATCTTGATCGCATCAGTCATACTTTCAGAACAGGGCTGTTAAATGTAATGAACACGAAGAACATTTATTATTAAAAAGAAAACAACTTCAGCCCAGACACAGTCCAAGGTTTGTCAATAAAGCCTCAAAATTATGTAATTAAATTCCCAGGAAATGTGTGATAAGGACATATATTACAGTATATCAAAAACAAAAAAACTAATGAAAACCCAAACATTTTATCTGTGATTGCAGCTTGCTCATATAGCAAGTTAAAAGTGTAAACAAAAACCTTTTTTTTCTTTTCTTCTAAACTTTATTGTGGAAGAGCAACTCTTGACTATGAAGTTTAGGGTTATGCAATACATGGACAGTAAAATTATATTTTTAATACCTATTTCTATTCATCATTTAAAACATTTTAAACAAATTATTTTTGAAAAGTTTATTCTTTTTAAACTTTTTCTTTAAATTGTTTTCTGAAATGTTTTAAATGATGCTCTGGCCTGAACTTATTCTAACACTTAACTTAAAACTTAACACAACCTATCACAAAGCTTAATTTAGCCTATCATTAGCTACGTTTACATGGGCACAAGTAAATGGAATGAATGCCCTATCAGATCAAAAATTCTTCATGTAAACATGTCAATCGAAATATTCTGATCCAATACGGCCCGATTGGAATGAATTTTCATTCCGATTGAGAGAGGTGGTTTTGGCCGATCATCATTCCTATTGACGACCATGTACACAGCCATTCGGATTGTTGGAGTAAAATAAAGCCCACTGCGCATGTGCGGAACTTCAGTGTGACGTCTTTCCGCCTTTGCAGACGCTCAGGACAAGTTGAAAACAGTACGGGAGGTAAACAGAAGTGGTCTATTGCCAACACTATTTTTTACTGGAAATACTACGGGAGCTCAATATTATTGAATGTCTCGATGGCCGAAAGGCTAGAAATGCAGAGTTATACACTCAAGTGCATCTGAAGATGCAGGAAGTGGAAATTCACTGAAGTATCGACCAAATCAAAAACTGCTGGAAAAGTTTGAAAGCGGCAGGCAAAGCTAGAGAATAAGAAAGTAAAATGCGAGAGTAAAGACCTGCAGACAAGATGGCATTTGTTTACAATTTTTTTTTCTGGGAAAGACACCTCTGCACATGATCAACCTATTTAATCTGATTGAATGCTTGGTGCATGTATACTCACAGCATGATCGGATCATTCCAGTTAGTGTCCATGTAAACAGAGATTTTGGATTTCCGATCGACCAAGATTTGAATCGGATAGGGGAAATATGCCGCATTTAAACATAGCTAGTGATAATGTTTCAATAAAAATATATAGACGCTATACACATTTAAATGTGTATCAATTCGATATTTTCACAATATAACAAAAGGTGGGTTGTTTCTTCTGGCATAAATTTGGGAAGTCTGTCATGCATTGGTTACAAATAAAGCTTTCAGACTTTGAAAAACGTAAGACGACTTTCCGCAAATGAAAGTGACCTAGGTTGAACTTAGCCTGGCCAGCCATACCAATGCTTCCTTATGGGAAGCAGTGGGTCTGGTAACACTCCTATTCAAATAACTCCACCCCCTGAGAATTCTAGCCGAGCCAGTCAGCGCTAAGCAGCGTACATCACACACCGCGACGCTCAGTTTCTCATAAACAACAAAGATGGCGTCTGAAGCGGAGTTCTCTGCGGCTCTTTCCTCTGTTCTAAATGACTTGGGCATGTCTTTAAAGCCACAAAAGCGCTAAAAGCCTTTCTTCTAAAGAAAAGATGTTTGTGCTGTGCTACCCACAGACATATATACGTATACGCCTCGTGGACTGGCGCTGCCGTAGTGGCCGGCCACCATCTTAGATGGGTCTCCATTTGCCCCCAGTGCATTCATTTCTACTGCGGAAGGTGCTTACCCAGCTAAAATCCTTATCGTGGTGTCACCTTTACTTGCGCTAATGGAGCAACAAATAAAAAATGCCAGAAAGCTTGGGGGGGTTGTAAAACTTTAGAAGGCGCTATATCAAATACTGGCCATTTACCAAGCTCCAACACTTCCTTTAATTTGGCGAGTCATTGATAATGTGTAGCATCATGTCATTTACTGTAAACTAAATCTAGCAGAGAACATAAATTAAGATTAACAGCAGTCTTTTTTGTAGTGGTTATTTTATTTAAATTAGATATTAATCTGCTGCATTTTCACACACACTGACATCAATTACCAACTATATATATATATATATATATATTTATATATATAGTAAAGCAAGCCCTGAAAACAAACATTCAAGTCTAGTCATTGTGTAAAAATAAAAGCATGTCTTTGACTTTTATAAACAAAACAATAAACCTTGTTCCCCTGAACCTATTGAGGACGTGTGAAGAATTTCTACACCTTGAAGTGCACGCACACACACACTAAATACATCAACATCAATATTCTAAATGTGGCTCACTTGTTTATTTATTGTCTTGCCGCCCGTCTATTAGGAAATGCTTAGTTGATAGAACAACAGCTACGTAATTAGGTTAGTGTCGTCAAGACTTCGGTATCACAGCCCTCCGGCTTTCTCATTACCATAACAATTTGCATAATCTCTCCCTTGATTACATAACACGGAGATGAAGACGGTGTCAACAGCATTCTGTAATTGCCAAGAAGTGATTAGTTGAATTGATTACAAAATCAATCAATGCCATTCATTAAGCATCGCAGGCACAAAATGATTTCTTAATAAAACTTGATGTTTATATTGCAGATGTAATGAATAATCTCAATGGTGTGTCACTGGGAAGCCTCTTTAGCAGTAGAATTTATAATATAGATTACACCTCATGCTAAAAACTGCTATCAAAACATGGAGTGGCCATCACTTCAAATCCAAATGTTATTATTAAAACAAATGTCATTAGATGTTCATAATTACTCCTAACACAAACTCTAAATGATTGGATTATGTTCTTAATCAGTAAAATACATTTTTGTAACCAATGAAAAATAAGATTTAATTAACTATAACCTTATCTGCATTCTCTTGTCAACATTCAATATATAATGAGACAAACTGCAGTGTGTAAAATAAAAGATCACACAAAAAGCGAGAAGCAAATTACATGAAGAGGCAAAAAATGTTAAAAGCAATTTGGTTGATTTAGTGACTTACAAAGCAATCTAGAAAATTTAAAAAATACAACCCTATAAAGAAAAATGTACATTTTAGTACATCTGTGTAAGACTTACGCAGCGTTTCAGCAGTGTGGACATCATTAGTTAGGCTTTTGTGTTCCATTTAATGGGTTTGTAATGATGACTTTTAATTATTGACAACATTTTTTCCTACAATGAAGGATAGTAAAATGAACTTTAACATCTTGGATGTAGCTTTTCTTTAGATCAAAATCATTTACAACAACTTTACTCACATAATGAAAGTCTATTTTTCATAAATAATTGTTTTATATTCTGTTTAAGGTGGCAAATCGAAGGTTATCATTAGTATATCGTACTTTTTTGCCATAATGAAATGTTTTTGTTTTTTTTCAAACTGAAAGCCATGCCAGGTTTCTATTGTTGTTGGAAATTGGCTGAATTTGTTTTGTTTTACTGTTTGGTAACAGTGGTACCAACTCCACTGTCGCTACATGCTTGCTTAGTATGAGGATTGTATCAACACACAGTCAGTGTCTTGATGCAATCTGCTGGGTTCCTTATATAGGAAACTTTTTTACTGATTGGCTTAATGAACTGAACTGTATTGGAATGTTTACTTTGTGAAGTGCCTTGAGACGACTCTTGTCGTGATTTGGCGCTATATATATAAACTGAATTGAATTGCACCACCAGGAAGCTTCATAGGCTTTGACAAAAGTTGAACAATAGCTATAAATGACTGTGACAACTGACACTTGTAGACTGAGATGGTTGAAGTAAATGATAAAAAATGGGACCAAAAACACAACCCTGTGGCACATTCTCTCTCTCTCTCTCTCTCTCTCTCTCTCTCTCTCTCTCTCTCTCTCTCTCTCTCTCTCTCTCGCTCTCTCTGTGTGTGTGTGTGTGTGTGTGTGTGTGTGTGTGTGTGTGTGTGTGTGTGATAGGGGCAGGAGAGGTGGAATCCTAGTTCTACAGTTAGGCTAATTGTGTTTATTTGGGAGAACAAATTTTATTTAATTTATTTATGCATGAATGACCTTAACTGCAAGTAAATGTTACAACTGAAGCACAGAGGTGGAGAGCTTGCATTAGCCTAACTTTAGCTAACTTTTCCACATGAAAACACAAACGTTTAACAGAAAAAGTATTAGATCAATATAAAGCATTATCTGGATGGAACTAGAATATGAGCTTTTTATTATTTCAAGCAACACCAAATTGGAGTGTGTGTTGTGATTGAATCAGCTGTGATCACATCAAATTGTAGCAAAATGTCTGCAATATATACTGAATTAGAACTAGTTTTATGTTACCTGAGATCGCTGTGGTGCCGTCTTAAATGGGACTGACTTTCAGCGTTAATCAGTTGAGATTTGTCTAGTGATCTGTTTCTTAACGTTTCCCTAAAATGAGAAGTATTGCCCGTTCATTTAATGATTTTTTTCAAGCTTTTTCAGTGCAGGGTGAGCTGTTGCTGCATCAAGCAGTAAATAAGCCGGGGCATATACTGTGTGACTTTTTCACTCGATGCATTCAGCTCCATCTCAAACTGTACGACTTCCTCGCAGAGCAAAACTCTCGAGTCATGTTCTCTGGCTGTACGACACAATGTTCAGGTAAGCCCTGACTGCTCACACTATAAGTGTGGTAGCAACACGTCAGACCTAAAAATGTTCTAAAAATAGTGATTTTAAGACATCAGACCTTTGAGTCTGAAAACCTGGAATAGAGGCTGTTGTGCTGTTAGTGATGTCTGTTGTCCTTCAGGCTTACCGTAGTTGTATGAGGACATGCTTGGATTCATGGGGATTGTAGGAGGAAGACGAATGAAAGGAAGTAAAACAATCCCAACCAGCACACATAGGTGGGCCCCATATGGGATCTATATGGGCAAGCCATATGGGTCCCAACAGGGTTTGTCCGCGGTTTCCACGGTGACCTCATGGAGGTTTGCCCAGTAAGATTTTTGCCCACATAGGCCCTACATGGGTTTTCAGAGGGTTTGACTCAAACATGGGCAAACCCCTGTGGGGCCTCCATGAAAAGAGAGGACAAATCCTGCTGGGACCCATATGGCATGCCTATATAGATCCCATATGGGGCCCACCTATGTGTGCTGGCTGGGAATGTTTTGGGATCTGTTTTATTTGATATAGCAAACATGTCACTGCAAATATGGACACAGAAACAGCTGGGCAGCTGTGTAGGCGCATGCACTGTGTGAGCGGTTCTGGTACATTTATGTTGCAGCGCTGCTTCAACAGTGTGAGATCCTCAGGAGGGACGAGCAAAATATCAAACATGTTTGATGTTCGTGCAACCGCACAATTACTGACTGGGAGCTGATTGTGAGGTGTTAATCACTTCCTGTTACCTTCTGTATACTACACAAAGCTAAACTCGCCCCAACCTCAAAGACTCTCACACGAGGAAAATCAAAATGGTCCAAAAATGGCACAGTGTACACTCGGGGTCCAACCAGTCTAACACATGAAAAAGTTTCATTTAAATTTTACATATTTTCCAAAAACTACAGACGCACATAAACAGGCAAAACATTTCCTAGGTTTATTTCTACCATGCTGTGGTGAAACTTATTAATTTTACATATTTTTCTTATTTTAAACCCATAGGTATGGTTGTTTGTAGCTTAAATCTCTGAAACTTGTCACATCCATCAGCAGGGCTCTTGTCCCTCTCCACTGTTCTCCAGCAGGTTCTGTTCCTTCTCCTAAACTCTGTTAACATCAGTTGTTCAGAATGGAGACGGTTGTTAAGGATCCAAACCGTAAATGCGATCTGTTACTCTTCAGTCCAGACGGTAATGCAAGCAGCGGATCTGATCTTCAAATGTCAGCTGGTTCATTATTAAACCAAAGGCTTCTGCATCTACCTGTCATTTAGCTGCTATTGAAGGTCAGCAGCTTAAAGAGTATTCCACTCAATAGCTGACACAAATACAGTCACACACACCCAGATACACACTCACACAAACACCCGTCTAAACATGAGAACACTTTTCTACAAGAGCACCGAGACACAAACACACTTCAATAACTCCAAATGTCTTCTGTCAGTCACCCTCCTGCTTACTGAGCTTCCTTTCTTTAGCCTTTAATATGATTCTAATATCTGCAGACTTAAATAAGATGAAAGCCCATCTAACCTATCACTCAATCACCTGTGGGGTTAGAACTTGACATATGATATGAAAACAGATCCAAGTACACATAAAAGGCATTCAAGGACAAACTTTAACTTTTTTTGCCTGTATGATCCATAAAAATGTGATTCGAGAAGCTAAATGGGCATTTTTAATTTCAAATATTCTTTTTTTTTCAATCTCCGTCTCTTTTCCACTTCGATCTTCATAATGAGAGTCAGTCGTTTTTCACCCCTCCACAATAAACTCTGTTCTCCCTTACTTCCCCCTTTTTTGATCATACAAAATTCAACAGTGAGGAAGAACACTGAAGGGAAGGGTCAAGGACTTTAACTGTCATTAGCATTTAGATTTGAACTGGTATGAGGATTTGGGTATGAGGCAGGGAAAAAAATGTGATTTTTCAAGTAGAGAAGCAATATGAGAAGCAAAATGGAAGAAGAGAAAGCACTAAAGCTGGGGCAAAAACTTTTTTGTTTTTATTTTGAGCAACAGCCAGTGTGAGAGGCATAAAGACGCAATCTAAAAAAATGAGAGTGGATGGTGAGGGAGTGGGATTTAATAAAATGGTATGATGTGTGGATGAGTGGAAATTGTGAAATGACGGAGAAGCAGATGGAGGGAACAGACACCAAGCACTCTTCATCATCATCCTCGTCTTCATGATTTCCTCTGTATGTCTGGGAACGGCTGTGAGCATCAGACAAGAATCCCGTCTCTGATGCTGCTTTTTATGGAGGACCGGGCGAAACAGAAAACCGCCTCAAAACACAAAGCAAAACACCCTGCAGACTCTATCTCATTTGCATTGCAATTTTTGTCCCTACAAAGTTGAGACTCAGTTCAAATTTATTTTCAGTCCAATCAGCACTATAAACCTCAGGCAGCGTTACATACAGTAGCGCTCTGACACAAGTTTAAACATAGAATTCTACATGTAAAAATGTAAACAACAAAAAAGTTCTTCAGTTCCTTATTAAAATGCATAACATATCAATGATTGCAACAATAGTACTGTGTGGTCTACAGGATAATAACACAGCTGTTGTTTATACTGGAGGAGTACTGAGCAGCAGCATCACAGAGAGAGAGAGGAAGAAGCTGGACAGGGTGATCAGGAAGTCCAGCTCTGTCCTGGGCTGTCCTCTGGACTCGAGAAGTGGGTGACAAGAGCGTCCTGGCTAAACTTAGATCCGTGCTGGGCCACGAGTCGCACCCCCTGCAGGACGACCTGTGTGCCCTGGAGAGCAGCTTCAGTGACAGACTGATCCACCCTCGCTGTGTGAAGGAGAGATACCGCAGGTCTTTCCTTCCTGCAGCTGTTAGACTCTATAATGGTCAATCCTAATATGTAACACATACATCTGTAACATACCACTACAACTGTCATCACCTTCCAATACATGTGCAATACTTACTACTACTACTGTTATTATGTGCAACACTTATCAAACTCACAATTCAATACTTTTTAATTCAAGTTATTTACTTGAATACTTTTGTGTGATATCGTTTGTGTACTACTTATATTTTACTTTACTTCACCTTACTTTACTGTACTTGTGCTGTTGCAATAATGCAATTTCCCCACTGAGGGACAAATAAAGATATTCTTATTCTTAAAGGGCACAAGTTAATTAGTTTTAATGGATCAGAATCACACATCATGGTGGTGCTCACATTCAGCTTAAAATTGTTTGTGTTCATTTCTCAGTAGTTTTAGTAAAATATGTCATGAGCCACGGAACAGTTTCTAATGAAACTCTCAGGAAGTGACCACTGTGTGTACAGCTACAACTGATGAGGTTTTTGAGTCCACACATATCACTGTGGCTGCCATAGCTAATCACCACAAAACACAAAATTAGCTAAAATGTAGTAAATGCTCCACATATTGAGCTAAAATGTTGGTCACCAAAAACAAAACAAAAAGAATCTACCCAATCACACAGGAGGGGGATGCATTGATGCCAATACCACCATTTAGTATCTGACCTAAATGTGTACTTTTAGTAATAAAAGGGTTCTGATGACATTCACATCTCAGTTGCACAGTCAGGTGATAAAAGAGATGAATATGGTGTTGGATAAGAATGCTAGCATAGGGTAACTCCAGTTATGGTTTGGCTCAACAAGTGAAAGGATACAAAACTGGTAAACTCACATCTTTGTTACATTCATTCTGTGTTTTTCATTCAATTAAATGCTTTGTGTTTTTTGTTATACACAGAGCAAAAAGAGTTTGCTTTTACCTTTGATGACATGTTTCAACATCTACTGCCACCTTTGTCAGAACAACTGCCAGTGTTGGGGAAGTTACTCAAAAATAGTAACATATTACATATTACAAGTTACTTTTCCAAAAAGTAATATATTACACTACTTAGTTACTTATGAAGTAACATAATTACACTACTTTCTGATTACTTTTGCACCCAGAAAGTAACGTGCAATATTGTTTTCATTCAATAATAGCACTGAAGATCTCTTTTTGACACCCTTCTTTAATAAAAGAAATGTAAAACAAGCACTAACAACAGTGCTACATAAGCACCTTGAAAAATGCAAACTTGTAAAATGCTATCATAACCTCAAGGTACACAGTATCAAAATATTTTTTTGCTTAGAATTTTTACACAAACTGTTAAGTTTTTGTCCTTTCTTGCAACAAGGGAAAAGTAATGTGCATACTTCCATCCGTAAAAAGTCGCCTCTGCCATGTTGCTCTTTTCCCGTTTCTCCATTTGTGATTGTCCACGTAACCTTGCAACATCATCACGTGTAAAAAAAAGCGTCCTCCGAGTTCTCCTTGGAGGAGAGAGCGAGACAAGGCTAGTTGATTGTAACGCAAGAAACTAATGTTGGTTTCTCTTTGTAACAAGTAATATATTACAGAAATTTCATAAGTAATGCATTACATTACTGCGTTACCAATAAACGTAATGTAATTACTGTAATGAGTTACACCCAACACTGACAACCGCTAGATGTTGGTGGCGTCACTTCCGTTTATCTGCAGGCAGCAGAGGACGATATCGCCCTCAGCCCGCGCTCTCTCTGTTGATCACCATGTCCCATGAGTGGTCCGGCGTGTATACTCCTTCGTCTCTGTTCATCTGGAGACATGGACCCAGGACCATGAAAAGAGACGAAGAAGTATACATGCTTCAATGGGTCTATAGCAGATCTAAGTTCGTATTTAGCTGTGTTGGTTTGTTCTTTATTGTTTGGTAGGGATACACATCTCCACACAGAAGTTGATGTATGACGTCACAGTCTCCTTCAACTCGTCCAGACAAGCCACAGTTTCACTAATAACATCTCAGTCAGTCGAAGCAGCCTCTCAAGATGTTGACGCAGAATCTGGACCAGCACGGGAATGTTTTAAATTTCTTGCAGTTGGATTTTAATATCTGCTGGTATTTCGGGATGGGCAGGAGCGTGGCATGGTAAGGGTTGTCCCTGAGGGAGAGCAGCTCTCAGCGGGTGTATGTCACACAAGATGATTTTCTGACAGACAGGACTGACAATAGTAGCAGACACAAGAGCAGAGCTCGCACCGCAGCAAGCCTTATGGCCGCCATCTTGCAAGTCCTTGTGAAAGTAAAGAAGTAAAAAGCTGCCACTGCCGAGTGCTAACAGATTTAGCAAATTCTTACAAAGTTACATGAAAGTCAGCTTGTATGTACTTGGGCAACAGTGGCAGAGGAGTTGAGCCCGCCCCATAACCGGAGGGTTGCTGGTTCGCACCCGATTCAGTTGTGTCCTTGGGCAAATCACTTCATCCACCTTGCCTGCTGGTGGTGTTCGGAAGGACCAGTGGCCAGTTTATGGCAGCTTTGCTTCTGTTAGTGAACCTCAGGGCAGCTGTGGCTACAATGTAGCTCATCACCACCAGTGTGTGAATGGGTGAATGACTCTTGTGTTGTAAAGCACCTTGGGGGGGGGGGGGGGGGGGGGGGGGGGGGGGGGGGTGTTCTAGGACTCTCGGAGGTGCTATAAAAATACAAGAGCTTTACTATTTACTTTTAGACATTTAACCAAAAGGCCTATGACACCATCATTTTTCAACATAAGCTCCTGTATGGCATGAGTGAGTGACATGTATTTATTTAGGAGATGCTAGTTCTGTATTTTTTGTATGTTTTATAAAGTTTAATTATTGTTTTATGCTTTTTTCCAGTTGTTGCTACAGAAAAAAATTCACACACTCAATCTATCTGTTTCCCAAATGGACCATAGAGTATTTATATAATTAAAGGGGATATAAACTAAAACTAGTCTGAACATAAAGTGTTGCTTTGACTAATTTGGAAGAAGATAGGTGGAAAAAGGGACGGAAGAGTAATGGAATGTAAGGCTATAATTATTTTCTTCCAGCCAGCTTCATGGCCCTCTCAGGTCCCGGGATATGTTTGCTTCAGATGTGAGCGTATTCCTCTAGGACGGCCTGTTGCACTAACTCATCTTGTGCCTCTGTCTTCCTTACAGTTAAGGCCTCAACCTGACTTCATGGCCGGGCGCTTCCCATAACACATGCAGTAATTTCTTCCCCTCTGGCCTTTTTTTTTTTTAATATCTGTCCTCTCCTGAGCTCGTTTGTTTTCTCTCCAGCCTTGCTCTACAGCTGAAATGTTTTGCATGAAGCATACAATCAATCAACTGTTCACATGCTTAGTCAGGAGCCTTCCAAAATATTCTGTGTGACATTTTGAAATGAGCTTCTTGCAAGGCTTAAAAAAAGAGAGTGGGACTAATTTGAAACACTGCATCTCACTTAGCCTTGGTTTGACTTGAAGACCATGTAATGGTTATAGTACAATTTCCTGTCTGGAAAACAAGCAGACGTACATTTAGGGTCAGGGTTCAGAGATAATCTAATTTTACTTAAATACCGTTAAGAGATGTTCTAGATAAAAATCACACAAAAAATTAACATGCACAAGTGTGTGTGTGCGTGTTTCTTTAAGAATCAAAGCAGGAAAGACAGCACGTCTGCACCTGTTTCTGATTAAAATGCTCCGATACAGATCTCAGACTTGTTTTTCCAGCTCTTTGTGACACGAGGGGAGTGAGTTGTCTATTTGGCATGAGTACCTGAGGTGGAAATAGCATGTTTGGATGAGTGTTAAATCAAATGAACATGTCTTGGTACATCCAGTTTTGATGCACCTGTTTATAATTGAACATTGATGTGTGCCTATGTGTGTGTGTGCACTCTGGTGACATACTTCTATAAACACGTGAAACTGAATGTGTGTGTGGCAAAGTGGCTCTTATTACTGAACAGCACACGGAAGATTATTTTATTATTTAGATATTTTTACCATTTTACTGTTGGGAAATTTAGGGATCATCTGCTAACCACCATGGCGGTATTAAAGTGTATAAAAAAACAGATAATAAATAAATCGATCTGCCTTTTCAGATGCATCATCTAAATTCAAATCCACGATCTGAATAAGATGAAGATTTTTCAACCGACAAAAAAAGTAGAACCCACTTATCCTTCCAGGAAAATATTTGAATTGTTTAGATTTGGAACTTTTTAAAGTTTAGGGAAAAGTTAAATTGTGTGGATATCACACTTTGTTCCACACTGTCGACTCATATCAAAGGAGCCATTTGGCACGGCGTGCTGCATATCCATCCACCTGGAAGCTTGAGTGAGAGCTTTTCTCTTCAGGCTGTTTGTGTGTGTGTGTGTGTGTGTGTGTGTGTGTGTGTGTGTGTGTGTGTGTGTGTGTGTGTGTGTGTGTGTTTGTGTTTCCACCTGTATAAATGAACACAGGACTGCATCTCCTTGTGTGTTTTGATCCATGGGTGTGTTATTTGTTTTCTGATGTAAAGGCCTTTTCTTTGGTGCTAGAGTGTTTATTTAGACTTTTTTTCTCCATATACCAACATTGTTTTTTATGTATTCATCTAAGCAGTGCCTTTTATGGTGTTCATGCATTCATGGGTGTTAGTAGAAATGAGCGTGATCATGTGTTCTGCCTCCTTCAGCTCACACATGCATGAACAACATCAGCAAGGTGACAAATATGATGCAGCAAGATATTCTGGAATTATTTATGTTTTGTGCATGTCTTTGCTTTTATTTTTTAAAAACTACAGAATATTTTTCTTTTATTTATTTAAATAAGAAAACCAGAACAAAATCTGAACATAATTAGGTCTATTTTGAATGGAATTTTGAAAATAGTCATCTATTTCTTTTTAACTTTCCTTCAGTTATTCAGGGCGAAAAGCAATTAACCCTGCTATGCATTTATGAGCTGAAATTCTTAGTTAAACACATAGAAAACCTGTGTATTTTAAGGTCAGTTAAAAATACTTTAAAACAACTTTAAATGTAACTTTGGGGTTATGGACATATTAATTATTTTGTAAATTTGTGCTTCTGGAGTTATTGATTAGCAGATTAGTTGTTTGATCTTCAACTTTTCCAGCCTTCATTTTAAAATGTCTTTGGGCAAAACATTAAACCCAACTATCGCCTTTGATGCGAGGGTACGTCATGCAGGATTAGCTTTGGATCAAATTTTCATCCATAAATATTATTTGTAATGCAAAAGTGTCACAAATGTAAAGAAAGCAAAAATAATACTTAAAAATGCCCATAAAATGAATAAATGAATTAAATACACTGACATATCTTCTGTCATCATGACTGTAACAGAAATTGCATTTTCTGCAAAGGTCTAATAAACACATCTAGGATATTTGCACAAACATCCATTGATGTATGAAACAATTTATTTGATTGCATTTATGTGAATATGGAGGAAATGTAGCACTGTACATATTTTGCATCTGGTATAAAAAGTTAAAGACCTGTTTCGTAGAGAGAAGTGCCAGTTTGTCAAAACGGAGGCAACCCAAACTTTGATTATGGCTGCAGGTGTACATGTGGCTGGACCTTTAATAAAGTGTTGAGTTACAGTGTGAGGGATGGTGTCTGTGAGAGCATTGTAAATAGCCTAGTAAATCACTAATATGTACTGCAGACTTCCTACACAGTCTGCCACAGCAGATAGCAGTATATTAGCAAAGTCGATTCAGCCTTAGGCCAGATATACATCCATTATCAATGGCACTGCTACAGTAGAGCTTAATGGACTTAGAGGCTGCAGACTTTCACAGAGTAAGCTGTAAAGTAAATGAAGTCTTTGAAGCAAATGTAACCTATAAAGGGAAAGAGAAAAGCACACTTAAGTGCTGTGGTGCTGAAACATCAATCAATGTTCAGAAAAGGTCATAAAAATCAAATCTGCAAAATATTAATTAAAACATGCAGATAAAAGGGTGAGGGTTGGATAGTGATCACTGAGGGGAATAAATAAATAACTGAATGAATGAAAACAGGTTTTTGGAATAATGTGGAATCTGATACCTTAATGGTTTTTTTTTTATTCCTAATTGTGTCCAGTTCCTACTGTGTGTTTAAAGGCAGTTAATAACAATGAGCTGATGGTTGTCGGGGGTTTGAAGCAGTCAGCCACCTGATTTCCTCTGCTGGGAGGAAGAAAGCTGTCAGTTCTGATCATCTTCACAATGTGCATTCTTTCTCAGGTCTCTGACGGCCTGGCTGTGACCCCGACCGAGGGGTTAAAAGCCACATGTTTCCCAACATTTCTCAGCACCACAACTGTGCACTCGTCAGGTTTTACAGTGAGTGTGTGCCAGTGGAATAAAGAGAGAAGCAATTTCCCAGTAGAAGTCTGGGATATGGCTGGGGCTCTAAGGCCAAGGTGAAAACAAGATTTTATGGAAAGTCTGTTTCTGGTTAAGGCATTTTCTCTTCTCCAGTGGTTTTTCACCTCTTCCTTTTTTCTGACAGGCTATAAAGTTGTTATGTATGGGGCTGCTTAAATTTGTGAACTTATACAGGAAGCACTGCTGGTAACAAATATACATGCCATGTCATTGCACAGTTGGTATTCTTGATATTTTAATGACTCTCCCCGGTCATGGAGGGCAGATTTTTAAAGTTGCCTTGCACTTAAAAAAAGTCTCTTGACATTTGCTTCTCCCTCGCTTGATGATTTTGTCCTTCACTCCAGAGAAAGCAACGAGCATTTACAGCTTGTTGATGTTAAGTTTTCCTTTAAACACAAAGTTTCTGTTTTAAAAAGCAATTTGCAAAAGAAAACACGATAACCTCCACATTAGCAGAGGACTGCAAGTGATGCACGGCAAGTCATTTCTGGTGCAAAAAAATTAACAAGAAAACGGGGCACTTAAACCAAAGATCTGTATTACAACAAAAGTAAAACAGACCCAGTCAGTCATTGATGCCATTTTAGTGTTTCACTCAAACCAAATTTAGACCACAGAAGACCATTTATCCCCTATAACTTCATTCCTGTTGGATCGAAAAAAGAAAAAAAATAAGATGTTTCGCCTCTCAACCAAGATGTAAACGCTTCTGGAAACACCTCGGAACTTACTGGCATCATTAGAAGGCATTTATTGTGATTTTGCATCAGTTGTATCTTGAACTATTTCATAAACAGATTATTGTCTTCACCTGTGGCAGCGCTGTCATGCTAGTGCTCATTGGGCAATGTATTTTAATTACTCTCAGACTCTGCTGAATGAAAATAATTGATAATTAATCTTTCACTTAAAAAAATAGCCAAATTTTACTTTATACATCTAGAAATCCATGTACGAATGGCAATTCAGTCCATTTGGGCAAATGAAATATAATTTAGACATCCTTTAAGTCCCTAAAAGCACTCAGTGAGAACACAGCTTTCTTGCTAACTATAACATTTCTGAAAATACCCAATCATTTCATGTTTATTTATCAATTCTGGTTCATTTTTTGCTTGACTTACATAAAAGACTAAAGATTAAAAATCACCTCCTCCCTCCACTTTAAAGTTCCCTCCCGTTATACATTTCATTCAATCATTTTCTCCAGCTAAGTAAACCGATCTGGTGAAAAGCCATAAAAGCATTGTTTATGAACAGAGTAGTAAGTGCATTGTTGGCAAAATAACCCAGTCTGATTTATGTAAAGGACAACTCAGGGAGTAGTATACTAAAGGGAAGAAAATTCTCTCTATACGTCTTTGTGCGGTGTGCATGTACCCATGTCTGTCTGCCTCTTTCATCTTCTCTTTTTCACCCCTTCCCTCAACTTTCTCACTATTTCTTTTATCACCCTGTCCTCTTCTCATTCTTCTTGTCCTTTTAAGTTTAAGTGTCATAAATCAAAATGCTACCTCCATGACGTTGTATATTCTGCCCCTGCATAACTTTTATGTGACCACTCTAATTCATGTGCAAGAGCGACTTTTCTCCTCTTTTCAGGGAACAACTTTCTGCCCTCTAACCCCTTGCTTAAAGGTAAACTTTGCTGGAAAAAAATGTTTAACTATTACTTCTGATTATAATCTGTCACTCTGAGTTTTTCATGCAGGCTGAACATGAAAATAGTCTCCTACACCTATCTCCTGCATTAGCTTCTGATAGAAAATAGAGGGTGAAACTCTAAGATTTGAAAAGCCTGACAGATCTACGTCACACTGTCACTTAACATTCATGGACTCACCCATCTTGACTCGTGACAGGAAGGCTGTTGTTGGTTTAGCGTCCAGGAAACAGCAGAGAACGTCTCTGCTAGTAGAAGCTAACGGTTAGCATTAGCAACTCCACCAAACGGCAGAACTCCTCCAGGCTTGTGTTATTTGTGGAGATAAAACATCAACGTTGCAGAGTAAACAGAGTCAGTAGTAGTCACGTTGCTGTTAGCCAATCAGAGGCGAGATGTCCAAATATCAGAAAATAAGACTCCAAATCCTACCGTGTTCAACTCAGCTTTGATCTTGCTCACTTCTAGTTCCTGAAACAGGTGCACCGGAGGTTTTTTTTCCTCAGAGTACTACGTACAAAGCATTATTCCTACTAGAGACTACTGCAAATGTATTAAAAAATTTAATTAAAGTTAATCTTTAAAGGCATACTATACAACTTTTCATATTTTTTAAAAAGAATTTTGAGCCAGTATGTGCTAAAATGACTCTTTACAGGGTTAATGAAAAGTGACTCAGACCCCACTGCCCTCTGTGGCCAGAATACCGCACTTGCAGCTTCAGAGAATTTGGGCCGATCTCTACAGTAAAGTGGAGCTGAGATTCTAGAGCTGCAGTCTGCTTCCAGCATGTTTCCTGCATGTTTTAGATCATGAACACAGCTGATTTGTTTGATTTAGTGATGAACCACTCCTGTAGACACTAATGAAGGCTGAGGAGACATTTCAACAGTTAGATTAAGGTGTTAAAAAGACGAACGCACAGTGAGGAGATAAGTTTCACTTTTGGTTTTACCACAGTGGATTAATAACGGACACTAGGGGGTGCTTAAGGCAAGCTAAAACTACTAAGTTTCCCTTAAAGGGATGATTAGCATCTTAAAGTAACACTAAACTGTTTCCACCTTCTCCATCCTACTGGTTGAAAGTGGAATTACAACTGTCATAAACAACCCTGCATCAGTCTGCTGCAGCTAACACTAACAATGAGCTAAAGCTGACATGAGCCAACTGATAGTAAATAAGCCATGATTTAAAAATATCCACACTATTGGACAAAAAATATTATTACTTAAAGTCCAGTAGCAACAAAGGTCAGCATAAGCCTGATTTTATAGCCTCCTTTAGCGTCTTCAAATGTTTTTAAGATGCAGTGTTTTCAAATTAGTCCCACTCTCTTGGTTTTAGTTCTTTGCTTCACCTCCAAAGACTTTTACTTCCAGGCTCCACCTTGATGACAGAAAAGCAAATATTTTTTTTTCTTCTTCTTGTGTTTTTTATTGATGGTCTGTGAACTGAAAAAGCTAACTGCTAGCTTTTATATTTGTTACAGCACACATAATAGCTAACAGCCGTTAAGCAGGTAAAGAGCGCCCCCTTGGGCACCTACCTGCTCCACAAAACTGTTAAGTACTGTTTCTGGGCTGCAGAGTGCTGTCTGATATGAAGTTGATAAATTTTCTACCTACACAATCAAATTAGCAGCAAAAAAATCAGTAAAGACCATTTAAAAGGTGAATCACACCTCTGTTAGAAAAATGCGCCCAGAGGAGGCGTCGCCTGGTGGACCGAGAGAGCAGCACTGAGTCAGTGATTGACAGCTCTCCCTCACCCCCATAGATAACATATCTATTACTAGATGCCTTAACTGGGAGTCGACAGCGTCCCTACACGGCGTCCATCTTACTTCGGACAGCTTACTTTCCGTTCTCAATGGTAGCAGCTGGAAGGTGAGTGAACAACTTAAACAAAAACACTCATAACTCGATGAAATATTAACGGGTTTACAAGCAGGTTGCATTATTACACTCCTTATAATACAGAGGCTTGAGACGACATACTTGCACATTTTTTAATTAACAGGCCAAATCCGTCATATTTTACAGCCACATCTCTGGCGTTTATAACAAACCAAACCGTTTGAAAATTGAGCAAGTTAGAGTTATTTAAATAGTACATGCACCATTGACACCAATGTTACGAAGGGGGCAGCGGTCTGAAGTAAAATGGCCGCTGCGTAGGGACGTTCGTCCAATTGACGAACAGCGCGGGTAAGGCATCTAGCAATATATATGATATCTATGCTCACCCCCTTGTGCTCTGTAATGTGTCATATCAGTTTGTTGAGTGGCTGAGCCAGCTGGAGGTGTGGCTGAGACTCGGCTGGAGTCCAGTGCAGTGCAGCCACGTAATACTGGACAGACGTCACCTCGTACCTCTATAGCCATCAGCTGTGGCTGATTCAAAATCAATGTAGAGAATAATTTTAACCTAAAAATGGAGATACAATTACAGTTTTGGGCTGAAATATTACATTTTAAGTAAGTTGCACTAAACTGCCAAAATAATGATTACACATGTCTACAGCACTAGACACTCATCTATGCAGGTTATCAGCAAAAAAAAGTTGATTTAGGTGTTACTCGCTCTTTAATGTGAATATCTAAAAGGACACCCCTAAAGAAAAAGGTGCAAGGGGAGACAACCTTATTGAGGACAAGCTATAAACAGAAATCTGAGGATGATCTGTTTCTTTAAAAACATTATTTAATTGTAAGGTTGTAGGAATTTTTTTTAGCCTTTTTGAAGTGTGACTCTCTAAAATAAGTTATAATTGGTAAGATTTTTATCCTAACAATTATAGGTACCCTCCTAATTCATCTCTGTTTGGAGAATAAAGTTTACATTATATAGGACTAATGAGCTAACTGCTGTTCTAAGTGCAGCTACTTTAAATATGGGCTATTTGGACTATACTGACATAGCCAAGGGTGCACATAAGTTTAACAATTCAGGTACTCAAGTGAGTATACCAGGTGCTGCTACTTGTGAAATCGATGAGAGAGGAGTTGTTTTAAAAGGGCAGCCACATCAATACAGTCCAAAAAATATAATGTACTCGTGCCATCAAGAACAAAACAATCCATTGATGGAATAACCTGGCCATTCGTTTTATTCAAGCTAACCTCATCCCTCAGGTACATAATGTTGCTGAACCTAAAACTGGCCAGCTGCTGCAACCTCGGATCATTAATCTAGGGGCCTTTTTGTTTGGCAAGGTTGTGTATTTTGATAGCATACTAACTACAAATACAGGCCATTTACCAAAATATGGCTAATATGGCTAACTGGTCCTGTTTCAGCATGGAGAATTCAGCTTCAGACTACTGGATTTCGAGTCTTATTTTCTGATATTTGGACATCTCGGATTGGATAAAAGCAACATGACTACCACTGACTCCGTTTGCTTTGCAACAAATAACACAAGCCTGGAGGAGTTCTGCTGTGTGGTGGAGTTGCTAATGCTAACAGTTAGCTTCTACTGGTCGAGTTGTTCTCTGCTGTTTTCTGGACGATAAACCAACAGCAGCCTTCCCCGTCACGAGTTGAGATGGGTGAGGTGTGCGTCTGATCTTTTCTTGGATCATCAACATTCAAGATTTTTCACTTTTTATTTGGCAGCACAATTATATATGGAGGCACATTTTTTTAAGGATTGTACATTTCATCATTGCTTTTGCACAGAAAATTCTGTTATCCACCTTATACACTGTCCACCACAAAAAGGTCATACTCATAAGTTTGATTCCAGCACACATTCACTGTGGCATTGTTTCGATAAGCTTCTGCAATGTTACCAGATTTATTTCCATCACGTGTTGCATTAATGTTTCACCAAGGTCTTGCATTGATGATGGTAGAGTCTGGCCACTGCACAAAGCCTTCTCCAGCACATCCCAAAGATTCTCAATGGGGTTAAGGTCTGGACTCTGTGGTGGCCAATCCATGTGTGAAAATGATGTCTCATGCTCCCTGAACCACTCTTTCACTATTTGAGTCTGATGAATCCTGGCATTGTCATCTTGGAATATGGCCGTGCCATCAAGGAAGAACACATCCATTGATGGAATAACCTGGTCATTCAGTATATTCAGGTAGTCAGCTGACCTCATTCTTGGAGCACATCCTGTTGCTGAACCTAGACCTGACCAACTGCAGCAACCCCAGATCATAGCACTGCCCCCACAGGCTTGTACAGTATAGCACTTGGCATGATGAGTGCATCACTTCATCTGCCTCTCTTCTTACCCTGATGCACCCATCACTCTGGAACAGGGTCCATCTGGACTCATCAGACCAGTTTTTAATAATGCGTTGGACAGTTCTTAACCCAGTTTTAGTCGTTTCTGCAATCTCCTTAGATGTTTTCTCTGCTTGATGCATGCCAATGATGTGACCCTTCTCAAACAGACTAACATCTTTTCCACGACCACCAGATGTGTCTTTCCACATGGTTGTTGAAGAAATGAGAGGCAACTCATTGCACCAGTTGGGGTTAAATAACTTGTTACCAGCTGAAAGATAATCGCCCATGCAGTAATTACCCAATAAGAGGCTCCTACCTATTTGCTTAGTTGAATCCAGGTAGTGACTTTTTATTGGGCCGGCCAGTGAAAATTAACTCATCTGAAGCCCTTTACCAAATAATTTTGGTGAAGTTGAAGTGTTAGAGGAGAAATCACAACGTAAAGACACCCTTAAAATAATTGATTCACTGTTTTTTGTGCATCAGAACATCTTGTTATGTATTAAAATCTAGAGAAAATGCACTTTGAAATAAAAGGTCTTGTAGCAAGACAACGAGCTGTAAAGCCCAGCTGCTCCACTGATTCCTGCCACCCACATCGGCTCTTACTTTAGGCAAGACACATAACCTCTCATAAACCCTGACTCAAGAGGAGAATCTTAAAAAACTTAGAGTGTTAGAAAAGTTCACTTTATTTCAACCTTAACAGACTACAACTTAGACAAAAATGTGACATACATCTGAACATCTACAACATGAATAGGAACAAACACCCAACACAGAGATGTTGGCTATGCACATCAAACGTCCTACTCATTGTTGAAACCTGCAGGAGGAAGACTAAAGAAAACAGTTGCATGTCATAAAGGTCAACGCATCAACATGACAGCTCAGGGGATGGAGAGAAACGAGTGCTGTGTCCAGAGAGGTGCTGACTCGTAAAAGGTGAAAAATCAGAGTCTAGGGAAAGCATCAAAATAAATATGTACATAAATAAAGCTGATCAGACCAAATGCACAAAAAACTTTAAAAAAGACAGAACGACTGATGAGAATTGAGTGAAAAAATGAAGGTGAGAGAAGTGTTGAAGTTAAAAATAGAATGACACAAAAGGACAGAAAACAAAATAAATGAAAGAAAAAAAACACACTAGAGGCAAAGAAAGTTGGAGATGGAGGTTGGACTGAAAGGACAAGGGTGACAAAGGTAGCAGAAAATGAGACACGACAGATGGAGGAAAGAAGTTTAGAGAGAGAGAGCAGACACAAAAAGCTGTGTGATAGAAGGAGGCTGAATAAAGCAGCACAGTAACACATCTCAATTTTGTTTTGCACCTCTGTCTAAATTTAAGTTTTAGAAAAAAAACTTAGCAGGGTTGAACAGCTGAACTTTGATCTTGGTGATACGGTTCGACTGACACTGCAATCTCAATGCAATCTGGACATGCCAAAACATATACACGCTGAGCGGCTGAAGAGGCAGCGCACACGTTTTACACTCCTGCTGCTGCAAATAAGGACATAACATCAGAGCAGAAGAAGTCAGCAGCGAGAGAGAGAGAGAGAGAGAGAGAGAGAGAGAGAGAGAGAGAGAGAGAGAGAGAACAGACTAACGTATAAACAACAAAACAAAAGAACAAGGAGAAAACTGTCCAAAAGTGTGTTGTCTTACAAGCCCTTTTTAGAAGACACACCATGCCAGCAAATCAGTGTAATACTGCCACTACAGTGTCTCTTATGAATGCACAGTGGTGGCATGGCGATGCAGGAAATTTGCGGCATTTGTTCTGCCAAGCTTGGTAGTAATATTGACGCAACGCTGGAATTGTGAATGCGAATTACGTCTTGGCGCAATAGTGGGTGGTGTCATGATCACGTGACGAATTAATGCCGAGCTCCAGCTGGAAACTATATTGAAAATGAAAATAAACACGGGGCATACGTTTGGCTTTTGTTAACAAATCAGCTGGAGCGATGCGGAGCTCCAGGAGCTTCTCTTCATTAGAGCTGGAGCTCAGATCACCAGACAGTTCACCGGGACTGTGGAGGACAGCCGCCTTTAGGAGCAGTCTGTGAAAAAACGTAACGAGCGCAGATTCGATCGCAATAAAAAACAAGTTATGTCCAAGCTGAACAGAAGTCCGCTGCAGAGACCGCCCCCATACCCCCTTTATACCGCCATCGTGAAATATTTTGTAAAAACGACATGATTGCACCACATTATCGCAACGGTCTGACCATTTATAAACCACCTTAGGCTCCCTGATGCCGACTCGGCATTGAGGCAAATTTGCGTCATTGTTTTCTAAAAGAGGCTACAGAGATCCACTCAAATGTTCACTCTTGTAGAGTCAAGGATGAATAACATTACTTACAGATGCACTTCACTGATCACAGTTTGGGTGTGTCAGTTTTGAAAACTTTAACAATCAGTTCTACTCTGTTGATTCCAAAGTGAATGATGAGGTAAGATGAGAGACAGATAATATAGAAAAAAGAATAATGGATCATGCTAGAGCAGATCGGTAACAGAAAGGCCGATTCACACAGAGACAGCCTGCGGTTTTGCACAAATAAAGTTTTTGCATAATATGAAAATCTCATGTGTTGTCATCCTTTCTTCTTTGTGCCAAATAGCGTATTTCACTATATTAAATTCTCTTAGTTTAAAGAGAGCCTGGAAACCATCTGTTGAACTTAGTTCAAAAAAGAGAGAGAGAGAGAGCAAACACATCTGGTTTCATATGTTATCACACTTCATTCAACACTCAAAACGTTTACAAAATAAAACAAATATAGACCAACAACAAAAACATCTATAAACTAAAAACAAACCAGCAGGCCAGATAGAATGAAACACTTCTGGTAAAGTGAGAGGAAGTAGAAAAGCAACGAAAGCAGATGGAGGCAGAGTGAGAAAAAAAGACTGCAAATCGAAAAGAAATACAATAAGAATTAGATAGAGAAGGAGAGACATCTGCAAAAAGGTCAGCATCTTTTATCAGGATTGTGAGCTAACCCATTGATCCGTCAGTATGTTACTGCCAGAGTAAAGGCACCATTATCTCTGCAAAAAAACACAACCTTACCCATCCTGAGGGCAGCAGTAGCTCAGGAGGTAGAGCGGGTTGTCCAGTAATCGGAAGGTTGCAGGTTCGATCCCGGCTCCGGCCAGAGAATGCTGCTGTGTGTCCTTGGGCAAGACACTTAACCCGCCTTGCCTGCTGGTGGTGGTCGGAGGGACTGGTGGCGCCAGTGCTCGGCAGCCTCGCCTCCGTCAGTGCGCCCCAGGGCAGCTGTAGCTACGTTGTAGCTCATCCCCACCAGCGTGTGAGTGTGTGTGTGAATGGGTGGATGACTGATTGTGTTGTGAAGCGCCTTGGGGGGTTGTAGAACCCTAAGAAGGCGCTATACAAATACAGGCCATTTACCATTTACCATTTACCATTTTAGACAAAGGAAGTGATCCCTAATTAAATTCCCTGTTTGCCCTACTCATTATAGCATGACACACTTTGCCTTTCTTTGCATGAAAATGGTTATTCTTGACATTATGATATTCATACAAAGCACTAAACTAAAAGTTTATTAAATAACAGGCTATGGGGGATGGCTAGGTTAAGCATCTCAAGAATAAATTTAATATGTTCAGCGTAAGCACACTCGCTAGTTTGTAGCCAAATAAATATAATACTAGTAAATAAATATTAAAAAAACTATTAATTTTACATATTTTAATACAGTTTAGCTCAGAAGCAACAATGATAAACAACAACATAAATTGCACTGGGTTACAAGGTGCAGCTGAGGAGGCAGGCTGTAGGTCAAAAGGACAGACCAGGAGGTGAAACACTTGGGTTGGAAAAACACAGGCAGACAGCACAGTTTCCACTCGATGTGATTTACAATTTGCAGGATCGATACATTTGCCAAGGACACTGTGAACTCCAGCATGAGGCTGAATGAAAGGTAGATTTGTGAGTAAAACCTGTGGTTTTGGAAGGTTTTGCCTATCTACATGGCACTAGTATACTGCACCGATCATAAACTGTTAAATAAGTTAGAACCTATATGTTATGTGTTGCTTTANGAGAGAGAGAGAGAGAGAGAGAGAGAGAGAGAGAGAGAGAGAGAGAGAGAGAGAGAGAGAGAGAGAGAGAACAGACTAACGTATAAACAACAAAACAAAAGAACAAGGAGAAAACTGTCCAAAAGTGTGTTGTCTTACAAGCCCTTTTTAGAAGACACACCATGCCAGCAAATCAGTGTAATACTGCCACTACAGTGTCTCTTATGAATGCACAGTGGTGGCATGGCGATGCGGGAAATTTGCGGCATTTGTTCTGCCAAGCTTGGTAGTAATATTGACGCAACGCTGGAATTGTGAATGCGAATTACGTCTTGGCGCAATAGTGGGTGGTGTCATGATCACGTGACGAATTAATGCCGAGCTCCAGCTGGAAACTATATTGAAAATGAAAATAAACACGGGGCATACGTTTGGCTTTTGTTAACAAATCAGCTGGAGCGATGCGGAGCTCCAGGAGCTTCTCTTCATTAGAGCTGGAGCTCAGATCACCAGACAGTTCACCGGGACTGTGGAGGACAGCCGCCTTTAGGAGCAGTCTGTGAAAAAACGTAACGAGCGCAGATTCGATCACAATAAAAAACAAGTTATGTCCAAGCTGAACAGTAGTCCGCTGCAGAGACCGCCCCCATACCCCCTTTATACCGCCATCGTGTAATATTTTGTAAAAACGACATGATTGCACCACATTACCACAATGGTCTGACCATTTATAAACCACCTTAGGCTCCCTGATGCCAGCTCGGCATTGAGGCAAATTTGCGGCATTGTTTTCTAAAAGAGGCTACAGAGATCCACTCAAATGTTCACTCTTGTAGAGTCAAGGATGAATAACATTACTTACAGATGCACTTCACTGATCACAGTTTGGGTGTTTAAATGTGTCAGTTTTGAAAACTTTAACAATCAGTTCTACTCTGTTGATTCCAAAATGAATGATGAGGTAAGATGAGAGACAGATAATATAGAAAAAAGAATAATGGATCATGCTAGAGCAGATCGGTAACAGAAAGGCCGATTCACACAGAGACAGCCTGCGGTTTTGCACAAATAAAGTTTTTGCATAATATGAAAATCTCATGTGTTGTCATCCTTTCTTCTTTGTGCCAAATAGCGTATTTCACTATATTAAATTCTCTTAGTTTAAAGAGAACCTGGAAACCATCTGTTGAACTTAGTTTAAAAAAAAGAGAGCGAGAGAGCAAACACATCTGGTTTCATGTGTTATCACACTTCATTCAACACTCAAAACGTTTACAAAATAAAACAAATATAGACCAACAACAAAAACATCTATAAACTAAAAACAAACCAGCAGGCCAGATAGAATGAAACACTTCTGGTAAAGTGAGAGGAAGTAGAAAAGCAACGAAAGCAGATGGAGGCAGAGTGAGAAAAAAAGACTGCAAATCGAAAAGAAATACAATAAGAATTAGATAGAGAAGGAGAGACATCTGCAAAAAGGTCAGCATCTTTTATCAGGATTGTGAGCTAACCCATTGATCCGTCAGTATGTTACTGCCAGAGTAAAGGCACCATTATCTCTGCAAAAAAACACAACCTTACCCATTTTAGACAAAGGAAGTGATCCCTAATTAAATTCCCTGTTTGCCCTACTCATTATAGCATGACACACTTTGCCTTTCTTTGCATGAAAATGGTTATTCTTGACATTATGATATTCATACAAAGCACTAAACTAAAAGTTTATTAAATAACAGGCTATGGGGGATGGCTAGGTTAAGCATCTCAAGAATAAATTTAATATGTTCAGCGTAAGCACACTCGCTAGTTTGTAGCCAAATAAATATAATACTAGTAAATAAATATTAAAAAAACTATTAATTTTACATATTTTAATACAGTTTAGCTCAGAAGCAACAATGATAAACAACAACATAAATTGCACTGGGTTACAAGGTGCAGCTGAGGAGGCAGGCTGTAGGTCAAAAGGACAGACCAGGAGGTGAAACACTTGGGTTGGAAAAACACAGGCAGACAGCACAGTTTCCACTCGATGTGATTTACAATTTGCAGGATCGATACATTTGCCAAGGACACTGTGAACTCCAGCATGAGGCTGAATGAAAGGTAGATTTGTGAGTAAAACCTGTGGTTTTGGAAGGTTTTGCCTATCTACATGGCACTAGTATACTGCACCGATCATAAACTGTTAAATAAGTTAGAACCTATATGTTATGTGTTGCTTTAAAACAAGACTTTCAATTTTTAATCTGCTATAATNGTGAAGACAAGAGAGGAGCATTTAGGTGTTGAATGTCACATTGTGCACAATAAACAAAAGCCCTGTACATAACTGTGTGAGCTTAAACATGCAACTGGGTCTTGGTACAATGACTGCATGCAGTCTTAACTTGCTCTAAACACTGACAGAGGGAGTCTAGGGGACACCAGTCACTAGGTGATGGAGTCCTTGCCAACAAGACAAGGAAAAAAAGAAACATTTTAAAGGTCATTGAGGTCAACAAAGGAAAAGTTCGCTTTTTTAGACATTAAGTTTTATGCGTTCCTTCGCCCACCCAGTGCTCTGTAAACTTTGACCCATTTCACACACAGGTGATCCTGTAAAATCCTTATTGTTCCAACCCGGGAAACTGCAAGTACGCACCATGGCTCTATATATTTAAGAAAAACTACTTTTAAGTGACTTTAAAAGTTGTTGTTTCACTCATACAGCCAGGATTAGCAGCCAGACGCGACGCCGCTCAATCTCCGCGGGGAGCGGCGCATAAATACGAATGACAAAAGGTAGTCCCGTTGTAATGTGACGTAAATTTATCTGCTTTGTTTCTGAGATGTAAATTAGTCATGCTTTCAGAGACTAATCCTTTTGTGAGGCTAAACGGCGCAGATACATCGCCCCCGAAACTAGCCAGAAGTACGTTTCTGAATCACTTCTCCCCTGAGAATCTCTGAGCAGGGGTGGGTGTGTGTGAAATGGGTCAAAGTTTACAGAGCACTGGGTGGGCAAAGGAACACATAAAACGCAATGTCTAAAAAAGCGAACTTTTCCTTTAAAAGGTCAGAAAATGGTCTATTCTTCATGCATACAGCTGTCAGCCACTGGAGGGCAGCGAATCCAAGTGTGTTTGTGTGTGTGCATGCCTGCGTGTTTCTGTCTGTCAGTGTGTGAGGTGATTTATTCATGAAATTGCTAGTATGGGCTTCTATTCCAGTGCCTTGTCAAACACCATGACATGTGGTATGGGTGGAAAGAGCCTTTAAGCTTTCATTTAATGTATGTTTCATGTTTTTAAGACTTTCCTAGCCTGAAAAAGAGCTGGAAATATTTTTTGTTTTTGCGGACTGTTACAGCCCCCCCCTTCTTTCAAGCTGGGCCCCCCTGAGGTTCGGCCCTGCCTCGCGGCGGCTTTGAGAATCTCCTCCTCCCGCTGCCGGCGCTCACAGCTGCGGCGCGTCAGCTACAGTGTTGCCAACTCGGCGACTTCGTCGCTGTTTCTAACGACTTTTCGACCCCCTCAACGACTTTTCCAAACAGCGCCTAGCGACAAACCTAGCGGTTTTTCTGAGGACCTTTGCTAGGGCAGCAGTAGCTCAGGAGGTAGAGCGGGTTGTCCAGTAATCGGAAGGTTGCAGGTTCGATCCCGGCTCCGGCCAGAGAATGCTGCTGTGTGTCCTTGGGCAAGACACTTAACCCGCCTTGCCTGCTGGTGGTGGTCGGAGGGACTGGTGGCGCCAGTGCTCGGCAGCCTCGCCTCCGTCAGTGCGCCCCAGGGCAGCTGTAGCTACGTTGTAGCTCATCCCCACCAGCGTGTGAGTGTGTGTGTGAATGGGTGGATGACTGATTGTGTTGTGAAGCGCCTTGGGGGGTTGTAGAACCCTAAGAAGGCGCTATACAAATACAGGCCATTTACCATTTACCATTTACCATTTTAGACAAAGGAAGTGATCCCTAATTAAATTCCCTGTTTGCCCTACTCATTATAGCATGACACACTTTGCCTTTCTTTGCATGAAAATGGTTATTCTTGACATTATGATATTCATACAAAGCACTAAACTAAAAGTTTATTAAATAACAGGCTATGGGGGATGGCTAGGTTAAGCATCTCAAGAATAAATTTAATATGTTCAGCGTAAGCACACTCGCTAGTTTGTAGCCAAATAAATATAATACTAGTAAATAAATATTAAAAAAACTATTAATTTTACATATTTTAATACAGTTTAGCTCAGAAGCAACAATGATAAACAACAACATAAATTGCACTGGGTTACAAGGTGCAGCTGAGGAGGCAGGCTGTAGGTCAAAAGGACAGACCAGGAGGTGAAACACTTGGGTTGGAAAAACACAGGCAGACAGCACAGTTTCCACTCGATGTGATTTACAATTTGCAGGATCGATACATTTGCCAAGGACACTGTGAACTCCAGCATGAGGCTGAATGAAAGGTAGATTTGTGAGTAAAACCTGTGGTTTTGGAAGGTTTTGCCTATCTACATGGCACTAGTATACTGCACCGATCATAAACTGTTAAATAAGTTAGAACCTATATGTTATGTGTTGCTTTAGGACAAGACTTTCAATTTTTAATCTGCTATAATTAGCAAATTCTCATTCTTATTCTATCATATAATAATGCTGTAACACATGAAATCTTTAGACTCGTATCATTGGTTGTTTGATTGGGGTTAGCCGAAAAGGGAAACTTGGTTGGCTTGAAAAATATGATTTTTTAGTCAAAAATTGTAAAATTTTGCTTGCATCCTGCTTCTTTACATGTTGATCCTTCATTTCAGGATTGCATTAGTCATTAATTGTGCAAAATCACTGACTCTACCATAAACCTTTTGACAAGGATGTCATACAATTAGTTTCAGTTAGGTAGTAATTAGTTATTATTAAATTATGACATGGCTTCAAGTAAAGATTCAGTAACCACAAGACCTGATCACCATGTACCCAGAAAGTGACTTTGGTCTGCCAACTGTGTGCTGCAGCCATGGCTGCCCTGTTAGATCCCATCAGACCTTTAGCACAATGTCAGGAAACCTTCCAAAGACCAGCTGAAGGAGAGAAAATGCATCCTTGGAACAAACAATGCAAATGGTCAATGCAACTGACCATAACATCCCATGGCATCAATGTCTTCAAGGCATTTGAAAGAGAAGACAGCCACCAACATTTATTATGACACGCGAGACTCATAAATTAGGGCAGCAAGCTTGCACAGTGGGACAGTTGGTCTGATAGGAAAACACCCTTAAGACCCAGCCTATTTCAAGGACACTTTGCTTTGCAAGTAAACATGTGTGCATGCCTGAACAAGAGTCCAGGTTAAAATGACCACCATGTGCAGGATGCACAACCGAAAAATTAAAAATAGTTGCTCTTGTGGGATATTGTCTCTGTCTGTGATAATGAAACAACAAGGACATGGAAATGTGACCCTTCTACTAAGGTCAGAAACACTAAAGTTGCTTTGAGTAACCAGCCAACATAGCAGGAATAGTTTTGATCAGTTGCTCAACTCTCCACCCACGATCCCTTTTCCATCATTAATGAAGGATTGCACAACCTCCCGTCGTCCACCTGGTGAATGAAAATTTGCATTTCAGACACCAAATAACTGCTTGGGGTTGCTGAATGATCCCTGCAGTTGAATCGGATGGATTGGAAATATTTTACTGAAATTTTAAACTCTTGTTTTCCTTCATCGTTCCTTTTATTCTTCTATCCATCTATTCATACCTATGAGAGTCAATTTTAAAACAGTCTTGGTTCATTAAAAATAATGATTTTACCATCTTTTTTAGTTTAAAAGGGGGATACTATGCAAATGTCACTTTTTGCATCCTTTTGTGTTACCATTTGGGTCTGTAATGCCTCTGTAAACCCTCCAAACATGAATGATAAATGACCTGCACTTGTATAGCACCTTTCAGAATCAAAGGACTCCAAAGCGCTTTACACTACAGTGTATCATTCATCCATTCACACACACATTCACACACTGATGGTGATGAGCTTCAATGTAACCACAACTGCCCTGGGGCACACTGACAGAGGTGAGGCTGCCAAACACAGGCACCACCAGTCCCTCTGACCACCACCAGCAGGCAAGGGGGGTTAAGTGTCTTGCCCAAGGACACAACAGCAGAGTTAATAATAATAATAATACATTTCATTTAGAAGCGCCTTTCAAAAAACTCAAGGTCACTGTACAATCAGGTTAAAATAAAACATTTACCGGTAAGACAAAAACACCAACAAGAATAAAATGGCTAAAAAATTAAAAAACCCAAATTAAACATCAGATAAAACACCAATATCAGTTAGTGTATAAGCAATTTTGAAGAGATGAGTTTTGAGATTAGCCTGGAATTGGTGAAGGGTGGTCATGTTCCTAAGGTTCTCTTCCCGGAGCCGGGATCGATCTTTCAACCCTCCAATTACTGGCCACTCTACTTCCTGAGCTACTGCTGCCCTAGAATAAATATAAACAGTCCATCTCTTTTTTTTTGCCAGATTTTGGTTTCAGGAATCATACACTTCTATGAGCCGTTTGAAAATTTCCCTTATTGTGACGTCACAATAAGGAAGTTTAGCATAGAACCACACTTCACCTGCCAATGCTTAGGAAGGCTTCCAATCTGGACATGGATGAGCAGCTCTACTACAAGCAGGAATGTTGTAATCACCTCTTGAGAGACTGAGCAGGGGATAGGTGGGCGTGGCTGGCAACAGCTTTGTTTGCATCAAAGTGACAGAGCCCTGAAACGGCTCATTTTGGAAGGTACTGAAATAGTCAAAGACAGAGCTGGGGAGATCTCTTTATGTAAGATTGTTTTGGCGCTAAGAACTTCATGAACATGTTTTGTATAGATCATAGACCTGTTGTAACTTGTCCCCTTTAAATATATATGTGTGTGTGTATATATATATTTTTCCTTTTTTTTTGACACAACCATTAAATAAAAAAACATCTGGTATACATGTAGTGGTTCTCTCTTAGAAGGAAAGTCTGTAAGAGAAGGGAATACATTCAGCTTTTATGAGGATTTCTAGAAACTCTCACATAAACTGAAATATGTATGCAAACAGAGACCACGGGCTGAACAAGAGGAATTTATAAGGAGGGCACTTGTCATTTTAAAATGCAGAGAATGTGGGACATGTCTAATTACAGCAGAATACGTGTCAAGTCCCTACTCACGCACCCACCCAGCCATACACTCACAAAATCCCTTTGGACTGCCCTCCAATCATGTTAGAAACAAAGCTATCATCACGCTGGCAGAACTGAGATTGGATCAGGAGAGAAGTATAGGAGAAAGGGATCATTTAATGGATCAATATGTATGTGTGAAAAACAACAATAAAAAAGAGAGAGACAAAACAAAAGGACGTGTGGTAAAGTGATCAGTAAAAAAAGGTTTATACAAAAATAAAGAAAAATAAGAACTAAAGTGGTGTTCTGTAATTTTTTTTATTGTTTTCTTTTTACATCCTACTTTTTGTTTCCTATTTTAGATTTATTTCTTAATATTGGAGCTAGCCAAATTCAATTCAATTTCAGTTCAGTTTATTTATATAGCACCAAATCATGACAAAAGGCATCTCAAGGCACTTCACAAAGTAAACATTCCAATACAGTTCAGTTCATTATGCCAATCAGTAAAAAGTTTCCTATATAAGAAACCCAGCAGATTGCATCGAGTCGCTAACTAGCGTCAGTGTCTTAACAACAATCCTCATACTAAGCAAGCATGCAGCGACAGTGGAGAGGAAAACTCCCTTTTAACAGGACAAAACCTCCAAACTTCCTCAAATGACAAAGATAGACATATGTTTAATTACATATTAGCTTCTTGTGACACATGTGGTTGAAATGCTTATGTCCAGCTAAATTATCAATTTTCTTAAAGCTGCTTTAGCGAATCTACAGAACAAGCTAGGTTTTGAATGCAAACACGGTCACGGAACACTCACCCCTCCCCTTAGGTATCTTCCCTGAGATGCTTCTGCTAGGCCCGCAACGTTGGAGGAAACAAGAGATCGCTAAACACCAGTCACCATTTTCTAGGTACAAACGTCTTTTGTTGTCCGTGACTTCAAGTGATGTTTTTCTTTTTGGACTCTGGTGGTTTGTCCTAAAGTTCAAATGGTAGCAGCCGGCTGTTTCTCCTCTGATATTATTGAGTGGAGAACCTCTCACACCAGTGGTGTTCTGTTGCTAAACATGCAAGTGCATAATGAGTGGAGGACCCAGGGAAGTGTGGAGGTTCTGCGGTTCAGCCAGACTGACCGGATGGTCCAATGGTTGCTTTCGGTCTGAAAGCAATTATTGGTGGAGGTTTATAGATAAGTGCGAAAGAACCACTTTATTAATTTTTTTTTTAATCTTCACAATATATTTATAGATATACTATGTTAGAATGTTGTTAAGAGGCATGAAAAAAATGTTTGAAGCTAATTTGCTTTCCAAATTTGCCATTGCAGCTTTAATATAAATTTGGCATGAGTCAAACGGATGAGGTGTACCTGGCAATTTTGGAAGCAGATAAAGTCAAACAGACAAGATTTAGTTATTTTTGTTTGATTTCATGTAATTTGATTAAATATGATAATATAATAGAATCCTCCTCTAAAGCTCACTTTCAACCTTTTTTATCGTTAGTTATAATTTATTTTAAGTTCTCACTTTTTGGTTCAACAAGGTAAAGTTGTTGGATTTCAGTGCTTGAGCAGAGGTTATAATCTGAAGTCCAACTGCTCTTTTAGTTTAAAAGATGTTTTAGTTTAGTAGGTGTGGCTCATAGTTGTGCCTGCCCATCAAGTCACGATCACAGAAATTATAATACAAATTTCATCATCACATCTACTTTACCTATATTACTGTTTTTTAATTGCATCTTGTTGGGTTGAAACATTACATGCAGATGCTTGATGCCCAACAGACTTGCAATGGATTGCCTTGGCCGAATTTCAGTTCTGTATGTTGCAAACGCTGCTATTTGCTCTGCACACTGATGCCATGTTACTGTCACCATAGTGCAAATTTCTGTGATACATGTCTTAATTGTGGGATGTGTCCCAGTAGAAACAATCAGGCCAAGCTGCATCAATGTAGATTTTTGTAACATGAATTCATTTTCTTGGACATGTGGTACTCATGTTAAATTTAAACAAAATAGACGTAACACAGGGCATAAGGATGACATAAACTAGCAGAAAAGCTAAAGTACAAAACAAAACTTTAATTTTTAAATTTCTAAGAACCTTTGTATAAATTTATTTAAAATCATAGCATGCATACTAGCGTTTTGGAAAGATACTCTTCCTGGGCTCTTTCAGTTTGCAGTGTGCTGACATTTGCACAGGAAAACTATTTTATTTTTTTTGTCCTTCCCCTTTCCTCTTTGTGTTGCAAATGGAACTCTGTTAGTAAATTTATGTTAATTACTTTGAGAGCAATGACATAAATTCATGTTAAAGGCATTTGTTAAATTTCTATCAATGTGTGTGCGTGCGTGTGTGTGTGTGTGTGTGTGTGTGTGTGTGTGCGTGCGTGTGAGGAGGGCCTAGCAAAGCAGATGGGCACACCAGCTGTACTGCCAAAGCTATTTCATGACTCGATACCCAACAATAAATTCCTGTTAAATGCAAAAATGAACACCTTCAAATGATTCTGCAAAGGCTCTCATTCACATCCTTGCATTATTTTACAATAGTAAACAATTTCAAGGCACCCAATATCTATCAGTCTTGTATTGATTCTGTCTGACGGCAGGAGCAACTTTTAAAAGCTGCTCTATTCAGAATACATTTATCCAAGGACTAAAAAATAGTGTTATATAGTGTTCCTTAATACTCGTGCAATCTTCACAAGCATTATTTCTGTCTTTTAAAGGAACTAGGGGCAGGATCTTTAAAAAATCTGTAAAAAATTAAACATGTATGTTCATTTTTTCAAAGCTAATGGGTGATGAAGCGTTATAAACCAAAAAGAATGAGGCCACCCATGTATCGTTCCATTTTCTTGAACAGGCTGTTTGCTGCAAAATGCGCTGCAGTTTGGTCACGAATTTCCCGCGCTGCCCTACGGATGTGGCGTCAATTGACACTGCTTGCGCGTTCACGATAGGGATGTGAATCTCCACCACTGAGGCCGATTTGATACGTATCTCGATACGCTACTGGCGATACGATAGATTAACGATACGGTAAACCCTCTGGCGATACGATTCGATACGATTCATCCCTGCTGACGATTCTTTAATGATTTGAAAACGATTTTCGATTCGATACATTTCATGATGCTATTTTAAACGATTCAACACATTAAAAAGATTTTCCAGCCCACATCTGATTTTTAAATATCAAAATGATTTTCCCTCTCCTCTGTGAAGGATGTATTTGATCCTCTATTGTTTTTGATTAATCAATAAATTCAACATTAAAAGACAATGCACATCATCAGTGATATTTTACATATTATACATAACATTATTGCTACAATACTTGAAAAAAGGGGGTTGACACTAGGTTTAGACAGAAAAATAAACCAACAGAATCAGAAAATTATTAGAGTTCATCATTTTTCAATTATTTGGAATTATTATGAAACAGTAAAAATTTGAAAACACTTCTAAATATGGTAATGATCCATATGTGGCAATATTAAAAGCTGTTGTAGCCTAATGTTACTGTTCCTTTAAGAGAAAAGTCCAAGCTGAGATGTGAGTTCATCTCAGCTGTTTAATGAACTTCTCTGAACCAAAACGTCATTCTGTCTGGTGTTTAGTTCTGCACAAATGTTACAATAATAAGGAATTATCTTAAATTACCTCACACAAAGCTTTAGTTGTGTAGATCAAAAAGAATGCTCGGAAGAATACGCTGCTGCAGAAACCGGTCACACGGACTTTAGAAAGTTTTATTTTGACAAGACAGGAAGCTCGTACGTCGGTTAATATTGTCCCACGATGGTTTTTCTAACTGCGGCGGCGCACCACCTGGCCTCCGCTAAAAGAGAAGGACGGTGCGTTCAATGCGCCTCAAAAAACGAGGACATAGCAGGAAAACAACGAAGTAATCGATGTAACCATGGTTTTAACCGATGAGAGGCACGTACGGGAAGATACATTGCGATACAGCCGTCAGTTATAACCGGTGCGCACTGAAGCTACCGGTGCAGTCGCATCGCTAACGTCATGAACGAACCACCGGCTCAGATCGGTGAATCTCTCCATCCCTAGTTCACGACAGCTTCAAAACAGAAAGAAAATGTGTTCGACACTGCAGATCGGTAGGTGGCGCTATTGCACCTTAAGTTGCTTGCCAACCGCCAAACTCCAAAAGAAGAACTGTGGGAATGGATTCTACTGCAACCAGCAAACGACCAAGCGTGGCACAAAGGAAGTTTATTCAGCGGCATCTCGTGAGTCAAAAACCAAATATGGTAAAAGACAGGCAGTGACCCGAATCTATATCGGATACGTGATTGATGAATGGAGGCTGCTTCAACTATATCTGGGACTCAAAAAGGATGCTGCCATGGCTCATTTCCTAGTGAGCAGGTAAGAAACATTATAGGTTGTGTTTAGAGATGAT
>SSNS01000008.1:3715252-3739285 GCA_006937985.1 Aphyosemion australe
TGTAGAACCCTAAGAAGGCGCTATACAAATACAGGCCATTTATTACCATAAACCAGCCTTCGCTTTCATGAGTGTGTCCATGAATGTTAAGTGACAGAGTGACGTAGATCTGTCAGGATTTTCTGAACCAAGCGTTTTTCCATCTATTTTTTAATCAAGGCTATTGCAGGAAATAGGTTTAGGACAGAGTTTTCACGTTCAACCTGCATGCTAAACTCAGAGTGACTGGTCATTTTCAAAAATTGTCATGTTGTTGCTTCCCCTCCCCTGTGGTGTGTTTTCCCTTAATTGTGTCCACCTGCCTCTTGTTACCTGATTACCCTTCCCAGTGTGTATATAAGCCTTGTGTGTCTCTAGTGTGTTTGTCGGTTCGTCTGTGTATTCCTGCATTGTCCTGTGTTCCTGTCTCCTGGTTTGTTTGTTTATTTGGATAAATTAAAGACTTTCAACTACCTCGCCACCTGCTAGAGTTACTCACCTGTCAACTGGATCCCACACTCACCAAATCGTGACAAAAATAATAAATAAAAAGTGGTTTCTCAGTGAACCTGCTCTTTAAATCCCAGTGTTCACAACTATAATTCTTTTGTAAACAATTATATTATAAACTTTCAGCCAACATAACCTAAATATGGTCAGTTTGAGAACACGGAGAACTAAATTACTAAATCTTGCATTCAAGAATTTAAAGTAAAATTGTGACTACTGGCATTTTCTTTCCAAATTACAGTCAACCTCAACCTTGAACTTGGTCTGTTGGTAGGTCACATAGCCTGTGGGGACAGAAGTCCAGCTCGACCCAGCCACAACTTTTCTTCTATCTGTCCCTTCTTATTTTCCTATGTCACTTTGTTTCTTCTCAACTTGTCCCAACAGTTGCAACCAAATCCGTACCCTTCTTTCTACTCCCACTGCCTTCTTTTTTAAACTTTCTACATTTCTTTTAAAACACTTTAATGACATCCATCTACTTCATCTAATGTGAAAACCCAGAAAAATAAAGAATGGTAGCCAAAACATGCAAAAGTTGAAATCAGTAGCTGAGCTTAAAACGTACAAAAGGTAATAAGGATGCAGCTTTAAATTTTTTCCTTTGCATTTATTTTTCTTGTTTCTTGTATTTTCACTGACCATCCATTCTCAACATTTGGCTACCTGTGTTGCTGTTAGCTCTGTAAAAATGATCTAATTTTAAGTGAATAGCCCAGAAATACAATTGACATTATCATTGTTTCACTTGAGTTAACCCTAACCCTAATCAACTCATAAACACAGTCATTACTTTTATATACATACATTATTTGCTTAACTGTGACATATAGTTCAAAAACCCATCTCAACAGGCTTCCCCAGGCCCCTGAATCCATCATGCTCCCTACCTGCATCGCTGGAGCGCTCACATGCAAGATCAAGGATGTCATCAAAAATGCTCAGTCTTCCAAACCTGATACCTGGTCCCCAAAACTGCCTATCCCTGTGTCTGTTCTTCAAGTTATACAAAACAACACAATAGTTCAGAGTCTAGATGAGAATTTTCAGATGGGAAAGTAATTTTAACCACATAATCCTGTATGCTGGGTATTTAACATTTCATCCAAGCATTTCTTCAAATTCTTTATTTTTTTGTGATATTACAGTATATATCATAAGTGTATGCATGAATATTACATATTTGGAAAAAAAATTTTTTTGATTCATTTTGTGTCAATCCAGGGATGGCTCGTGGACATGGCAGATCCAGGGAGGAAATCCCAACATCTGTCCCCCCAACAACACAGCTTTTTCTAGATCATTCTCAGGCTTGAGATGATATATAATCCATCCTTAAACTCCTTCTCTTAAAACTCTTGCAACCTGGAGCATTCCACCTTTGTCTGGTTGAGATTCAAGGCCTGAGACATGGTGACTCAAGCCAAAAACTCCACACAACTGCAAACTGTAAAGTGCATAAGCTCAAGGCTTGGAGTCACCAGCCAACAGAACCATAACATCTGCATAAAGCAAAGATGAGACCTTGTGATCCCTATGCCAGACATCCTCTTCTCTGTGACTTCTCTGATGCAAAAATGTACTAAAAATATATTTGATGTGTCTCAAAATTTGAATACATTTTCAATATTTGGAATGTTTGCGCTGCAGTTATATGTGCACATTAGTGGTTTGTTCATTTTAACTTAATATTTTGTGTCATAATATTCAGTAATTTACTATGCTAGTTATTTCCTTGGAATTTAATTTATTTTTAAGGCCAAGTTCACTGAGAAAGTGTTTTTTATTTATTTCTGAAAAAATGATCGGTCACTCTGTGTTTAACATGCAGGTTAAATGGGAAAATAGTCTTCTACCCCTATTTCCTGCATTAGCTGCTGATAGAAAATTGATCGGGAAACGCTCGGGTTCATGGAATCACCCATCTTGGCTTGCGTCGGAGAAAGTTGTTAATTTAGCATCCAAGAGAGAACCGAGCATGTCTCGGCTAGTAGAAGCTAACCGTTAGCATTAGCAACTCCACAACGCAGCAGAACTCCTTCAGGTTTGTTTTATTTGTGGAGATAAAACATCAATGTTGCAAGGTAAACAGACTCGGTGATAGAGTTGCATTACTGTTAGCCAATCAGAGGTGGGATGTCCAAATATCAGGAAATGAGACTCAAAATCCTGTCGTGTTCTGCTCCATTCTCATCTGAAACAGGAGCGCCAGATCTTTTTTCCTCACAGAGATCGACTCACAAGGCATTCATTTATACTAGAGACCACTGCAGATGTATAGAATAAATGAGTGAATTTGGTCTTTAAGTTTTACACAAGTTTAAATATTTGAAAATGGTAAAAAAAAAAATTGAGAAAAAATGAAGAGTATCTTAACAGAAGGAAATGAGAGTAAAAGAGGTCTTGTATAGTGTGCCCAGAGGAAGTAAAGGTCACTAGGTATGAAAGAAAGAGAATAGAAAAGAAAATGGAAAGTGAGAAAGAAGACGAGAATGTCTTTGTTTAGCGATGTCAAGGGAGGAACAAGTCTTTGTAGGTTTCTTAGTAGAACAGGAAAACTATTAATCTGTCTGGGCAGAAGGATGGGGTGAGGGGGGGAAACGGGCAGAAAAACAAGAAAGCAGAAGGAATGGATGGACAAAAGGGAGGGATGAGATGGATGTTCTCCACAAAGAAAGGTGAAGAACAGATGTAGCGCAGGAAAAGAAGGGAATGGAGAGAAAAGCTGGAGGAAAAAGAAGAGACTGTGATATTGAGTAGGAAGTGCTGTACTCCTAGGAGGGTTAACCAAAGGGCAGAAAGGTGGGGAGAAGCAAGGCTTCACTGACCAGAGTCAAGTTTGAAAACATCAATCTGCTTTTAAAACGTCACCCTGAGGAGCAACAGATCACAAAGGTTGAAAAAAGGAAAATGGGGGAAAGGAGTCAGAAGACGGGGGTGGAGGAAATGAGATGGGGATAAGAAAGGGTGAAGAGGAAAGGAAACATTACTACCACATAAAATTGCTGTACAGATAAATGTCTTTTTAGTCTCCATTATTTAGCAACGTATGGCTATTTGGATGACCTTTGGGAATGACGGCATTTATTCAAGGACACCTATACATATACCTTTATGTTTTCCTCTTCCTCATGTTTCTGATTCTGAAGACTTCTTCTGTTTCTAATCAAACACACGCTTCTGTTGCCGTGTTGTTGCCATGTTTCAGTGTTGTCAGGATGTTTTCACCGGCATGGTATTCCCTCATCCATTAAGATTCAGCCCTCTCTCTCCTGACAGCACACCTATAAACACGCCCTGAAGCCTTCTCATAAAACGTGTTTTTCCATTCTAGTGGAACTAAATAAAATGAAAAGATGATCCAAATGAATTCAGAGACAAGTCGAACTAAACATTGACTCAATAACACCCAGACTCTTTTTGTTAGTCATTGTCATGTTGAATTTTGCCAGAATGATGTTTGTGATTCTAAAATCAGCACAAATTATAAGGATATTTTGTTTTGTTTTGTTTTACCAGTGCTTCCTGATTGACAGCTCTTGGACAGCTTGGGGGATGCTGAATAACCTAGAACAAAGTTCACCAACAACAAATTCTAACAATTTTTTTGCTCTAATATTTAGCTGTGTTGCTCATTCCACAGATGCACAATTCTTGCAAATAATACCTCGAAGAAGGACTCAAGTAAAAAAAACAAAAAACAAGATATTTTCTAACAAGACACAAGATGACCCATTAAGTTTATGTTGACACCAAGGTTTTAATGGTTTTGCATTTTTCATTAGTTTTTATTTTTATTTATTTTTTATAATTTCTTTGCTAGTTTTAGTTCAGTTTTTATTTTTTGAAAATGCTTAGTTCCAGATTTAATTAGNCAGCCCTCTCTCTCCTGACAGCACACCTATAAACACGCCCTGAAGCCTTCTCATAAAACGTGTTTTTCCATTCTAGTGGAACTAAATAAAATGAAAAGATGATCCAAATGAATTCAGAGACAAGTCGAACTAAACATTGACTCAATAACACCCAGACTCTTTTTGTTAGTCATTGTCATGTTGAATTTTGCCAGAATGATGTTTGTGATTCTAAAATCAGCACAAATTATAACAGGGTTCTTACACTTTTTCCACTGACAAATTCAAGCACTTTTCAAGCATTTTCATGGTACATTTTCAAACTTTTCAAGCACCACACGGCAAAGACGAAACACTACATTAGGACTCAAGAGGCCAGTTTCACCTCACCATCATATGAATTTATTACTGTTATATAATAGAGATGATCTTATCCGATCACAGGATCGAAAATCAGGCCTGATCACGTGATTTTAAATTACTGGAATCAGATGAAAAAGATTAGCTATAACCTTATAAAGCAACTAGCGTGACCTTAATTTATCCTCAGATAGAAATTTTAAAACAAAATGACAATGGCTTAGTTTTAATTTGAACCTGCCTGCTTTTAGTTCTAGTCTGTTACCTTAAAACCAAACACGCTGCTCTCCCAGTTCACAGCAGCAACTTGGACAAAAACACACAGCCATCTGACACTCAAGATACACTAAAAGACAAAGAGAAACTGTCTACTGACAGCAGAAACACAGCCAAGATAGCCATATATTAATCACACTGGATGACACTCTGGTTGCAAACGTTGGTTTTTGCAGTCTCCTAGAGCCACGGTATGAGCCGTGTTGTGCAGGGAAGAGCGAGCCTCAACATGGGTGCAGTCATAGTAATGCTTATTGCAAAACACTGCCACATACTACAGTATTTAAACAATTTGAATTATGAGCAATGAGGCTATTATCAAACATATTCCTAATATTAACACATTTCTTATCAATGTTCTTCCTGACAGAGTGATGGTTTTTGGCAGCTAATCTGAGGAAATGACATGAAAACAGGAAGTTGAGCCCTGTTAAAAGACAAATTTCTGTTACTGTTTGGTTTCAGACAAATAAAGTATTCTATTATATTCCAAGTTACAAACAAATAAATCTGAAAGGACAACTTGGATGTTTTCTACTTTCTTCTTATTAACTGAATGCCTTGCTGGTTTGTTGGATTGGGACTTGGTATCAAAATCCTATGACACGGATCAGGGGCAAAAAAATGTGATCAGAACATAATTATAAATATTATCTTGTAATATTCCACAAAGCAGGGACAAAGTAAATAAAAACATCACATTTTACATTTTGAAATGTGTCTAACGTCACATTTTGCTCCTACTTTTGCAGCTCTTATAGAAGCTATGTTTTAAATCCTGCTCCTGCTAAATTTCTTAGCCACCCATTACTGAAATATCTGATCACAACCCTTCCTCCATCTGCAGACCCATTAATTGATTAAAATAAATAATTATACTTGATGAACAAATAGGTTTTAGGAATTGTATTTCTGCTAATAAAAATACCTGTTGATATATTTAGTTTCAATTGTGACTAGTAAGAATATGACCTGGACTAGGATTAATTATATTGTTTCTATGTAAAATAGGAATTACTAGCTGTTGATTAAATGATAAAATGGCTTGCCACGCGAACTCGGGTCTGCTTTCTCAGCCAAACACGGTCCATGCTTCTGCTCACAAATAGATGCCATGAACGGTGCTTTATTTACATGTTTAGTGACAAATCTGAACACACGTGTTACAGTTAGCTCTGCTGCTGTTTACTTTCCCCAGATGCAGCCAAAACTTTGATTTTTTTCGGTATTTTATTAGTTCGTAAACTCAGAGGTGCGTTGTATGTGAATGAGAGCAGCCGACATCTGACGTGGGCTAGCTGCAGCAGGAGGAGCGGGGCTTTGCGGCTCATAACAGACTTTTTAGCACCGTAAAAGATATTTCTTACCATTTCTTTTTGGTACCCTGCTCTACTCCAGTCTTGGTTTCATAACTAATTATCACAGAAAGACCCGCTGGATCCCAGACCCAAAGCAGAGCTCTCACACACGCGACTAGCATAAAAGTCTCATCGGTAAAGTAGGTCTACTTCATAGCGAAGCCAGCGTAAACCGCCGGTCCAGCGGCTGGTCTCTATAGTAGGAGGAGCCTGCTGCTAACAGACCGGTGTGACAGAAAGGAGCGGACCCTCTCAGAGCAGCCGCAGCCGTCTTTACTAAAGGCGAAATAATCGCTCTCTAGTTTGTAACGTTAACAAAGATAACAAATTGAGTTTTTTCATCAAACTAACTTGGGTGATCTTATAAACAAAACTGTACAGTTTGTTTTTCAAGCATTTTCCAGGACTCAATACAAAAATTAAGCACTTTCCATACCTTGAAAACACGTTATTGAAATTCAAGCACTTTCAAGGATTTCAAGCACCCGTACGAACCCTGTTATAAGGATATTTTGTTTTGTTTTGTTTTACCATTGCTTCCTGATTGACAGCTCTTGGACAGCTTGGGGGATGCTGAATAAGCTAGAACAAAGTTCACCAACAACAAATTCTAACAATTTTTTTGCTCTAATATTTAGCTGTGTTGCTCATTCCACAGATGCACAATTCTTGCAAATAATACCTCGAAGAAGGACTCAAGTAAAAAAAACAAAAAACAAGATATTTTCTAACAAGACACAAGATGACCCATTAAGTTTATGTTGACACCAAGGTTTTAATGGTTTTGCATTTTTCATTAGTTTTTATTTTTATTTATTTTTTATAATTTCTTTGCTAGTTTTAGTTCAGTTTTTATTTTTTGAAAATGCTTAGTTCCAGATTTAATTAGTTTCAGTTATTTTTTTAGCCTTTTTTGTAATATGAGTTACATTTCAGGGACAAGACTGGAAGAAAAAAAACAAAAAAGAAATTGTTGTGTGTAACAAACTCCCAGAAAATCATCATAGTTTTTCAAAACTGAGAATCTGAGAAAAAAAAACTCCCAAGTTAATAAACTCAATAATTGATTCAGACCAGACAAAAAGAATAAATAAATAAAAGAACTGTTGGTGTAAAAATCTTCTTAATCACATAAATGGGTCCACAATTGCTTTAGCAATCTTAAATGTGATTGTCATGAATCATGAACTTAATCTCATTTTAATAAAAAATAGAAAAACTGTGACTCTTTCAAAATAATTTAAAAAAATGGAGTGGCTTGATTTTTTTACACAGAAAATTTCAGCAAGAAATAACAAAGTCTTTAAAACATTAAAAGGTGACATTTCATGCCTGAAAATTTATGAGAAAATATGTAAAATCACAGAGCATGACATTGTTTTTTTGTTTTTTTTTTTGAAGATGATAAATGTATACCCGGCATCTTTGGTACGTTCATACTGTGTGTTTTTTTCGTAATTCTTTTACTTTTTTTAAAAATAGCTTATTTAGTTGTAAAATTAAACGCGGGCTACAACATTTTGCATCTGTTGCGGTAAGTGCATGGATGATCACGGGAAGCTTTGATCTGCTTCTCCTCATCACGTCTCTTTGGCCTGCTTTAGACGTTGCTGCTCTGTTGGTCATAAAAGAGACGAACATCAGTTTTACATCTCAATCATGTTTGATTTACAATGGCTCCTCTCTGCAAAGGACTCCACACCTGTGAGTAATATCCTTTCTGTGTGTCTTCCTTCTTTGTGTTCACACACATGGCGGAGTGTGTTATCCACAACTGAGGAAGAGTTTCAGTATATGAAAGTTTAGATTCTTGAGTCTCATCTCACTCACTGCTCCTTTCTTGCATTCTCTCTTGCACACACATGCATGCACACAAAGTAGGTACAAAAAAGTAGAAAGAAGAAATAGTATGATTGAGCCGACAACCAGAAGACATTTTTGACGTGAATCAGGCTGATGATGGAAACTGCTGCCTTTTTGGAGTATCGGTGCACAAGTGGTTCAGATGGTAGACCCTGATTGGGCTCCATTCACTCAGTGCAGTCAATCTATGAGCAAGGAGGAGGAAGAAATCAGCACCGGTTTAAAAAAATGCCTGCAAGGCATGACAGCCTGTAGGGTCTTTAGAGTGGCAAGAACTGAATGGACTGGGTAAAAAAAGCATGATGAATGGGGACTAATTATGCAGTGGGACATATTTAAGAGATTCGAAGTTTGGGGGAGATAAAAAGAACACGAACATTAAAGTAAAGAAAGAAGCCTGAGAAAGAATCTATCTGGATATGACTGTTGGAAAAGTTAATGGATGGAAAGAACATGAATGGCTGAATTTTGGATGGATAATTGAAAACAGACTAGGAAGAAGGCAAATATAATAAAAGCAGCAAACATAATTAGAAGGCTATGTTTCTCTTTGACTGAACAGCATCAAAACAATTTCAAAATATATTATTTTCAAGTGTATTTTAATTTACATTTAATAGGTACTTTTGGTATAAAGCCATCTCAGATCAAGAATACGTTCTTGATGGCTTTACATTGTGGTTTAATTTCATTGGTTCCTACAGGTTTTTTTTATTGTATGGAAACAAATACATATGTCAGAAGATACATTTTGTAAACTTAATTGAACATTAAACATAGTTGATAATCATAATTTACTGATTTATGCAGAAAGTAGCAAGTTGGTCAATGTCATTGTAAAGGATGTTCATTTCAAGTGTCTTTATTATCTATATAAGTATGATTAGAGTGGTAAATTAATATATTTTGGGCTTGAATATTTGCTTCATTGGATGCACCCATTCAACTGTAGTTAATGAGCTAATGCGCCCATCACAGGGCAGCAACTCATTCCATGTATAAGTCTTGACATGGTGAAGACAACTACCTTCATGGCAAAATAAAGAAGACATGAGGGTTTAAGTGACTTATATAATATAGATCCTAGACAGACTGGTCTGAAAAGAACTGCTCATCTAGTGGGAATTTCACCGACAACCATCTAGGTTTACAGAGACTTGTCTAAAATGGAGAAAGTATTAAGTGTGCAGCAGTTGTTCAGATGAAAATGCGTTGTTGATGTCAGAGGTTTGAGGAAAATTAGCAAACTGGTTTAGGATTATAGAAAGACAACATGATGGCCACCTGCAGCAGGATAATGTCACAAACAAGGCCTCCACTGTCATCAGCTCTAAACCCACTCCACGACTTTTGGGTTGTGGTGGAATAGAAGATTCACATCATGGATTTGCAGCCAAACAAATCTGGAGAAACTGTGATAGTATTGTGTCAACATGGACTAAAGTTTCGGAGGAATGTTTCCAACACCCAGATTAATCTATGCCATGAAGAATTAAGCCAGTTCTAAAAGTAAAAATAGGTCAAACCATGTACTATCAAGATGTACCCAATAAAAAATGAATTAAGTGTAAAAATATGACCATGCAAATGTTGCAGCAGTAGCTCAGGAGGTAGAGCGGGTTGTCCAGTAATCGAAAGGTTGCAGGTTTGGTCCCAGCTCCCACTAGAGAATGCTGCTGTTGTGTCCTTGAGCAAGACACTTAACCCGCCTTGCCTGCTGGTGGTGGCTGGAGAGACTGGTGGCACCAATGTATGACAGGCCTTGCTTCTGTCAGTGTGCCCCAGGGCAGCTGTGGCTACATTGAAGCCCATCATCGCTAGCATGTGAATGTGTGTGTGAATGGGCAGATGACTGATTGTGTTGTGAAGCGCCTTGGGGGGTTGCACAACCCTAAGAAGGCACTATACAAATACAGACCATTTACCATCTATTATGCAAACAACAAGCCATCCTTTGCATGGTTTTCATCTGGGTAAATGACATCAATAATGCCGACAGTTTTAGTGGAACCATGAGTTTTTGGGAGAAAAATGAGCGCAAGTTGATTAGCTGTCACGTTAGGAGCTATCCTTCATGATGCTAATGAGAACACAGACGTTTTGTGACAAATCCTTCACTAAAAAAGCCTGTGATCTGCTCCTGATGCATTTGGCCACAACATGAAAGAGGATGAGCAATGTCTATCTGCCAAGTTGGATTTTGGATAACCAGTGCTTTCCAACACATCGTCATTTTATGCTAAATGAGGGGAAAAATGAGAACTTCTGTAAGATTGAAAGCCACAATGGAGCTTGTACAATAATGTCTAGAAAATCAATCCGTCATTGCATGATTGTATTCAAGGTTAGACGTTTAGTGGCACTTTAAAATCAAACGAATGTTCTTTATCTGCTTTTGTCAGTTGTAAAAATAAATGATGAAGTACTTGAGACGTAAAAATGAATCCACATATAAAAATCATTAAGCATGTGAATGCTCTCCACAAAGCAACCATTTGCATGCAGAGTGTGAGAGAAGAAAATGACCAAAAGGCTGATGATCTGCCCGAGCTTGATAGAAATTATTACTGAAATGTTTGATTTGTGGGAATAAAATACATCTACATCGCAGTCAGCTCATCTCGTTTTGTGTTTTAAATATATGCTGAACATTTGTCAGTTTGTCAGACGCTCTTGGGCTGATTCTTCCAACGCAGCGTTGTTTTGGAGAATTATTTTTGACAGTTTTGCTTTAGTATGCATCGGGGACTTTACGGGTGATGATACATGGCAAAGGCAGTTTTGGAGAAGGGTGCAAAAGTGTCATTGTTGAAATTTAAAGCCTTGTTCCAAGCCCAAGTGTCTTAGGGCAAAACACTGAACTCCAACCAGTGTCGGTAATGTTTCTCAACTACAAACCAGTCTGCAGTGATGCATCTTTGTGTTTCAAACCATCTACAATGGGAAGTCACTATATGAGGTCAAAAAAGATAACCAAGTCCCTTTGGTCTCAGTCATAACCAGTAACATACCATTAAGATAAAGCAGCTGTGCACCAGTTGGAGGGTGTGTATACTAAAACAACCTCCTTAATTTGCCAAAGAATCCAGTTTCCCTGTAAATCAGAGGTGTGTATTTGTGTGTGCATGCTTGCACGGTAGCATGTGTATGTAATGTAATGAGATGTCTATGTGTGAAAAAAAAATCTTTCTGTAATGGTTCTTGCAGAAAATCACCAAGGTTAAGGAGGTTTTATATAAGTCAGTACAAAAACATCTTTCCATCAAGCTGATTTGAAGACCAAGAAGTTCTAATAAAGTCTTCTCTCTGCCATTGTTACGATGATAGTGTCCTTTGTAAAAATGTCCCCTCAAATGTGTTCCGTGTCCACTTGAACCAGACATTGAAAGCACAAAAATTTCACACAGCTAAAGGCAAAAATCATAACTTCTTCTCCAGCCTCTTCTTTATAATTCAGACAAATTTATGCCTCTCCCATGTAAAGATTAAATCCCAGTGGCAAAACAAGGTCTTGTACTTCCTGAACATCAATTGCCCTTTGAAAACTTTTTGTTTTTGCAGCAGGAGAAATACAGGCACCCCCTAAAAAACACCCTGAAATCTTTTAATTAAAACCTGTGAAAGACAGATTTGTGTTTCCACTAATTGAATTAGGCTCAAGTTTTACAGCTTTTTCCAGGCAGTATGTTTTGCACACCGCAGCCTGCTCATGCCTCAGCTGCACCTCTGCCTCGGGCTTTTAAATTTCTCTGCCACTTAAAAATGATTGGAGAGAGGCGCCTGCTATAAGGAGTGATATAGTGGTCATACGCTACAAGGAAAGTTTTTATTTCAGTTTGTGACCATGTCAGAAGACATTACTCAGTCCCAAGGCATCTTTCACTTGGAAAATAATTTAAAAACTCCTCAGATGCAATCTGCACTTACATAACTAAAAAAATCTGCTCATTCTAAAATTACCATAGTAGAATGCAGAATAAAGAGAAACTTGTGTGGATCATTAAAAAGCATCTATAAAAGTATGAAAGAAACTTCAAAATGTTAGAATCAGAATTACACATGAGAGGGATGAATTGAGTTTAATTTTATATCAGGCCTTTATATAATCAGCTACCAATAAGCTTTACACACATTTAAGAGGATGTATAGCTACAACCAGCATTAACCAATCAGAACTCCTCAGCCTAATAGCCCCGATATTTATTAATTTGCACAGTGAGGCTAAAACTAGCCTGCAGCTTTGAAACACAGTGATTGAAGGCAAGTTGTCAATTAATCAATATTTTTTTAAACTATGTTTTAAAGTAACAACTTTAAGCTAGAGCTATAGCATTGCTCTCAGTGATTGGTTAGAAACTTGACCAGTTTCATATTTGACACCACTATACAGCCCTCTGCTGGCCAAAAACCGCACTTCATAGTTTTGTGGAGCGGGTAGGTTTCCTGGGGGGTGCTCTTATACCTGCTTTACAGCTGTTAGCTGTAATGCTAGCGGTTAGCATTTTAATTTTGTCGATCGTCAATAAAAAGCACAAGAAGAAGAAAATTTTGCTTTTTCTGTTCGCATCATGGCGTGGCCTGGAAATAAAAGTAAGAGAGTAATGTCTTTGGAGGCAAAGCAAAGAGTTACAACCATAGTGAACATTGGCGTGGCCTACGCTAGTTTGAGGGAGCTAAAGGAGGCTACAAAATCATGGACTGATGGTGACCTGGCTTTGTTGCTACTGGACTTGAAAGTAATAATATGTTTTCTCCAACAGTTTTGATCTTTTTATTTTGTGGTTTATTTTAGTATTAGTTGATTCATGTTAGTGTTAGCTTGTTGTTAGCGCAAGCTACAGCAGGCTGCAGCAGGGCTGTTTACGAAGTTGTAATTCCACTTTTAACCAGTGGGGCAGAGGAGCATGAAACTGCTCCCTGTTTCTTTAATATTCTATGTAGATTAAAACTACTGGAAGATTTGTATCTGCATCCTGAAAGTAAACCACCAAGTCATAAAGGATAGACCTTAAATCAACAATAAAAAACCCAAATGTCACCAATCTATCAGGTGTGTCCTACTTATCCAAAGTCAGGATGTGGAGGTAAAGGGTCCAGGATCCGACTCCACATCAACACTCTCCAGCTCCTCTTGAGGGATCCATTCCCAGCCCAGAGAGAATATATGATTCCTCTAGCAAGTTTTGGATCTGGAAGATGCCCAGAAAATCTGTAGAGCAGGCACCACCGACTCTGGTCCTCATGGTTACCATCTAGCAAAGGTTATCTGTTTCTTTGCTCCAACACACGACTTAAATGAACAAGTCATTAACAGGACAAAACACAACTCAACATGGTCAGCAGATTAATAAATCCATTGTCCCAGGTGTGCTGAAGCAGGAAACATGGAAAAGTAGCAGGATGGTGTTCGTTGAGGGATGCTGTCATTGACCCCAGCTTTAGCAGATGGTCATTACGATTCCAGTGCTCAAACCAATTCAACCAATTTCTTGCAATTTTGTTGAGCAGCAGCTCCACTCCAGTCTCCATTTCAGGTGATGAAGTTTTGCACCTCTTTTCTAAGGCCCTACACATGAAGCTCATTTAAGCTGCTTGTGTCTGGAATATTAGTCTTTCAAATGTGAACTGGAGCTCGTGAGCATTGGTGAGAGTTGGATCAGTAAATCAAGAGGGTTGGCTTTTGGCTCATACTCTTCACCACAACAGAGGGGAGAAAAGCCCTCATTACTCCATTCAAAGCCCTGATTCATCAACTCCATCCCACTTGCAGGACAAGAAACCTTGATACTTGAACTCCTCCTGAGACAGTGATTCACTCCCAACCCGGAGGGAGTACTCCACCGTTTCCCAGTGGAATGCAATAGCCATCCATATTAAATTCACGACAAAATAAAATAGTACATTTTGGGTACGCAAAATCTAAATGAAAAGGTAAAATCAACTTCCGCTCCTTTGCAAAAAAACTGTAATGAAAATCTAAAATGTACATTAGGAGTGGGGGAGACAGCTCTTATAAATACCTTAAGTCATTTTGGTAGCCACAGAGGATGTGGAGAAACCACAAGAGTGGTTTGGGGAAAAAAGTAAATGGAAAGCGTGTGACATAGGCAGTGAGAATAAGTATGAGCTCGTAAGTGTGAAAAGGTGAGAGGAAGAGGGAAAACATTTCCTGTTCTTTACTGTCCAAAGACAGGAGGTAATAAACACGCTTACAGGCGTGTGGGTTCAGACTGAGTGTGTATGTGGAGTTGGCATCTGGCATCCAGGACATAAAAAAGTATAACAAGATGGTGTTATCTCCTGTGAGCTGTCACACTGGAGCATAGGCCCTCACTGATACACACTCATGATATGACTTGAGTTCAAACTTCAAAATAACTGATGTTTTAAACCATTTACTGCAAGTCACCTCATATTAAATTTATATGACTTTGGATTTTTCCAAAACATGCAGTGCCGTTTTGGGGTCTGATAAAGTGGGTTATCTTGAAGACAGCTTTTGTTTTTAGGTAATTGGAGTAAAATTTCTGCAGATATTGTAGAGACCAGCTTCCTGCAGGTCATTAATCCATCAAAGTAAAGACAGCCATGTGTCTGCTTTGTCAAAAGGAAACTAACAACAAAACTGCAAACACTCTGTAAAGTACCTTTTAATTCCAAAGAGCAATGTGAATTAGAATTCCATCCCATCTTATCAAGTGCATGTCAAGTTCAGTACATCGTAAGCACTGGGATAACAGTGAACTTTATATTCTATAGTAAACATTCTGCATTATTTTAAAATTTATTTTACATCTTTTTCAAAATGCAATTTATTTTTCATTTACTTTCAACATCTGCTTTTACTTGTAAGTTTTTTGGTAAACTTCATGTCCAGAATAAAATTAGTCTAAAATTGTCATTTTTGTATTAAAAACAATGTAAACTTGTGATCAGCAAACTCATAGTTTGATTTTTAAGAACAAATAAACTAGGGTTGCATTACTAGTACCATTTGTCTTTTTTTCAGAGAATAAAAAAACAGATTTATTATGGTGTTTTTTTACCTTTTGTTTAATTTTCAGTTAATAAACATACAATTATAGTTTGAAACTGGTCAATAGAAATAAAAAACGTTTTGTTTTTTACATTTATTAGTTCTACGAGTGGGTAATAAGTTGACCCTTTGTTTTTGCTGTGATATTAAGATTTATAGGACTGCGTCTTTAGTTCTTTATTTATGTACACGTGTTTACAAAGGTAGGTGGTGTAATTGTTTTGAAATGGTTACACAATAAAATATTTCAGTTCAGTTCAAGACTGTTGATGCAGCTACATCTTTGTGGTCCCATCTGGGGACCAGAAGGAGCCATGGACACCCATATAGATTGGATGCGCCCCACAACTGGCTCCCTGGCCAGATATTCTTAATCTGGGGGTGTCCAATGAATGGTTGGCGGGGATTTCAAAGCCTTTTTTAGTTATTCTTTGCAGCTCTCAACTGCAGCTCAAAAACTAGAATTTTGAGCTGAAGCACAGGTCATTGATGCAGATAAACTATTTTCATTTTAATGTTAAGCTCCTTACTAGTATGTAACTTAATATAAAAAATGTATACATTAAAATAATGTGTGAATGATTCACTGTAAAGCGCTTTGGAATCCTCTGACTCAGAAAGGCGCTAGTGTAGGTCCTTATTTGTATTTATTTAACTTTTTGGTAAGTAAGAGCACAAACCTTCCCCTGACTTTCTCATCTTCTTAACTACCCAAAGTGCTTTAAAAATAAGTCATATTCACCCACACATTAATAACCCCAATTGTAGATTGTGGAGAGTTTTTGTTTGTTTCAGTATCTTTCCTAACTACATGTTGATCTATGGTGGGAAAGCAAGGATTGAGCCATCAACCCTCTGATGGGAAAGCAACCACTGTTTGCACTGAGCCATAGCTACCCAAATAAATGATCCCATATCCTGTTCTTGTAGCTGACAATGGTCCAAAATTTTAAAGCAGCATTCCGCAACTTTGCAGTTATATGGTCTCTGTCGCCCTCTAGAGGCTTGCTGCGTAACGTCACTGTCGTAACAAATAAATCTCTCTCTCGGGCAAAAGTGGCATGTTTACATTCCTAATGTCAGGCAAAACAACGAAAACAAACTTTTCCACCTCCACACATTGAATAAATAGTTTTATCAGGACTGTATAACAACTTTATGCCCGACCAAACACAATAACCCCGGTGAAATCATTTATTACCTACTTAGCCATTAGCAGCACGGCTAGGTTAGAGTCCGTAGTTCATGCCTTTCTTTCTAAAAGAGCTCTCCAGCGAGGAAAAGACGGCCCAATAATAACTCTGGTCTTTGCTCTTGCTCTATCACGTTCTTCTTTTCTTTTCCTAGATTCCTCTGATAAGGGATTTCTAGCTTTCTTTGGTGAATCTGCCGCTGCTATGGCGAGTCTACGTTATACAATTATGGCAAGCCAAAGGGATAAAAATAATGCGCGTTCTAAACTCGCATTATGTCCACCAAAACGCTTGTTCAAGACGCGCGTTTCGACGGACATAATGCTCGCTTTTAGAACACGCAAGTTTTTGCCCCCTTTGGTGTCAAAACGCGCGTTCAGGACACGCATTTTGGCAGATATAACGTGCATTTAGAACGCGCGCTTTTTTTCCCTTTGGCTTGCCATATTCTGCCGTAAAACGACACCCAGTCAGTACTTCCGGCGCTACCCGAAGCACAACAACTGTATAGCGCAGTAAACAGACGTGGGACCCCCCAACACTATCACAAGTATGAAAATGAACATAATAGATAATACTATGACGCAAACACTTTACAAAAAAGCATAATTTTAAGGTGTAAAAGTTGCGAAATGTTGCTTTAAGCCTGAGGAACATGATCAACATCAACCCTATGAACACAAGAACTCTGGTGATTTTCTTATACAAAGGCAAACACACAAAACTCTTATGTGTTTTTTTTAACCAAAAACAAATACTTTGGTCATTTTATTGAAATATTATTCACTGAATGTGAATAAAATGTGAGCAGGTAAAAGAAAGTCAATTTTTTATTTTTATGTTTTCCCCATTTTAAGATTAAAAAATTAACATTTGACACGTGATGATTACCTTTTTGCTTTTCATGCCTGGCGCTTTGCATACCTTTGGTCTTAAAGCACATTGTTGTATTATTACAAACCTGAGAGAGGAGAGGCAAAGCTTCAGTGGGTTGAAGGCAGCATGCGTCCTTCCTAATGTATGTTTATGATGTAATTTAGTTCTTTATAGGAGTTCTGCAAATTCTGCCTAGAAGTAGGCCTATTTCAGAAAGTGACTCCCGAACTCATTTCTTGCAGCATTTTAAAAATAGCATAAAACACAGAACATTTTGTTATGATGCTCTTTTTTTGGTCCTTTATTTCAGGCCAGACGCTTGACTTATCTTCTAGATCAGTCATACGTGAACGCTCTTTTGTACTCTATTACCCTGGTGAGTACAATTAAATCCATCCAAACACATTTTTGTCCTGTCCTCAAGGTAATAGATTCTCTCATATTCATTTCTAAACTCAATGAATTCATGCTAATGGAATACAGTAATATTTCTAATGTTGTGTTGCTTTTCCATCAAGTGCACATTTTACAAATATTATAAAATATTATATATTTCAAAACCTTTGTGCACCTGTTCCCCGTGACTCTGAAGAGGATTAAGTGGGTACAGGAAATGGGAGGATGGATGTAGAGTGCTTTGTGACTTTGCTTTCTTTGTGTTCACAACCTTGTTTTTAAATCACTTTTTTTTTGTAAAGAGAGGGACATAAACCGGTTTGGTGTTCGTGGAAATATTCCCCAAGTACATGTTCTGTGTCAAATACACTTAGAAGAATAAAAGATTGCCCTGGGTGTGATTGCTGTGTCTTTCTTGGTCGCTGCAGAAGTCTGGTGGTGTCTCATTGTGTTGCTGTGTTTCTATTCAGCCCTGTCATTTTCACTCCTGTTATGTGTTTCTTTCACTTTTGTCTCTCTGTGGGAGCGTTTGGTAAGACTTGTTTCTCTCTTTAGATCAGTTTGGCACCTATACTCTTATTTCATAACCTTTTAGTACAGTAAGCAATAATTTACCAGTTTTATGTACTTTCAATACTTTCTCCCCCAAAAGATTGGTACTTTGTTCTGAAACCAATATACACAATCAAAGTACTTTTTAATTTATTGTTATTTGCTTGTTACTTTCCTTTGCTTGATCAAAGATAGAGGTTCTGAATCCTGGTCCTGGAGGACCGGTATCCAGCATGTTTTAGTTGTTTCCCTGCTTCAACACCTGATTTTAATCAGCAAGTGATTAACAGGCTTCTGCCTGATGAGCTGCTGAACAGGTGATTCAACCACTGAATCAGGTGTGTTGGAGCAGAGGAACAATGAACTCATGCTGGATACCGGCCCTCCAGGACCAGGATTTAGAACCCCTGACCTAAGATGTTTATGGAATTGTTCAAGTGCTTTTTAACTCATTCACTGCCATTGACAGCTTTAGTCATCAATTGCATTTTTTTACGGGGTGGGCGTCAGAACGAGCCCCGCACCGTGAGAATAAACATCACGTGTCTAAAGCTGATCTTCATTCGTGTATGTCACACATCACGTGATCAGGAAGCAGAAAATGAATGAATTAGGAGGTCGTTTTGGGACGCTGCTGTGAAAAAAAGCAATGCGCCAACCAAAAATGCTTCTGCAGCTCACGCTTCGACAACAGATTGTGAAAGAATGGATAATTCTAGAAATACGGTGATTCTTCCTGATGTAAGAAGTGAGTCTACTCTTTCTTTTGGTAGTTTTGGCGTTTACATGATCATAGAGCACAATGTTCTGTGACTCTTCAAAAAACAGTAAAAACGCTCAAAAACGCTGGCAGTCAGGGGCTTTCTGATCAGAAAACGGCTGGCAGTTAATGACTTAAGTGGGGTTATGCAGAGTCCATGTGAGCAGGCAATGCTAAACCTGCAAATTGTAAGCCTATACCACTGTAAAGCACTTTGGAGTCCCTGGCTTTGAAATGAGCTATAAAAATATACAATGTATATATATATATATATATATATATATATATATATATATATATATATATATATATATATATAAAAAAAACAAACGTCATAATCAATGTTTGGTAAAGAACAATGTTCTGTGTGGTGTCCAAATTCAAAAAACTTCCTAGCTGTTGAAGTGAAAAATATTCTTGTCACTTTTGCACTTAGTCATTACTTCACAAAGGCTCATGCAGATGTCAGAGAGCAGACCAAAGACTTTTCTGGTCAGCTGTTGAAGTCTTTTACTATTCACTGTTCCACTCAATTTTCCATTTTTCTGCATAAGGGATGAAAGAAATCAAAAACTTGAAAACAAAGAATATTAACGTTATTATGCAGAATATGGTGTGAAATTGAAACCGTTGCACCTCTAGTTGACATCTTCACATGGACACACACACACACACACACACACACACACACACACACACACACACACACACACCTTATTACTCAACTGGATAGATCCTGACAGGCATATCTTTGTCCTCAACTCTCCAGAAAGCTGCTAATCTGCTCAAACTATCAGCTTGCAGTTGCTGTTAATTAGCTGCCTTTCCAGTATTCACTGATTATCTCGGCATCCTGCCAGTGGGGTTGCTTTTCGATTGTCATCCACTCTGGTATCGCTGCTTTACTGAGCGATCAGAGACTTTTTAGCTTTTTGAGGCCCATCTCTCTCTCTCTCTCTCTCTCTCTCTCTCTCTCTCTCTCTCTCTCTCTCTCTCTCTCTCTCTCTATATATATATATATATATATATATATATATATATATATATATATATATGTGTGTGTGTGTGTGTGTGTGTGTGTGTTTTTTTCTGTATGGTGAGCCCTTAGCAACTGTAAGTGTTTTGGAAAGATTATTTGTTATTTAGGAACTTTTTCTGTGCCTAATTAGACAAGCCACCTGTCACTCTAATGACTTTCTTCTTCTGGTAAACCTGCATGTCTCTATGTCTTTCTGTCATAAATGCTTCCTTCTAACTAAATTAAACCCTTCTGTCTGGGCTCATTAGCAGTCCTCAACTCTCCTCCATTAGCCTCCACCATATGATGCTTAATTTTTGATCATTCCTATTTTGTGTCAAATCAAAATCACAACTTTCATTTTTAGAGTTTCCTATCCAAAGAATACTGTGGCACGTGGCCCACCACGGCTTGGGATTGAACCACTTGATCAGTGGAAAACTGCTTTCTGCCATTGAGCCATTGCAAGTAATTGAAGCCTTAGTGCACAAATTAAAAGTCAGCATGTGCAAAGTAAGCTGATATGTCATCTTCTGTGAAGAACTATGTATTTCATGTTTACAAAGCAAAAAATCTCTAGTTTAGAAAGTGTTTGGAAAAAAGTATCAGCAAGAAAACATAGCATGTGCTGCTCAGCATCACTAAATGTTGCTAGCTGAGATGATATGGTGACTAATGAACACATTGTTTTGTGGGGGTCCTTCACATTCCTAGCTTTCCTTCTAATTACGTTTATTCACTGTAGTTAAGGACATTCATTGCCTACCACCTAATTGTTCCACATCCAAGGAGTGTTTATTGTTAAAGACACCGGCAATTTGGGAAACTACTGCCACCTACAGGCTTGGCATACATATGGGCAGGGGAGGAAATTCAGTTTTACAAAAACCTGGTTAATAGGGTTGTAAGAAAATATCAATATGGCAATATATCATGATATTTTTTCCTACAATATCGATATTCAAAAGGTGTGTATCGAATTTTTGGAAGAATTTACATGCAAATATTTGTGTATTTTCTTTTCTTTTGGTGCAATTCAAACACCGACCGCTAGTTGGCAGCAGAGACTGCCATTTTGGTTTATTTTGAAATGACTGCTGATAATACAGATGTTAATTACTCCTTTTATTTCGTACTTAAAGAGTAATGGGTTTTGTTTCCACCATTGAAATGTAAATTCCTCTGTTATGGTTCAGACACCTCATGTGAAATATGTTACGTATCAGTTTGGACTGTTTATTGAATTTTCCTACAATAAATTCAGTCTAAAAAATCACTAATATCGTCTGGTTTAATGTATGGCAATATATCATGATAAATCATATCGTCTCCCCTGTATCGTGATACGTACCGTATCGACAGAATTTTACCAATACACATCCCTACCCGTTATGTGTGTGCATGGCCTGAACACACATACTTTGGTTCAAAAATACAACATGGCAGCACTTGTGAAAAGAACTTTTGAATAAAAGAAGCATTTAACTTTTCAGCCTCTGAAAATTTGCACTTGATTCTTTCAAACTGAGACTGTTTTTGAAAGAATCTATTACTTAAACACAGAAACAAGTCAAAATGGCAGAAAATTGTTCTAATGCAAATTAGGAGTGTACAATGTGTAGAGTAACATAAATAAATCTGTGAAGAGACTTTTTAAACTCATGTAAGGAAGCAAATTACTTTTGGTTGTATTTATATTTTACAAAAAAAGAGGAAAGCCTAACAGGAATCTGTCAGTTCTGTCATTTTTATCATTACTGCAACCCAGTTAAGTTTGCTGTTGTGCATTCTTGCCAATATTATGTCACTGATGTTTAAAATGCAAATAAGTAAAATGTCTCTTGGTGGATAAATCTGTCAAACCCTAGAGAGCTCTGGAGGTGATTACTAACAATGTGGCTCTGAAACCAGAATGACAGAAGGGGAAACAACAGCTACTGTAGTTTTATGAGAAACAGCAGCACAGAAGAATAATTGAAATGGGATATGAGAAATAATTACAGAAGGGAAGAGAGGGAAAGCTTGAAATGATGAAATGAGTCTCAAGATTGTAATTCACAATAATTAGAAATTAAAAATATCCAAACTGGGACATTTGCAAAAATTAAATTAAGAATTACATTCTGACAAAAGAGATTAAGTTGGATTATTATTATTAAAACCATTGTCTGGAGAGATAAAAAACAACAAGATAAAGACAAAACAATCAATTCTTTGTCTTCAAAGTGCCAGGAAAGCATTAATGATGCTGACAGTCTGTGGTTCCTGCAGATACTGCAAATCCTAATTACTGCAAATCGGGTCAATTTGCTAAAGTTTAAGTGTTTTAAACACAAGGTTGTAACCTTTCCAACAAACTCTCACTCCCAGCGTATTGTTGCTGCTTGGTCATTGTTGATACAATTTAACACACTCAATACCTATTTAGTCATTGTTTACTGTGAAGGTTAACCATTTGCACTGGCATCTTTCTAGGTGATACACTTCAACAGGACGTAAAAAGAGAGAATTATAATTATTTGTTGTGGAAAAACTAAAAAGGGACATTTTACACAGGAGGTCTGAATCTAGAGTTGCAGGAAAAAGTTTTTTTTGGTCAATTTTAAGATGTGATGGTCCAAAAAAACATTAAAAACATTGTTTAATGTCATAAATAAAATGTAAGTGCAATTTCAGATAATTGAGCAATTAAACAATCTCTCTTAAATCAGATTGTTAAAGAGTCAGTCACCCCCTATCAAACAGGAGCGAAAGCGTCCCACACAGCTGATTCAGTGAGGTCACAAAATCACAAAATCACGGGAGAATTGCAACACCAAGCGTGATTTCAAAAGTCCACAAAATAACAAGCAAGGAGAAAGACAGCTGCATGTGTCCAAAAAGGTCTGTGGTTTATTTACTGTTCTGTTTTCATCGGCTACAGGGGTTTCACAGGAAATTACATACTGCACGTGACTTATTTTGTTTCTGGATGTTTTACACTGATTTTGTGTTTGACTTCGTGTCTGATCTGATCTGAACTAGGGAGTTTGACGTGTTTTGGAAACGTAGCGTGTAAAAAATAGACTTGAAACGTAATGATAGCGTCCCTTCGCTTCTGGGACGCATCCAAAACGTCACACTTGGCTGCCGGTGGAAAGGAACTTGTTCACTCTAACGGCAGCTAATTGCTGCAAAGTATGTTTCACGACGCTTTCATGTCAGGTGGAAGGAAGAGGTCAGGCTCCCTGTAAGAAAGAGCTTCTCCATGCAGAGCTCTTAAAGTTAAGATCAAAAGTTTCAAATTAATTCTAAAACTAGCCAATGCTGCTTATTTCTCTGTGGGGTTTTCCCTTCTGAGCATACTTGCCAACCCTCCCGAATTTTCCGGGAGACTCCCAAATTTCAGCGCCCCTCCCGAAAATCTCCCGGAGCCACCATTCTCCCCAATTTCTCCCGATTTCCACCCGGACAACAATGCAAATTTCTGCCTAACCGCTGCTGCTGTGTGTTCCAGTGGCACCGCAAATGCTGCTCATCAAACCATCTTCAGCAGCTTCCAGCACAAACGTAGCACTAACCATTTGTGGGTGGGAAGCTAACTTCACTCAGCTCTGGACTTTCCTGCTGCGGAAGTGAGCAGCGCTCAGCCGCACATTGAGGAAGTAAATGATAAGAACTAAGAGCGCTGAGGCTAAATTAAAAGTGTCAGTAAACCTCTGGACACTCACCTTCCAGAAGTGAGGAGGCCGTGAAACCATTTATTGATAATATCATCACCACAATGTCTACAAAGACACAATCCAGCTCCCTCTGACCACCTCTGTATCAGCATCCTTAAAGCCAGTGCTGTGGCTTCAAAACAGGGGTAAAATATTTTTTTGTTATTATCAGAGGTGTGATATTTAACCTACCTGAGTATGATGTAGACATTTATCGAGACAAGTGAACAGACCATTTCAATTACGCTGCCTGTCCAAAAAAAGTCACCACCAATTAAAAAGGTCACACACACACACACCT
>SSNS01000008.1:3739317-3811280 GCA_006937985.1 Aphyosemion australe
TGATGCCTTAGAGAAACGTCCTTAGCAGGAAAAGTGTCAAACCGAAAAGGTGATCCTGTAACATCCTTATTGTTACAACCCGGGAACCTGCAGGTATGCACCATGGCTCGATATATTTAAGAAAAACTACTTTTAAGTGACTTTAGAAGTTGTTGTTTCACTCATACAGCTAGGATTAGCAGCCAGACACGAGCCCGTTCTATAGCTGCGGTGACCGGCGCAGGGATACGAATGACAAAAACTAGTCCCGTTGTAATGTGACGTTGTAAATTTTTTCTCTTTGTTTGTGAGATGTAAATTAGCCATGCTTTCAGAGGCTAATCCTTTTGTGAGGCTAAACGGCGCAGATAAAGCGCCCCCGAAACTAGCCAGAACTACCTTTCTGAATCACTTCTCCCCTGAAAATCTCTGAGCAGGGGTGTGTGTGTGAAATGGGTCAAAGTTTACAGAGCACTGGGTGGGTGAAGGAACACATAAAACTTAATGTCTAAAAAAGCGAACTTTTCCTTTAATACTTCGTTGGACCACCTTTAGCTTTGATTACGGCTCACATTCTCTGTGGCATTGTTTCAATAAGCTTCTGCAACGTCACAAGATTTATTTCCATCCAGTGTTGCATTAATGTGTCACCAAGATCTTGCATTGATGATGGTAGAGTCTGACCGCTGCACAAAGCCTTCTCCAGCACATCCCAAAGATTCTCAATGGGGTTAAGGTCTGGACTCTGTGGTGGCCAATCCATGTGTGAAAATGATGTCTCATGCTCCCTGAACCACTCTTTCACTATTTGAGCCCCATGAATCCTGGCATTGTCATCTTGGAATATGGCCGTGCCATCAGGGAAGAACACATCCATTGATGGAATAACCTGGTCATTCAGTATATTCAGGTAGTCAGCTGACCTCATTCTTGGAGCACATCCTGTTGCTGAACCTAGAGCTGTGTTTTTGGACAAAATAAGGTCAAGGGAACAACCACGATCAAAACTCAACCAAGAATTGACCTGAGATGATTTGAGCCATTTCAGACTTGGGAAAATGTAAAAATCCTTGTTCCTTGAGAGCTTTCTGTTACAGCATTAATACATCTCTATAATCACTATCAGTTTTCACCTGCTATTGTAGGATTTATTATATACGTAGTGCATGGTTTTCCTTTCACTGATTAAAACAGTACTACAGAGCTCAGCCAATGGGTAGATTACAAATGCATGTCACATACATTTGTTTTGGAGTGCGTGTGAAATCTAATAGGATTAAATCGACTCAATAAAACAAAAAACATGAAACCAGATTCAGACTTTGATGAGGACTTTCAAGTGTGAAATCATCCTTTCTGTTTTGTTGTTTCTGCTGGTAAACAACACAGCAGGTGATGCAGATTTAGATTTTCAAAAAGCTCTGAAGATAATTATATTTATTGTTTTGGTACCTTTTGTTGAATGACAAGATGTAGTTGCCTTGTCTAACTGTTCTGTGTCCTTGTGTGTGCATTTTCAACTCAGTAATAAAAATGAAAGAGACAATATTACCGTCACACACTGAGATGTCTCTCCTGTTCCACTTAACATGCAGATCTTGAGTTGTACAAATTGACAATGGAGGTAAGAGCAGACAGTGTTCATCTCCCTGTATACCCAAACACAGAGTCTCATTAATGATTCATCTCAGCCCCAAACATATACACACATATGCATTCAAACAAGTACCCAAACTCAAAGCTGCCTGCAAATAAAATGCCACACCGACACATACTTGAAACACACACTGTCATATGAAATTTGGAATGGAAACACAGCTGGAGGACTGCCAGCATATCTTTGTGGAAACCCGGCAACTGATGGCAACATTTACATATTTATTATTTCATTTCAGCTTTTCAAACTGCTCTCTCTTTCTCTCTAACACACACACACACACACACACACACACACACACACACACACAGAGAGAGAGAGAGAGAGAGAGAGAGAGAGAGAGCTTTGAATTTTACAAACATGCACATCTGTGTCACAAAGTGCAGTCCTAAAACAGAAAAGGAAAGCTTTTCTTTGAGTGTTGGAGACAAGGATTTGATGAAAACTGGAAAAAAAGCAAATGGCAGAAAAGACGTAAGGACAATCTTGGCTTAGCTTTATCTGTCGTGTAAAGGATTTTGTTGGTAACCAGATGAATAAGAGACAGGTTAAAGGAGGAGGGACACTATGAGCCAATATGATTTGCTCGCTTTCAAACACACAACTGAACATTGTTAGAGACACACAAAAAATTTAATTTATTATTTAAACTCCAGCTCAACTACGGGAAAGCTTAAATCTTCAAGATCTGCATGGCGCCCCTTTCCAAAAGCAGCCTCTTATTTGAAATTCCAATGCAGGCTGGTCAAAGGGATTACAAAATAAGCGTTAAGAGTTGAAAGATAAACACAATCTGAAAGCAGGACATAAAATATCAAAGGAATTGCCAAATAAGGCGTAGGTACCTCAAAGCACTATTCAAAAGTAACATTTGTCTAAAAAAGAAAGGAGAAATAAGGTCTTGCTTGAGTTTGTGTTAATCATAACTACAGAATTCTAATTTATATGCAAATAGGCGTGATGTATAATAGATTAGTAACAACTTCGTTAAACAAAGCCTCTTAATTTATTGTGCTTAGGTACTTCACTACTCTTTCTTGTTATAGCGCACCGGTTCAGTTAAAGCAGCTGTGCATAATTGGGTTTTCCTCCAAGGCTTTCTTGCTGATTAGGCTTTAGATACATCGCTGTTTTCAGCTTTTAGAAGTCCAATCTGTTATAATGTTTAACTGATACTCTTAGTTTTGACAGAAAATCCATCACAGGTTTTCTACCTGCGAAGAGCTGCAGGTGTGTGGACGCATTTCCCTTTCTTACTCCCCATCTCTGCTGCTCCTCCCGCTCTTGCCTGAACTTGGCAGGAGATCGATTCCATTCCTGAGGCGAACTGTTCAGATGACTGATGCTCAGAACAGCGGAGAGCACCAAGCTTCCATCAGTTCTTGCACCAAAGTACTGTTGACAGGATCCTAAGAACTGCAGCCTCAGAAGTGATGAGGCTGCAGAAAGCTAGAGAGCGGAGGAACGCTCTATCAGTGGCAAGCTTATAAAAACAGGACAGAGATTGGAAAACAAACGCAGCATGCAAATAAAACAGCCAGCACCATGCCACCCTCTGCACGAGGGAAGTTAAAGTGCAGCTCTGCTTCCAAAAAGTTGGCACGGTGTGTGAAATGGAAGAGACTGCGATGATTAGAAAAGCATCAAAAACTCCCTTACTGTCTTGGGCCTGCTCAGTCACATTATCTGTCTTGGTGGTATTCCCAGTCAGGGAAAAAAAACCTCCTCCTCCGAGTGCTGATTGCTCAGACAGTCAAATGAATTTTGCGGTGCCCTGCAGTGGCTTCTCCATGGTGTTCTAGCAATTTTTGGGCAGTTGGCATCCTTCAAGTTGCATTACTCTCTATGTCTGGATTCATCCTCTCCCTGAGGTTCTTCATGGCAGGAAAATACAGTTTAGATAAATAAATACAGACTTTTGCAGCTCTGGCTTGAGTTGCCACAAAAATATCCAGACATTGACACTACTTGGTGTCACAGCCTCAAAAGTACACTCTAAAATTATAAATACATTTTGTCCATTTAAAGCTGAAATAGCAAATCTGAAAAACCAGCTAGCTTTTAAACACAAACACAGTTACAGAACTCTCACCCCTCCCATCAGCTATTATCTCTAAGTCAAGTCTGCCTGATACCAGAACCCATATGGCCAGAGGAAATGAGAGAATGCTTAACACCAGTCATTGTTTTCTAGGTCCAAACATCTTTTGTTGTCCGTGACTTCAAATGGTGTTTTTCTTTTTGGGACTCTGGTAGTTTGTCCTAAAGTTGAAGTGGTAGCAGCCGGCTGTTTCTCCTTCTCTGATATTATTGAGCAGAGAACCTCTCACACCAGTGGTGCTCTGTTGCTAAATGCACAAGCGGGAGTGGAGGACCCAGGGAAATGCAGCGGTCCGGTGAGATCGACAACCGGATTGTCCAATAGTTGGTTTTTGTAGCGGTGAGTACGTTGTTTGTTGTCCAATAGCATGTGGAGACAGTTTGAAAGACAACCATATCTCACCTTACGACCGAGAGCCTTTAATGGGTCATGGCCAGACTATAGTATATAGGATCGCTTGCCAGGTTAGCCATGTGCCATAAAAGTTAAACAATATTTTCTGTTGAAAATATTAAGTCAACAGCCCAGTGTTAAACTTGAAGAAGCTTTTACTGTGGATGAGTATAACTGTTTATGTCATGTTTCATCTGGGTCTAGGTACCCAAGGCAACAGCCCTAGCAAGAAGGCTCAGACTGTCCTATCCCCCGATACTTCAGCTAGCCCCTCTGGTGGAATCCCAGAGCATTCCCAGAGCCAGTTTAGAGATATAATCCCTCCAGTGTATCCTGGATCATCCCCAAGGTTTCTTATCAGAATGGCAAGCCCAAAATACCTCCTCTTTGAGACATCCAGGGGGCATTGATCAAGTCAGCCTATTTCTGAGTCTAAAAGCCCAGACACCCTGTAGGGGGAACTCAGTCTAGTTGTCTGTATTCAAGATCTTGTTGTCTCAGTAAACACTCAAAGAACTTAGGTGAGGGCTGGAACGTAGATAAAATGGTGAAATAAAATTTTAGCCACTACAAAATACCAGTCTAGCGTCTGCCACACTGCATACACTGCTCGCATCTTTTCATCAATCTCCTGTCACTTATAAAATTGACCCGGAAATACTTAAACTCCTCCACTGAGGGCAGAATCTCACCACTGACTTAAAGTAGTTGATCAACCCTATTCTTGTTGAGATCCAGATGTGTTCTTGTCTTTGAGTTTGTTTGTTTGTTTTTTGTTCACTGAAGTAAATTAAATACAGCTTAATTATAATATTACAGTCAACTGACTCAGTAAGGACTTTGCTTGATCACCATACATGTCTGAATTATTAGACCTGCTCCTTCGATTTGTTCCATTATCATCAGTGCTGATTTGCCCACTTCTGACTTTTCCTAAGGAAAAGTTTGAATCATTTGTTTGAAGAAAATGTCAAAAAACATTTGAATCTTAGGGAAAAAAAAAACAGATTTAAAGAGCTATTTTTTAATTTGTAAAATGTTTTTAATTTAAAAACCTGGACACAAAGCTAAATGTTCTCTTGTTGTTTAAATGTTTAACGTGGTTAAATGACAATTAGGGTGGTACAGTATGCCTACAATAACGGTTCAGTGTGTACCTTGGTTTTAATGTCACAGTTTTGTTCATTTTTGGAAGAGTAAGGGAACAAATTGAAAAAAAAAGTTTTTCTTTTGTGTGAACGGGTACAGCTTTAACAACATTTAAAGTCTAGAGTCAGCAAAGGGCCTGGTGTCTGATCCCAACACCAGTCTATGCCGTCAGGGTAGGTTGGGTCTTTGACGGATCCTACTGTGCAAAGACCTAGTTAGGACGTCCTACAGACGTGGTCTAGACCGACGGACTGAATATAGACACGATCTGCACGTCCATGTGACATTGACTGTTTGCAGGGATGCAGCCCCTGAATATGGACACACCCTCATGTGCTGCTGGCTAATGGTTAATGTGTCCAAAACAGTTATTCATACATGTAGGAATTCTGGACTCGTCTGTGCCGTACCAAACGTCCCGTACCAAAAAATCTGGATCCAAAGACATGTACCATTACACCACTAATGACAATGTATCTTTGCATGTCGTCTAAAAACATTGACACATGAAATTAAAAAAATTGCAAAATGCTATTTTTGATTCTTTAAAGGCTAAAATATCCAGAGTTTGATGGTTAAAAGGCTCATTGGTGATATATAAAGACACCATCATATTGTACTGAATGTTTAATTCAATGCAGTTCACAGTATAAAGGGTGAAAGTGGAATAGAAATCATTCTTATAACAGTCATAAACCTCCAGCAGCAACCGGCTCATCCTGGGTGACCTTCTGCCTCATCTAACTGGGGTCTGAGAGGACAGAAAAGAGACAAACACAGAAGGGTTAGACCAGTTGTAATTTCCATGAAAGATACAGAAAACAAGTTGACTGTGAGAACTGTAAATACTAACAAGGATGATAGAGTCAAATTCCAGCAGAGGGGCTGCATGGTGGTGCTGTTGCCACACAGCAGGAAGGTCACAGCCTTTATTTGAGGAGTTTGCATGTTCGACCAATGCATGGATGGGTTTTGAGGTGCTCCAGTATCATCCTACACCCCAAAAGCATGTATGCTTAAGTTACTTAGTGACTCTATATTGTCATTAGGTGTGAGTGATTGTGTGCATGTATCTCATCTGTCTCTGTGTGGCCCTGTGAAGTACCGCAGCAATTTCCTAATGTTGTGATTTCTCACACATATGGAAATAAAACCCTTCTGATTCTGACTGACAACCTTCCTAGGGTGTCTTCTGCCTTCCGCCTGGTGACTGCTAGAACTAGGCACTTACTGAATGAATTACTTTAAACAAACGAATGAATGAATGAATGAATGAATGAATGAATGAATGAATGAATACAGCAGGGTAAGAAAGTGTGTTCTGTATGTTATCCAGTAGTCGAAGCCTGTCACACATATATTTGGAGAATCAGTCAGCAACCAGCCTCTGGCAGTGTGATGGTCACCACTGAATTTGAGGCATATTTTCTGATATGGGTCTATGTTTAGTATGTTCTACTGGTGTGTAGTTCCCTCCATAGGAACTAAAGTCACACGTTTATAATGAAACCATTATAACTGTAGGCTGGTAATTACATTATTCAAGTTATTTGTCTAAAAATGCCTGCCCCAAGCAACTGGCTTTAACACCTGCAGGTAAAACATGGAGCCATAAAACACCAACGGTGCATTTTTCACCCAAGAAAGAAAAGAAAACGGAGGCAGTGGAAGAGTTGTGCTACTGTTAGCCAATCAGAGGTGAGACATTTGCATATCATGAATCTTAATGAATAATTCTCCACCCCCACCCCCCCAACTAACTTTTACTTCCTGAAACAGGAGCGTGAGAGCTTTCTCGCCACAGAAAATGACCCATAAGATATTCATTGACACTGGAGACCACTACAGACTTATTGAAATAACTGGTGTAGGATTCCATTAACTACCACAACTAATGCAGCTGCATAAGGGTTTTCTACACTTTTTTGTTCCTGTTCCTATTGCTAGTGGTCATTGAGCGAGAGATGTTCAAATAAGTTCATAATTAAGTTTTCTCTCTGAAGAATTTCATGGCTGGCTACATTTTTAGAGCAGACTTAAAGATTGATTTTTGTGTCTAAACCTGCAGAAGGAACACTTTACGGCCTTTAAGCTTGCATCTATTACACATTTCAGATATGTATTGTATGTAAAGTATTTGACATCTCAATATGTTGCAGGCAGGGTTTGTTGCAGTAGCTATGGGGTTTTTGTGTTTTGAAGCATACAAATAATTGATTTCTAGACTCAATTGCTGGATGTTGTGTTAGGTCTTTCCTGTTTATTGGAGAAGAGCATTGACTGTGAACTAGAGGTACATACAGCTCTACAATAAAATAAGCAATGACATTTCGAAAAGAATCGACTTGGTAAAATGCCACGGGCTTGGCTGAAAATGAAATAAAATGCCCTTTGATTCAGTGCTTCTCTTCTGATTGCAGTTGCTTAGAAAGGTTGCTGTTTTATGAAAATGGCTTGCCAAGTCTTATCTTATTATCCGCTTTATTTGATAAGCACTGTGAGGGGTTCAACGTGTAAGATTTATGAAAATGGAAGTTTTTAACATATGACCTGTGATTCAGGTAAAGTAACTTTTTCTTACATGTGAAGCAATTTAAAATGTAATCAGAATTTAAATAAATACATCTTTTTCTCCCTGGAGGACAGCTGGTAACAGAAGGGAGCAAATCTGATGAAGGGAATCTGACAAATGTCTAAGACATTACGCAAAAATGTTTACCCCTTTCATTTCATGAAAGCCACTGGATTGAAAACTGCACGGTTATAGTTTCCACATTTGTTTAGAAACTAGCAGATATTAGAAATCTTCAGTGAAGAAAGTTCACCACCATGTAAAGTCTCAGACTTAGGCCCTGTCCACACGTAGCCAGGTTTTTTTAAAAAGGAATATCCGCCCTCCCAAAAAATAGCGTCCACACCACCTCGTTTTTAGAAAAAACTACTTCCACACGTAACTGCATAGTTTCATTGTTAAGCACAGTCATAGGCATGCCAGACCTGTAGGTGGCAGTAGTTCCCCTGAATCCTATCCATTTCATCTTCCTGCTCAAAATCAACAAAACATGAAACATGGCGCCTAGCTTGCTTGTGTCGACTGATAAGGAGGTAGAATTGTTCCTAAATGTAGTTTTGGAGTATAAAGTCGACAAGTGTCAAAAAGTGCTTGGACGATTGATAACGCGAGCACAGCTTTGAGGGCATCCATGCTGTAGTGTAAACACAGCCTCGCCTACGTCAGTGCGCCCCAGGGCAGCTGTGGCTACACTGTAGCTCATCATCACCATGTGAATGTGTGTGTGAATGGATGAATGATGCACTGTAGTGAAAAGCGCTTTGGAGTCCTCTGACTCTGAAAGGCTCTATACAAGTGCAGGTCGTTTATCATAAACACAGGTCGCAAATGGGCCGTCAGCAATTTTGTCGCAGAAAGTGACGTGAAACCTAAAACTCCGGTTATTTCTGTCCACACAGAAATGCCTAAAATGGAGAAAACGCAAATCTTCACTTTGGCCAGAGTTTTTAAAAAGATTTGTTTTTGTTGCGTAAATCTGCGTTTTCGTGTGGATGACAGGCCGAATCGTAGAAAAATATCTTCGTTTTGGGAGATACCCGGCTACGTGTGGAAAGGGCCACAGTGACTAGCTATTGTGGCAGATGGTTTCCTCTAGTCGAGTTTTCATCTTTTTTTTAGATTTTGCAATCTAACATAATAGCTTTTCACCTGAAGGTACATCAAGTTGTCCATATTCATAGTCTCTGCCAAATTAGTAATGATAATTTGCAATTTTTCCACACAAACATGAAAAATCTAAAACGCTAAAGCTAAAACTCATACTTATAGGTATTTAGAATTCTAATTGTAGTTTAATTAGAAGGGTTTCTGCCAGTTTGAATCAGTGACATTCATTTAATTACTGAAGTTTGTATTCAAAACAGAGCCAATAATACGACAGATGTTGCTTAAAGGAGTCATCCCCTGAAATTTTCACTTTTCCACTTGAAAAAATGTCTATAATGGCTTCCTAATGATCTTTCACTGGCTGAGAAGCCGATATTTAACATTGATGCGTTTGTTTACTCTTGCATTCTTCAACCAGCTCACATGCACCCCACGAGCACGCGCATTCCAAAACGAGAACTGGAGTTCTGGCCTATATGCCGACACAAAGGCCGAATATAAACAAATATGAACCAGCAGCGAACAAACCAGCACAACAAAGCTCATTTCATAACGTGAAACGCATAAATTATGTCTTACCATTGACGACTCATGTTATAATCCGTGTTATGGGAAACAAAACTCCGATCGGTTTGTGTATTTCATCTTCACAACAGCATAAGAGTCGATGCCTGGCTGTTAGCTTGCTTTGTCCCAACTCAACAACAAGCGAGGGCGCCATTACGCACGAGGCGAGGCTCGGGCTCGTACATAAACGGTTGGATCCCGTAGGTCACTGCCAGGTCGGGTTCAGTTATAACTTTTGTTTTTTTGGAGCGAGACAGTGAAGCTGCGTCCTGCTTCCTTCCACCCATCAACGCGCTCCTCAATCCTGCGCGCGTCCGAGACAGCCGAAATACCGCGTGTGATCTCGCGAGAATATATGCCCTTTACTAAAAAGGATCAAAAAAGCACATTTTTTATTTATTTTTCCACTACAATTTATTTTAATGGTTTAAAAGACCATAATAGGACGTAGATATCCACGGTATTATAGGTGATGACCCCTTTAAAGCATAAATAAAATTGACTAACGGGCAAAAAATTGAAACATTTTGATTAAACTAAAAAGAGGGGAAAACATCACCGTCATTGCTACTGTTTTGTTTCCTCATCAGGTACACCCTTACCTATTACCCGTGGAGTCTTTGAACAGAAATGTTGTGTCTTATCCATGTTTTTCATTTTGTTAGGTGCACCAGTCTCTGCTGTTACATTTTTGAAGCATGAGATTCTGCTGCAAGGCTGGCACATGAGTAGACAACTCTGGGGAAAAGGATGCCAGCTTTCATTAACATCTCAACTCTTGGAAACTGCTTTTCACTGCTGATGGTGTTGTTAGAAAGACAACAGACTGAATTTATTCAATTTATTACTCAGCCCTGGGATAAAGATGGTAATACCCACTCCATGGAAGTGTGGCTGATGTGCCCTTGACTTAGAGGCAACTGAAGCCACAGGCTGTGTTACATGTTTATGTGTACGTAGATTTATTTTGAGTGAACATGTGTTGAACAAGTTGATAAGATTTCTAAAATTCAAATATTATTTTTTTTGCCATTATAACACAAAAAATGACATGCTTTACTGGACAACAGTTTTATTTCTTTAAATCTGTTATGTGTAAAAAGTTGAACTTTTGTTAAACTTGTGAAAACTAATCCTACATGTTTACAGTAGCAATCAATGGTAAAAATTTGTTTTTAGGGTTGAAATTATCTCAGACTTTGCATTTCTGGTGAAATACTCATTTTTGAGGTTTTAGTATTTCCTCTTTATTTATGAGTTTTCAAGAGTATTTTTCAGTGTGCAATCATCTCTTCTCTTGCAGCAAAAAGGTTGCAGGTTGAAATCCTGGCTAGGGCCATCCTGTGTGGAGTTTACATGCTCTCCTCATGCACAACAGAGTTTTCCCTGGGTGCTATGGTTTCCTTCCATTGACTAAAACATGCTAGGTTAAATGCAAGTTGCTTCAGATAAAAGCATTAGCAAAATAAATAAACATCTCCATGTTCCTTTTTATGCAGCAGAAGTTAATTTTGTTTTGTAAATGGGCATAATTGTGTGAGGACCACTTGCTTTCACTTGGATGTTGGCAAATGATGTTCTGCAGACTTTTTTAGCAATAAAAAAAATTGTGTGTCCTTTAGCAGTGTGGTGGGTAATCACTAACATTTTGTGTCTTTTGAATCTTAGTAACATGGGAATTGGGCCAGATTTGTAAAGCAGTTTACCACTCAAAGCATTTTCCCTCTAAGAAACATTTCCACATTGAGTTTCAAAGCTACAATGACAAGTTTGGAAAACAAATTAGCTTAAAACATTTTTTTCATGCCTCTTAACACGTTCTAACATATTATAGCTATAAATATATTGCGAAGATTTAAAAAAAAGGAAAAATGTTAATGAAGTGGTTCTCTTGCATTTATCTTAAAACCTCCACCAATAACACATCTTGAACCGAAAGCAATCTGGTTGTCGGTCTCATAGAGAAGGTGACATCCTACTCTTCGACCACAGGAGAGGTGATCTCAACCAAACTATTGACTCAAAATGGTGAAAAAACAAAGGTAAAACTAACAGAAGAGCATTGTGGACAGGGGCATGAAATTAAGCTCATTATGAGGAGCTTGTTGTTCGTTGACATCTGTTGCATTTACTGCCGACTTTCAAAACTACACTGCATGATGTGGCAGGGCACCAACACCAAAAGAAACACTGTGAACATCTCAAAGATGTGACTTCTCTTTGGAAATAAATAAATAAGACTGGTGTGCTTGATCTGACTCCTTTTTATTTATTCTGTGGAATTTTAAGATATTTCCTCATTAGAGCAGCAGGAGCCCCAACTATCTTTGTACTTTATTTTAATGCCTCAAAAAATGTTGGTTTTGAGCATGAAAATGATCATTTCTAGAATTATTTTTTATATATTGGACACTTTGGACTTTAGTATTTGCAGTCATACACTGTAAAACCTCATTAGTTCCGCTTACCTGAAAAAAGCATGCAAAATAATAATTAGACAGCGCTAGGTAATTATGTGTTGGAGCTACTAATGCATACATAGTAAAATAAACTTCAATACAACCTAGATTTTTTATTTTTATGTATTCCTTGGACCATGAGTCTGCAATAAAAGTCTACTACTACTGCTACTACTAGACAAACTAGGACAAAGTACTTACAATTTTGCTTACTGAACTGGTATTTCTGACTTATATATACTTAGGCAGTAGTAAACTATAATCATATAATCAATAATAGTTGTAGTAACTTACACTTAAGTGCATTTTACTTTGTATGCATTAGTGGCTCCAACACATACTTACCTATTGCTGTACGTATTACTTTAAGTGTAGCAAACCTGACATGCCAGTGCAAAAAAAGTCATTTTTATTGTAAAAATGCAGCATGCATCTTTTGACAAAAATTTTCTAATAACTGTTGGAGCTCCAGGTTTCACAGGAGCTCTTTCTCTTTTCTTCATTCTCCTCATTTTCTGCCACTCTTTCCTGCTGCTTGTTCAGTTGGCCTATCTGCTATCTCTGTGATCCATCTGATGGCAAAGCTACCTCCTCTGAGCACCGTGTCACACCTGCCATTAATCTCTTTGTGGCATCTTCCATGTCTAGGCCACTGATTGATTTCAGTCTAGGCGAGGTTTATTCAAAAGAGTAACTTACATGTCTTTATCCTAAATGCACTGGGTGTGACCTGCTGACTCAAAATTCAAACTAGGACATCTACAAGGAACGATGACAGGAAACACTGGTCTAGACTCCAAATTTGAAACATACAGATTGGTCAGTGTTGAAGATTCCCCAAATGTAGAACGTACAACTGGTTAGTAAATGCAAATCATTTTATTAAAACTCCCTAATGCTGAACCATGTCTCACGTCCTGTGTGGCTCATGTGAATTCTTTACCTTTATGATAATAGTCATGTGGCATTGAGAAAAAATGGACTCCATGTGGAAATTTTCCAGAGTTCTGCATCCGAATGCACACCACAGCTGGTGTAAATGCTCTGATTGGACTAAATGATTTCTATCTATGCAAAACTGGACCACATCCATTCTGCATTTGGTGTGAACGAGGCTTCACACCCTCTTTCAGTAGCAGTAGCCTGCTCTGGTTTTCCTTCATGTAGTTGTTTTTGCCTTCTTTTGCTCTTTTCATTGATAAAGTTGGGTTTATTATTCATTTGAGTAGGAATGGGCCATATGGCCTAAAATCTGTATCCCGATATATTCTTTTCTTCTGCTTATTTATGTCAAAATTACATACCAGATGAATTACAGAAAAAATACTTCCAAAAAACATGGAATTTAAAGAACATTTAACGTGCAAAACTAATTTTAAAACATACAAAACATTTCAAATAATTGTTTTGTTGTGTTGTGATTTTTTTTCTAAACAATGCAACACAAAAATTCTCATAAAATGAATAAAGATAAAGATATTTTAAAGAAAATACAAGCTAAATGTGATGAAAACACAAAATTCTGAACTGAAGTGAAAAATGTAAAAACAAAAATATTAGTTCTTCCTGTTTTCCTGATTGATTTAATAATTTTTCAGGTTTTCCTTTTGCTCATAGAAGTTACGTTTTGCTTCAGTGGTGAGTAACTGCAGGTAAAATGATGCTTTGCTGCATTTTGGCCAACACTTTTAGATAGGGTTAGAGGTTGTTTATTCTTTTTTGCTGCCATTTTGTCACTCTGATCAGCTGATTGGTGAGAGAGAGAGATAGAGAGAGAGAGAGAGAGAGAGAGAGAGAGAGAGAGAGAGAGAGAGGAGCTGCAGACTGGTGCTTTATTAATAAAAGGGAAGAAAGCTGAAATTGCGGAGATGTCAAAGCAGTTTGGAAGCCTGTGTGGTTATCGTGTGTTAAAGCAACATTCCGCAACTTTTACACCTTAAAATTATGCTTTTTTGTAAAGTTTTTGCATCATAGTATTATCTATTATGTTCATTTTCATACCTGTGATAGTGTTGGGGGGTCCCACGTCTGTTTACTGCGCTATACGGGTTTTGTGCTTTGGGTAGCCGCAGGATGTACTGACTGGGTGTCGTTTTACGGCAGAATATGGCAAGCCGAAGGGATAAAAAAGCTTGCGTTCTAAACGCGCATTATGTCTGCCAAAATGCGCGTCTTGAACGCGCTTTTTAACGCCAAAGGGGGCAAAAACTCGCGTGTTCTAAAAGCGAGCATTATGTCCGCCAAAACGCGCGTCTTGAACGAGCGTTTTGGCGGACATAATGCGAGTTTAGAATGCGCGTTTTTTTTATCCCTTTGGCTTGCCATAATTGTATAATGTAGACTCGCTGTAGCAGCGGCAGATTCACCAAAGAAAGCTAGAAATCCCTTATCAGAGGAATCTAGGAAAAGAAAAGAATGTCATAGAGCAAGAGCAAAGACCAGAGTTATTATTGGCCGTCTTTTCCTCGCTGGAGAGCTCTTTTAGAAAGAAAGGCATGAACTACGGACTCTAACCTAGCCGTGCTGCTAATGGCTAGGTAAGTAATAAATTATTTCACCAGGGTTATTGTGTTTGGTCGGGCATAAAGTTGTTATACAGTCCTGATAAAACTATTTATTCAATGTGTGGAGGTGGAAAAGTTTGTTGTCGTTGTTTTGCCTGACATTAGGAATGTAAACATGCCATTTTTGCCCGAGACAGAGATTTAATGTTACGACAGTGACGTTACGCAGCAAGCCTCTAGAGGGCGACAGAGACCATATAACTGCAATGTTGCGGAATGCTGCTTTAAAAAAAACATCTATCAAACTTCCAAAAGAAACAACTTTCAAAAATTACATTTCTTTAAATTACTCCTTGATGTTATTTAGGAAATTAATTATATTCTCGCTCCTCTTCCCTTGGATCTCCATGATCTCGGTCTTGTTTTACCAATCTCCTGTCTCTAATCTAACTTGTTTTGCAATAGAAGTTGCAGCAGTTATTTAGTTAGCGTGGACATTTTGACCATGAGCTTTGAGTAACTGCAAATATGCCAGTGTCTTTGTCCATCCTCTACAGGAAGCAACTGTTTCAAACTGATGAGACTGTTTTATATTTTGTCATAGACTACAATGACTTTTGCTGAGATAGCTGGAGGTTTAAACTTCATGCATTTGTTCCATAACGTTGGCAGAAAGTCCAGGGAATGATGAAGCACTTCTAACCTAAACTTTATGCTGTATTTATGCTCTTTTGACCCACAGGCCTGAGTTTTACCTAGTAATATCTAACATGTCACTATAGCATTAAAGCCAATCTCCTGTCTCTAATCTAACAATTGTGCTTTACTTTTATTTTGTGAGAGCAGCTCTTATTATTGTTTGTGACTGCCAGTCAGTACAAGGAGCCAAAACAGAACTTTTAATCACTTTCTCAGATTATTGATTTGCTTGCGTCTTGCTGAGAACACCATTTAGCTTTTTAATTAACTCCTCAATTTGTATCTGCATATGTAACCTTTATGACTCATTCATTTTCCAGTTGTTGCTGAAATAAATGGTAAATGGCCTGCTTTTATATAACGCTTTATTAAGTCCAAGGACTTCAATGTGCTTCACACTACAATCAGTCTTTCACCCACTGATACACGCTGATGGTGATATGCATTTCTGGCAGCTATAATTGTGATTTTATTCCACACACTTTCTAAAATCCTGCAGTTAATTGACATGAAAATATTATTGGATGTTGAGTCACTTGACCAGTTTATTCTCCAACATGCTGTTAACTCCTAAAAGGAAACTTTTCATGGTGATTTGGGTCTTGTTATGGCTATCCCAACATGCCTATGTTGTTTAAGTCAGCAAGACACCCTAGCAAAAAAGCTCATACGCTACCTTACTTCCTCTGCTAGCACCTCAGGGAGGATACTAAAGCATTCCCAGTTCAGTCCAAAAATGGGAATGTCTCCAGCATGTATATGAGCTGTCCCTTGGGTTTCCTCATGGAAGGACATGCCTGAAAATTTCCCCAGGAAAACGACTGGAGTGCAACCCAACCAATTACCCAAACTACCTCAGCTGCAAAGATTTTTTTTTCTGTCATTAGCCAGGAATGTTCAAATCTTTACCTTACAGCTTATCTTCATTTTCACCACAAACAACTAATTCAGCATCCATATTACAACAGATTCTGACCCAATCTACTTGCTGATCAACTCTTTCTTACTCAAGGCAAAACCTCTCCCTTGACCTGCAAAATTGTTTGGATCTCATTCATTATGGAAAAAAATCTATTTATTTTTCATCACAAATTAGCTTTTGGGAAGGTCACTTTTTACTGCTTAAAGCATTCAAATGTTTGTTTAGTTTCTAGAAACAAAATCACTTTTTGGGGAGAGAAAAAAAATAGTTTTATACCAGGAATCATATATATATATAAAAAAAACATTAACAAAAATACGACATTTCTTTGGCTATACCAATTATTATTTTTGTTTGAAGAAAAAAGCCCAAATGAAAAGGTTTGAAATTGATCCAAAGAAGGAAAGGAAATGACCTCCAACCTAAAAGGTTCAGTGTTGATAATCAGGTGACAAATTTCCTGTGAATATAAGGCTTCCAACTTTTGCAAAAGTCCATGTGTGAGAGCGTGCAGGGGTGGGTGTGGGTACTGGCTCATCTTGGATGCCTCTGTTGTCCGTCTCCTTGATGACGTCACGCTACATAGACCCCAGCTTTAAAGTAGTTTGCACAAACATACCTCTGATACTAAGAGGTTGTGTTATGCTTAGCTAGCTAATTGTGTGTACTTGAAGCAACACTTTATTAAATACACAAATATGCATGTGTAATAACTATAAACAAACTGCCAACCTATTAGAATTGGACAAAGCTTAGATGCAGCAATGAGGGTCTTCAATAAGACATCTTAAGGAGCTATAACAACCACTTTATTAACTTCAGGAATGGAACATCAGACAATTTACATTCTGCTATGAACACCAATCGGTGACGTTCCACATAGGATTTCACGAGATTACAGGTATGGGTACACTGATAGGACAATTAGACAAAGGGTGAAGATTCACAGCAGACTACATTTTTTAGTAAAGTACTTTTCAAATTGGTCAAAATTTGACAGAAGCTACAAAAATAGTTATTGAAAGAATTCATTCCTGCACAAACAATGGCAGTTAAGTAAGGGGCATGTTCTCAGCTTTAGGACTCAGAGCAACAAAGTGTCACTTGCTGTTATTGGTGTTTTATACTGTACTCACAGGCCAAAATTCCCCATGTTTGTGAGTGCAGTAGCAGTTTTCTGAAACTCTCAGAGCACTGGCAAAGGAACATCTGTGCTTCAATCTTCGCTACCAGCCAAACAGCTCAGATTCAGGCTGCTTTCATGCAAAACCCTTGTTTTTATGTAAATCCCTGTGATGCAAAAAGCATCTGATCATCAACGAGTTGCTCTGTTTACAACACAATACACTTCCAGTTAAATTGAATTAAAACCGAGGATGAACATGGTTCTTCCAGAGGAGGGGTGACTTGTCAGGAACTGGCTGAGACTGGACTGAACAGACACAAGCGTGAGTTTAAATGTGGCGTGTTTTATGACCCAAGCACGGAGTAGACTGACACTGGGTTTGAACAGACAGTTAATATAGGAAGCCATGGCACGCAGCTCAAATGGAAACGAGAGCACGTGCAGTTCCAGAATAAAGAAAAGCCACTTACTGGTAGATGGATGTCTAAACGACTGAAGAGCCGGATGGCTCAATAATTGAAGAGCTGGATGCTCAAATCCTCGGTAATCTGAGGAAACAGGAAACAATGACTGAGCCACGAGCTATGAGTCGGACTTCCTGAAATAGTCCTGGGCTGATGACGTCGGCAGGAAATCCGGTGTGGGGCATGATGGGACATGAAGTCCGGAGGTTGGTTAGATCTGAGGGGAATGACTGGTGAAATGCAGTCTGGCTCTGGAGTTCTGGGCAGGTTTGGCTCTAAAGTGGAGGAGTTCAGGGGTGATCAAATCTAAGGAGGAGGTAAATGGTAAATGGCCTGTATTTTTTACTATAGCGCCTTCTTAGGGTTCTACAACCTCCCAAGGCGCTTCACAACACAATCAGTCATCCACCCATTCACACACACACTCACACGCTGGTGGGGATGAGCTACGATGTAGCTACAGCTGCCCTGGGGCGCGCTGACAGAGGCGAGGCTGCCGAGCACTGGCGCCACCGGTCCCTCCGACCACCACCAGCAGGCAAGGCGGGTTAAGTGTCTTGCCCAAGGTAGAGGAGCAGGATCATGACACGACTGATGAAAACTCAACCAGTGTCAAAACATTAGTCCTTGTTTGCATGTTTAAGCTGGGAAATGATTGGCAAGCTATAATTTTTGATTTTGGAAGTGACTTTGTTCAGCAGTAGCTCAGGAGGTAGAGCGGATTGTCCAGTAATCAGAAGATTGTAGGATCAATCCCTGCTTGCGTTAGAGAATGCTGCTTTGCGTCCTTGGGCAAGACACTTAACCTACCTTGCCTGCTGGTGGTGGTCGGAGGGACCGGTGGCGCCAGTGTGTGTCAGGCCTTGCCTCTGTCAGTGTGCCCCAGGACAGCTGTGGCTACATTGTAGCTCATCATCACCAGCGTGTGAATGTGTGTGAATGGATGAATGACTGATTGTGTTGTGAAGCACCTTGGGGGCTTGTAGAACCCTAGAAGGCGCTATACAAATACAGGCCATTTATCATTCATCCATTAGGACCTGCAGTTCACTCTGAGTGTTTAACTGTAACTTTTATCCCCACTGTATTCACACACTAACAAGTGTTAATTGCTCCAACCTGCTGCACTACAATCGCATATAGTATTTATAATTAATGGTGTGTGCTTTGTTTAATGCTGAGAAGGAGCAGATAGCAGGAGGAATAAAGGTGCAGCTTGTAGTTGCGCTGCATATTGATTGTGAATTCCCCTGAAGCAGTGGTGATTGGCTCGTTTCCTAATAAGGTAAAGAACAGACACATAAAACTCTGCCGCATCTTCATTTAACTTCATTTATCTTATCATTATCACCTCTACTATGTGATGCATAAACAAATCTACCAAAAAGTGTCAAATTACTTCATCCACCCCAGTGCGCTAAAGTGAACTATTGTAATTAATTGGTTTTTGGGTTATTTAAGACACGAAAAGAGATAAATGTATTATACCATTGGTCATTACAGTTAGTAATAATTGGTGTCATTAAATGCTGCTTAAAACTTCTCTCTAGTTTCTGAGTACGTCCTGAACCCTATTAGGTGTTGTGAAAACATTGCTAAACTGCAGTGACACAGATACAGCGTGTAGCAAAGGAGAAGGAGTGGGAGGAAGGATGACATGAAGAACAGAGGAAGCAAAGTGTAGAACAGAGTCTGAGGCAAAGTAAGACAGACACACTGTGACTCATTAGTGAAGGTCAAAAGCCTTCTGTCTCCTCCAAACTCCTGAGAAACTATCCTGGTTTTCTCTGCACTTGTTTCTCAACAGAAGATGACTGAGTCTCCTTTTTTTGGTTTGATGTTCAAGAAGAATGAGAATGAACACATGAAGACGACTTAGTGACTGCTGCCAAAATCCTCTAAAACTTGTACAAAAGAAGGAAATGTGATGAAAGTAAAGCGAGTCACCCATAAAGGACATCTGTTACATGTGGGTGCTTCAGTCAAGAATTATCATGTGTGAACGGCTGTTTGACAAAATCCCCAGATTATAAAAAATAAAGCAATCAGTGATTTCAAGAGTACAGCACTGCTGCAATAATTGTTTTTTCTTTTATGAAACTTTGCATGAATAGTTTGCCCAAGGACACAATGTGTATCAACCAGAATGAAGAAAAATAATTTGATTCATTTATATTTAAGAAAATATTTAATACAAAAGTTCTGTAAATTTGTGCAGCTGCTCCTCTGGCTCTGCATCATGGAAGCTGTTTCCAAAAATAATAAATTGCTCTGTTTGCCCCGTGGATGTTTTGTATTTTAAAACTTACTTGTATTGTTTTGGTAGCAAAAGTTAAAGATTATTGCAACTTGTGACTATTGATTCCTGTAAGAGACGATAAACAAATTGGAATATGAAAAAATATTGCTTTTTCTTTTTTCTCTCAAATAAAATCACATATTCTGTGCAACACTGACATAAAAAAATACATGTACATGTATGTGTTTTATTCAATGTTACTGTTCAATGTTATTAAAGCAATATTTCACAATGTTTGAAGTGTGGTTCTGTTGAAAGGTTATAAACATTTAATATCTGACCAGATAGTGCTTAGAATGGCCTCGGTTTGCATGAATAACGACGAGTTCTGATAGAACACAAGCAAAGCAGTTACAGTTGCAAAGTGTCTTAAAGGTGCAATGAATAAAGTAAGATTTCTACAGTAAAATAATCCCCAAACAGTCTAATGTTTCAATCGTGTTGGAAGGAAGGTTATAATCATTAATTCATTAATTTTCATCCGCTTGATCCAGGGTCGGGTTGCAGGGGCAGCAGCCTAAGCAGAGAGGCCCAGACCTCCCTCTCAGCCAGACCTCCCTCTCAGCCACTTGGGCCAGCTCCCCTGGGGGGGATCCTAAGGCGTTCCCAGGCCAGCTGAGAAACATCGCCTCTGTCAGTGTGCCCCAGGGCAGCTGTAGCTACATTGTAGCCCATCATCACTAGCAAGTTAATGTGTGTGTGAATTGATGAATGATACGCTGTAGTGTAAAGTGCTTTGGAGTCCTCTGACTCAGAAATGTACTACAAGTGTGGGTCATTTATCATAGTCCCTCCAGCGTGTCCTGGGTCTTCCTTTGGGTCTCCTCCTGGTTGGACGTGACCGGAAAACCTCACCAGGGAGGCGTCCAGGGGGCATCCTAACCTGATGCCCAAGCCACCTCAACTTGTTCCTCTCGATGGGGAGGAGCAGCAGGTCTACTCCGAGCCCCTCCCAGATGACCGAGCTTCTCACCCTATCTCTAAGGGACAGCCCAGACACCCTGAGGAGAAAATTCATTTCGGCTGCTTGAATCCACGATCTCGTTCTTTTGGTCACTACCCAAAGCTCGTGATCATAGATGAGGGTTGGAACACAGATCGACAGAAGGTTATACTGAAACAGATATCATTCTCAGCCAGCTGTGGGGATTGTCAGTTTTTTGACTTCTTACTTTATTCTGCACTGCACCTTTAAAACCAATACAAACTTGTATGGTTTATATTTTGTTCATGCTGTTTAATGTTTAAAATTTCCATTAATTTTTATTAAAGGTAAATTAATGAAAAGTTCAACTTTTAAATGACCATTTCAGCTTCAAGGTTGTTTTATATTAGCTAGGCCTTGGTGGAAAAAGTAAAAGGATCATAAAAACTCACCAACTGCATTGGTAATTTTTTGGAGGACTTCAGTGAGCTTTTATTCTAATATTAGAACAAACTTTCCAAAAACAAAGATTTCATTAGCCGTACATTTTGCTTAGTTCAAAATAATTTCCAAACAGAATCTAGCTCAAAAATATATATTTTTTGCTAAATCTTATATAAACTACTTGGAATGAATAATAGATTTTCAGTAAATGCTAACGTGCTCACACAATATGTTGCTGCAGGAATACATTAATAAGCACAGTTTACAGTAAAGTAGGTTCTTCAGAAAACGCTTCCAGTAACAGAAAATGTAAATGAACTATTGATTATGCAGCAGTGTACTATAATGTAATTGGAAACTATAATGAATAGTTAAATTACAGTATTGTAAATAGTCTTTAGTTCCCAAAACAAACCAGATTTTGCTTATATTGATTTTATATCTTAATCTAATTTGTTAAATCTGGGAATTAGAATGAATTAAACTCCCCGCCTTGCATTTGTCCTTTTGGAACTTTATACCCAAGTTCACACAGTCAATAAAAGCATATAATACACCCACTACCATCATTTAGTCTGTCATTAAAATTTGTGGTTTAACATAAAATGTATACTTAAATATTTTAGTGCATTATTGACATGTCACACCTTCAGATGTTGAAAGTGACTCATTTTACCAACATGTTTTTCCCTTTTCTGAAAGCAGCTGTCTTTCAATCCGTGTGTGTTCCTGTGTGTGTGGTGTGTGTGTGTGTGGTGTGGTCAGCGCCTGAAAAAGCCCTGGTTCACATGGGAACAAATGACAGGATCTGGTTTAGTGTGCCTATCTGTAAAAAGATGAAAGAAACCAAACTTGTATACGTATAATTAGGAATTAGAGCTAAAACGCTGCCAGACCTCCCACAGAGAACTCACTCCAACGTCAGCTGGTAACTCTAAGGTCACCTGTTTGAACTCTGCATCCCTTCAACAGTAATGAGCGGCCACAGCAGTGCGAATGCCTCCGCAGCTTCGAAATGTGGGCCATAAAAGAACTCTTGAAGAAACTTTAAAATAAAAATAATGGTCAGGAAAGAAAATAGCAACCTAGGAGGTAAGAGTCTTGAGATACCATATCTCAAAAACACACAACGCACACAAATAAATGCGATGGAGAAATTGAGACTGAATGCAAAGCTATTTCCTAAAGCCAATGCCAGTTTATTATGTTTTCAAATTGACACTAAAGACATTCTTGATTAATTTAGAATACAAAAAGGAGAATTTGTGAAATGAATCAGAAGAGATCTAAAGGAATACCATCATACTTTTTAAATCTTTCTGCAAAAAGGAAATACCTGTAGCAGATGGCTCTTTTAACAGCCTCATGCAAAGAGTATCATACAAATATTCACACTATCGTTAACTTCATGTTAGATGATTTTTTTGCTTAGAGTTTAAGGTCATTTGCAATAGAAATGGGTTAGGGACATTTTTGAAAGATTGTATTGTTTTGACTGGAATTACATAATTCTTCTAATTGTTGAGATTAAAGGCATACTAAGTAACTTTTTAAAAGTTTTAAATAATTTTCTTGAGCCAGTATGTGCTAAAATGACCCTTTGCAGGGTGAATGAAAAGTCACTCAGCCCCTTCCACTGCTTGTGGACAGAATACCCCATTTGCAACTTGAGCCTCTCCTGACTGCTACCCTGATGTCTCACAAAGTCACGCTTTATGGCTATCCATGTTTACACCTCAGAGCTGGCGAGCTATACCTGGTTAGCATTTATTGTAATGTGTTTATCATGGTGGAGCCTCAGAAGAGACAAAGAAAACATTTATCTGATGAAAAAAAAAGAACGTCTGACTACAATAGAAGTCAACATCGAGAGTTTTCTGAATTGCGAGAGCTTAGAGACAAATAAGGATTCAGACTGGATGCAGACCTAACGATCATCCTATTGCACATGTAAGTACAACTTTAATATGTTTTGTTTGCGCATGCTTTAGCTTTCCCCAGGTTTGTAATTATTTCTAAATATGTTTGTCAGGCAGTAGTGATCGCGTCCCGTTCCATCACTTATCATACAGTCACCCTAAGACCCACATAAGCTCTCCTCTCACCTGGCAAACGCTCAGTCATTGACACTTTCTCATCTCTACCAATGCTCCTAGTAGTCTCACACACCATCAAATAACGCCGCTGAGCCGAGCTGCCAGTGCTCCTGGCCTGTCAGCTAGCCGCTCATATGTAGCTTGTAGTAACATGCCTGCTTGTTATCACTCAGAGCTCTGACTTCCACGTTTAGGTTTGCCAACATGCTACAGCATTTCCCTGTGGCCACGATTCCTCCTCTCAGGATCTTTCTTCAGTGTTGGTCATTTTACCAGGAACTTCTGTTAGTCAATAGTAAAGAAGCTAACTGACGTGCTAGCGCTCGAGTCTGCTTCCAGAACAATTCCTGCATGTTTTAGATCATGAACACAGCTGATTTGTTTGATTTAGTGATGAACCGCTCCTGTAGACACTAATGAAGGCTGAGGAGACATTTCAGCAGTTAGATTAAGGTGTTAAAAATGCACAGCGAGGAGGAGAGTACAACACTTTTGTTTTTATGACAGTTAATCAAAATGGACACTAGGGGGTGCTACAAGCATGCCCAAACTGCAAAGTGTGCCTTTAAAATTAAATTAATTGACCAGCTTTCCTGTCAATAAGTCAGTGTGTGCTATATTGCCCAATCCATAGGCTACAAAACAAGATTAGATGAACTGTAAATAAATTCCTTCAAAAATTGCTCTCAAGTTTATGGATTTAGGCATAATGTTTGAAGTTCCTCAGATACAAACCAATCTTTAGGTTTTAAAGGGTACATTCATTTTATTATGTAAAAATAGATTTTCAATTTAATTTCTTCATTGGGTTTTTTAAATATAAACAGAATATTGCAATAAATGACCTGAAAGAATTGGCAGACATGTTAAATGAAATAAATGAATAAGGATAAAGATCTACACTCATAGGGAAAAAAGAGGAAATTAACCCACTGAAGGCAGCTGAAAGACGACCATAATAGAAGGCAAAGAAGAGACGGAAAGAAGCCAAGAACCAAGAACAGAGTAGATAAGAAAAGCTTCCAAACAGAATAACAGAAGAGTAATCTAGGACAGCCTGAATCTTGTTAGTGTTAATTGGACTGAGTCTATCACCTAGACAGAAGGAATTGGACGCAGCCATCACTTGGACATATGGCCAGCACCATAAAAGTGAAAGCTGCCAAAAGAGAGATTACATTCACAGTGATATGAGTAATTACTGAGAATTTGCTCATAATGTCACTGGGGCCTTCGTAAAGCAAAGAAATGACATCTAATGGAAACAATGGTTTGTTAAGTACTGGAGCTTAAGGGAAATACTGTGAAATTAGCACATTTTAAATAAAACTAGAGTTTAATTACCATTATTGGGCCTGAATATTGTATACAAAACTGTAAAAACAAAAGATTGTTCATTTAATATACGTATTTATTTGAGTACAAAAATATTTCTCCTCAGTTTTCTGCAAATTTGTTTGTTGCTGTTCTTGCTTATTTTTTTTAAATGTTGCATACTTTGATTTTGCAATGAGGATATATAGTGTGGAATGGGTGCAGCATGCCATGTCCAAACATTCATGTGTATGTGGTGCCAAGTTAAAATGTTTTGAGTGCAGTGACATAGTAACCAGCACTCAGCGACATTGAGTTAACTTGGTGACTCCAATTAGGAAGACACACACACACACACACACACACACACACACACACACACACACACAAAAGTTATGTGTACATTGATCACACTATGGTCCATGTACCTCGCCTCCAACACACCAACAGATATGTCTCTTTACACAGTGATGCTCCATGAAGTCTATAGGCTATAATAAACAAACAGCTGTTTTTTCTTTGTCAGGAAACGTAATACAAGGAATAAACTTAAACTTTGCAAATACTTCCTGCTGTAATCTCTAATCATGTTCTTTTTAAATCATTATTACCTGCAACATGTAACTTATTCAAAGTTTCTCAATTCGTTTTTTAAATTCATGTTATACTGTAGCCCCTGTTGCCCTAAATGAAGGGGAGAATGAAGGACAATGCTTTTGTTAAGCAGCTTTGTGTTGGCAATGTGACCTTCAAGTCTTTAGTACAGTAAAGCCATTTCTATGTCACAAATACACATTTAGCACTCACTAAATTCACTTATGTAACTTAAAACAAATATTTTGGTGTTTGCCATAAGGTTGAATATTTTCTGTATATTTATTTATATTTTGTTAAAACGTTTTTGCTCATATACTGTCAAGAATTAAAATTGAAAACAGTATTTTTATTTTCAGTTTTCATGGTGTTCAATATAGTATTTCCTTTTACACATGGGTTATGTTACCAGTTGTAACTTTAAGGCTGTTTTATCATGTTCATAAAGAGGACAGTAAGTTGATTATATGGGTCCATCCCAGACAACAGCTGATATTTAATTACACTTGTTAATAATGCTGACATCAGGAGAAACATCAGTGGAATGAAATGGTCCTGGCAGCAAGTGAAGACTAAATACAACATTCTTCAGAATGGTAAGACATAAATCCAATTAGAACCCAATTTTATAAGATTAAACCCACATTTATTAATAATTTAGCCACCAAAAACAAGGCTGCAGCTGCTGTGGGCCAGCGGTGGCGGTAATGCTCCACTTCATCGTTTGCCAACCGCCAAATGGTAAAATGGTAAATGGCCTGTATTTGTATAGCGCCTTCTTAGGGTTCTACAACCCCCCAAGGCGCTTCACAACACAATCAGTCATCCACCCATTCACACACACATTCACACGCTGGTGGGGATGAGCCACAATGTAGCTACAGCTGCCCTGGGGCGCACTGACAGAGGCGAGGCTGCCGTACACTGGCGCTACCAGTCCCTCCGACCATCACCAGCAGGCAAGGCGGGTTAAGTGTCTTGCCCAAGGACACACAACAGCATTCTCTGGCCGGAGCTGGGATCGAACCTGCAACCTTCCGATTACTGGACAACCCGCTCTACCTCCTGAGCTACTGCTGCCCACATACATCAAGGGGGGGACGTAATATGTGACATCACATATCTCCTCCAATCATATTCACCAAGCTTAAATAAGCCTCGCAGTTAGCCTGCCACGGACCAGGCTTGTCCATAAGCACGTGTCACCATAATGAATGAGCGAGGTTCCAGGTTAGCCTCATTTGTGGAACCCAATTTGAAGAAATTGAGCCGGGATTGTCAGAGTGAGCCTGGTTAATGGAATTAGCTGGCTTTGTGGAACGCCCCTCTGGTTATCCTCGTTTAGCTTCTCCTGTGTCTCTGTGGTCACACCCCACTGCTCAGATCATCACACCTGCCTGTAATCATCACACCTGTCCCCTTGTCATTCCCTTCACCTTCAGTTCACTTGTTCTTGTTGGTTCCTCTGTTATATTTAGTCAGCCCTATTTGTTCATGTTACCCTTTGCCTCTGGATTTATCGGCGTACAAAGATTAATAAAAGGCTTTAAGTTACTTCACCTGGCTGTCTTCGTTTGGGTCCTACAGCAACCATCAACTTTATGACACACCCTTTCCAATAGTTTCTGAGGTGGATTAGAATTATGGGTAACACTTTACAATAAGGGTCCTTTTATTAACGTTACTTAGTGCATTAATAAGCATGAATAAACTATTAAATAAAGTATTAACAACTGCTTAATATTAATGTTAATATTAAGTAATGCATTACTAAGCAGACACCCCCACCCCCCTGGCCCTTTGTCCTAACCTTAAGGACACTTAATAGTTAACAATACCGGGAACGTTAATAAAGAGATCCTTTGTTTATTAATGCTTAATAATGCACTAAGTAACATTAATAAAGGGACAATTATTGTAAAGTGTTACAGAGTAATGTGAATCATTTTTTATCTGAGCCCTGTGGAGATCTTTTTAGGAAATAAATGTCAACACAAGAGAAAAGTGTAAAAAGGAGAGCTTTGATTTCTATTTTACCTGCAGTTATATCAGTTTGAATGTAATTTTCTTGTTTAGGGATTGTATTTAATTAAAAGTCTACTGTTGCAAAAGTTTGCTTTCAAAATCTTTTTTGACGAGACATGAGCTGAATAACAGTAAACAGTAAGGACGTGATGAAGAAGAGGTGGCTTATTAGCCAGCAGATGTTACTTTATAATTATGCTGGTGCTCACTAGTCGTGTGAGTGTTTGCCTGCTTCAACACCACGTCGTAGGTAATCATGTAAGTTACTGCAAGTGTGAAACCTCAGAGTGTTTATCTGCTCGAGCAGATTGTAAACTCCGAATGACAACTATGTCAATTTATCACTAAACAGCTGCATAAAGACTCCCATTATTTACCTTTACTGCTCCTGGCAACTGACATTTTATAAAGCACCTTCCACTATATTTTTCTGCTCCCTCCACCAAACCTTATTAAAGAAATCAGTGAAGGAAAGTTTTTTCTGTGGCGTTTCAGCAGGTCTGAAGCAGACGCTCTGTTATCATCTCATTATTTCTGCGGAGCTTTGAAGAGAAATGGAATATGGCGAACAGGAGCAAGGGAAGAGGCAATTTTGTTTCCGCAAACAATTTTCTCAGCTAATGAATTATGACCTTTTGAATGTTTACTCATTACTTTTCTTGAGATGAGTTGGGCTTTTAATAAAAAGAGGAGGCGGGAGTGAAAGCAGAACACTGTCTTTATGTGAACTCTCAAACACGTTGTGATGTTAGGTCCTTCAGTGGAATGTATCATTACTCTGAGTGCTTTTTAATCTCTGTCTTAGTAAATCTTCCTTTCCACTTTTTTTCTGTTATGATGAAAAATATTGTTATGGAATTTTAATTGGCCACTTGGCTATTATCGAGAAGCACCACTTAGCAGAAATTCTGCTCTAACTGTACACAGAAGACAAAGATGTGCTCATCTAACTAATCAGCTCCTCCCAAAACGAATCACCCTAAATGTCCTCTCTTTCATAGAAACATGTCTAATTCAGTTTTTATTCATGTCCAACTTCAAACTCCCGCCTGACCTTGATATTCCACAAAAACCTTTTTTCTTGTCCATTTTATTTTCAAGGGAATTCTTACTAAAACACTTCAATTAGTTGCAAAGATTGGGTCACTCGGAAAAGTTTTTAGTTGACGTTTAGAATCAGATCTGACACCAAGGTGTGTTTTTGTGGAAAGATTAAAACTACCGTTTTTCTCTTTGTAAATAGATTTTCTTTCTGAATGGTCTCTTTTAGGAGAACTAGTCCTTCAGTATTGATAAGCCACACAGCCAAGAGCAACATGCTTCGATTTCCTCCTGAAACAACCACTGACCCTGTCTATAAACATGATTTATAGACCAAGTTTTGTTTTTTTAAAGCACTATTTAAAGTCTGTTTGGATCTGATCCTGGGATGCATTTAGATTTTATTGGTGCTATTTTCACCTGTAAACAATCATGTCAGTGCCAATGAAATAGAAACTTACAGTGGGTTTATTTAAATTCAAGAAAAATGCATTCATCTTTATGAAGTTGTATAGACTAATTGTTTTAAAGGGATAGTTCACATTTTTTGAGGTGGAGTTTGTTGGGAGGGCCATGAACAATTAAAGGTTGAAAATTACATGTGGTGTGCCCCAAGGTTCTATTTTAGAACCAGTGCTTTTTAACCTTTATATGCTCCCTTTTGGTGGTGTCATCAGGAGACATGGAGTGAACTTTCACAGTTATGCTGATGATACACAGTTCTACATCTCCATGTCTCCTGACGACACACAGCCAATGGATACGCTTTTTAACTGCATTTTAGGCATCAAATCCTGGATGGCAGAAAACTTTCTCCAGCTCAACCCGGACCAAAACTGAAGTTTTAGTTATCGGTCCTGAGGCTCAGAGAGAGAAACTTTTACCAAAATTACAATCACTGTCTTTTAATCCTTCACAACAGGTGAAGAACCTGGGCATGATTTTTGACTCTGAGCTGTCTTTTTTACCTCACATTAGTAATAAGTTTATTTTACAACAGTATTTACCGTTAGAACATCTTCTGGGCTCAGAATCAGCTGCTTGACTTGTCGAGTCCACCATTTTACACAGTCCCAGCCTCGCCTTGCCAAGCAGACTTTTTACCACAACGGTGCCCTCTAGTGGCTGGTAGATGTAAACATAAACCCAGTGTCGTGCTGTCAAAATATTTTTAATACATTCATTCTGCACACCTCTAAAAGCCCCGTGAAGGTATTATTATTATATTTTAAATATAGCTTTTTATTAAATTGTTCCTTATTCAACCTTTAATATCTCACCTACATGTTAATGGAACAAAAAATTAGTTCTGATTAAACAAAAAAAAAAATGTTTAAGGCCAGTTACAACCCTTATAATTGAATAAACTTTGAAGGAGTTTGTGCAAATGCTATTTATAACCTTTAAATAAACATTATGTTCACATTCCATGGTTAGTTTAGAAAATTTACTGTACTATTGAATTCCAGCCAGTAACTAACTCAAAGATAACAAAATCACAACAGAAGCTATCTACAACAGGCAAGATATTAACTGTTCATTGAAACAACTTAAAAAAACTACTAAACAAAAAAAGTCTAAATATTTTTTGGTGTGGACATTAAAGGGTTAATAGGGCAACCATACATCTTGTTTATGGCTGTACCCATACTAGCAGTTAGCCTATTAGTCCTATCAGTCATAATTGCTAATTATTCAAACAGAAGTCACTCGGGCTGCTATCTGCAATTAAAATAATAGTGATTATTCATATTTTTTCCACAAAATCCCACTATAAAAGGCCTAAAAATTCTCTTTAATAAAAGCAACACCTAAAACCTACTTATGAATTCTGCCTCAACTGAAAAAAGAACAAAGAGTCTTCTTTGAGAAGACAGTTAATTCATTATTAGGCTCAGTTAGGTGGAAGTGGTCCAATTCCTCCTACTAATGATCAAAATTTAACCGGAGAAGTGCACTTTCATGTTTGGTCACACCTTTTAACTCCACTGCCAGCTACCATTACACTTTACCAGTGCATTACACTAAAAGTGTCTAGTCAACCATCTATTGTACGTGTGGAACAAGTTCATCTGCACCTGCTCTATCAGCAGGCTGGTGCACTGACACAAAGGACCAGGTGATAATTGAGGATGTCTAACTGTTTTTAACACTTGGTCTGTGTAGAGCTGAAAAGCACCCAAGAATTTACTGAGACAATGTCTTTTGTAACAGTGCCTGGTGAGGTGGCATCTTGTCAATATTCAGATAAACAAAACCAGATCCTCACAGCTCCACCTGTCAGGAAAAAAAGACTTAAAAATGCATGTGTGTCCATGCATACATATTTTCTTTCCAAGAGAGTGCTTGTGGCCTTTGACCAGGTAAAGGAAGCTTGTCTCATGTCCTTGGTGGGCAACCTGTTTGCTGACACAAGTGTGCTGCGAGGATAGTGAAGGTACACGTGTCATGGTTAGATTGTGAAGAGCATTTGAATAAGCTCTGTTCTCCCTGAGGTGAGCTTGAGCTCACGGCATTGTGAGGAATTCCCGTTGCAGATGGAGGAGCCAGCGTTGTGTGTCGAAGGACTAAAGCGTGTTCATAGCCTCGCGCTGCAAACAAACGATGATGTGCCAGCTGTAAAGGTGGTAATGCCATTGAGCCCATGGCTTCAAATCCTGCCTTTTTGTACCTGAATGTGTCATGGAAATTCCTCTTTTATGGATCTTTTTCATCTAAAACATAATAACAGTGAGTATTTGGAAATTTTTCACATGCATTGAATAAAGCAGATAAACATTATTGTCTCTAAACTTGATTTCTAAAGTGTATTTTTCATTATGCTACAGCAGAACATGACCATCTTTTCTGCTTTCCCTCTTTGGTCGTTGTAGTTAGACAAAATGTCACATACTTACAAATGAATTGTATTGACTGCACATAATTGCTATGATAAATCACTATTAAATTCATAATTACTACTAACTGTTGAAAAGAAAGACTCTGGAAAATCAGAATAAAATTCATCAGTCATCATCTAATCTGAGGAATTTAAACCAAATAAAGTGATCAACTACAAAATCCAGTTTGAAAGCTTTTATATCCAAATCTTGTCGACTGCAATAGGTTTTCATTCTCCAATCTGAAGATACAAGCACCTGAAGGACACAACAGCTGTTATATCATGTTAATAAAAGTGAATCTGTTGGTATTAACCATAAATTAGAGATCACTAGTTTCAACTATATTTGCTGCCTGCTGTGCAGCTTCAGCTCAGAGTAATATATGGCTTGGTGTGAAACTGGCACAACCAGATCATGCTGAGTTCAGTTTGGTTCACTTGGCCAACTGGAAGCCCAACCATCTGCTATGTTCCGTCGCACTGATGCTAGACTCCATTAACTTGCAGATTTTTTTTATTTAGTTCTATTTTTGAGCATTTTTCATGAGAGCAGACACATTCATTTAAATGTTTTTCCCCCTTGTTTAATTAAAGCAGAATTTCAAAAGTCACTGCATTGGCCGGTGTGGGATCAGGGATTGGGTTTTCGAGTTGCGTATACAAAGCAGGTGTATACACTTTTATTTTTTTATTTAAGACTTTCTGTTTGAAGCAAGATCAAGCACAAGCCAGTCAGCCTGCTAGGCATGCATGTGGGTGTCAGTGGAAGGGAAACAAAGACAAAGGGAACTGCTCATGCAGCTTTCGCCTAAAAGCTCGTTAATCCCAATTTAGCTGTCACAGAGATAAGATAGGTGTGTGTGTGTGTGTGTGTGTGTCACACACAGAGGGACACAGAGTGAGATAAAACATGGAGTAGAGAATAAAATCGTCTTGCTGTCCAACACCCTTGAGTCTAGAGCTGTCACATCAGCCAGCTAATTAGCTTGATTGCTAATGAAAAGTTAATTTTGTGCTCTCGCTGAGTGTTTAGTGTTGAGGTGACTGAGGAAGTGTGGAATCTTTTAAAAATAGAAAAAAAGTATATATTCTGACTGAATGACTGTCTGCTAGCCTCAGTGATCATATGCCGCATGACTTCAAAAATTAATTCATCATGCCGCTGTAGCAATGTCTGATTATTTAGGCAGCTTGCACATCTAAACGTGATGTGCGACATTCACCACTGCTCCTACAGTGAGCTGTCTATTCTACAATAAATCATTGAAGTGTTTAGCACAAAGCAGGAAACACAACTTTTGGAAGTCAGGGAGAGCTCTTGATTTGTGGGCTAGGCAGTGATTTAACCCTTGTTATTGCTCATGTAAAACACACACACACACACACACACACACACACACACACACACACACACACACACACACACACCATGTATGTTTTTAATAGAAATATAAGTAGAATATAATAAATGCAAACTATTTCTGATAAAATACAAAACATGTCAAAAAAATGGAATGTAAAATAAAATCCACCTGGGACTTTGTGCTCAAAACAGCAGTTTGCATGGTGAAATCAAACAAACACAAAATAAGGTTCTATATTCAAATAAAATACATTTTCATTTATTAATGACACTTGCCACTGTCACAAAACACCACCAGGTATTCATCCACTCTGGCTTTCAGCTTTCATTTTTCAGCCTTGACTTGCTTCACTATGGAAATACTCTACATTCAGTTTTAATAATACTTGGGACCTTTAAGAGCATTAATACTGTTTCCTTGGTTTTCAGTTTTAATGGTAAAACAATAACTGGATAACTTAGACATTTCTGTGTCTACCTGTTAATGTTTTGTGTATGATTTAATTTAAGACCATTTCCGTTCTACTTTGTGATTCCATAATCTAAAAGCACCAACAGAGTTTGCACTATAGGGTCACAAACGCAGATGAAGAATTTTAAGGTATGAATTACACACCAAATTATTTTATTGCATCTTGTTGAAAGTTAGAAAATAAATCAGAAGATGTGAATTATTTGGCTTCAGCAGAATCAGAAATGAGAACCTTGGTATGGATCTTCTAAAAGAACAAATTAAAGATAATCTTATGGACCAACCAAGAGCTTGGTAACCATGACTAACCACACGCTTTATTGATAATAACTCCTCAAAGTGTAAGCGGGGTGAAAATCCTGCCACAGTCATTGTACCCGCTCCCTCTTTGGACTGAATTTATTGGCACCATAAAGCAGACCAGCTGTGACCAGAGTGGCTAATTAGCATTTCTCAGTAGCACAATATGGAGAACATCTTCAGCAGTGGCAGTAGCTCACCATGCTGACAGATGTTTTTCTTCTTTTTTATAAAATGTCTCAACTAGAATCAAATACTGTATGCACTCCATGTTTGTATTGTTTCCTCTACATTCATTTAGCTAAGGCTTTATAATCTTTGTGTTGCTGCCTTCCTCATGAGATACCAAACCTAATTTTACTGCATGGAGTAGGTGATCCAGACTTCCTTCTATGTTTTTTCACAGCCAAATTCTGTACTACGTGTTTCCCCTATTCATCATTAAATATAAAGAATCGGTTCATTGGAAAATTGCAATTTATTCACATTATTTATGCATGACTGGATTTGGACGTCTCTAAACTGTTTGGATGAGCTAAAAAATGGCCGGTCAAAATAGACACACAGTTTCCAGTTTTTATAGTCGCTACAATCCTGCCAGTTTCACACATTTTCTCATTCCAGCACACAATCAAATGATTTAATCACCTTCCTACCATGTTGAGTTCTGCAGAATCATGTTAATTACCCATTCTTTTATATCAGGTGTGTTGGTGGAAGGAAACAGCTTACAGCATGTTTGCTGCTGAGAACTGGAAATTGTTTTATGCAAACATTCCTTTTTAATATTTTTACATTGCCATTAAGATTCCATTAAAAAATTCTAGTAAGACATGACCTGTGGATGCCCCATAAATGCAACACTTTGCTGTTGATGGTGATGTTTACACCTGTATATAGAATAGGGCTGCAACAAACGATTATTTGAATCATCAATGAATCGGATGGGGTCTCGACTTGATTAATCGATTAATCTGATTAAACGGGAACATTTAAAAACTACTAGGGAAAATTTTTTTCTCTCCTTCCTTTACTTTATTTAACAACAGAACATTATTAGAAAACAGTTCAATATTGTGCAAAACAACATGCTATCTCTTCAACTGTCTTGCAGCTTTTGAGATATTGAATAACATTTCATTTCTACTGGTAACAATGTACTGGTGGCATGTCTAGAATGTACGGGTTGGCAATAATCCAGTTTAAATTACGTTCACAGATAGAAGCGTTTGTGAATTACATGCTACAACGGCTTGCCATAGACCTGGAGCGGCGTTGAGCAGACTCGTAGCAACAACATGACTCCTGGTAGCTGCTGTGCTGTGGTTCTGCTCCATAGCGCCTGTAGACAGCTATGAATAAACAGGATGGTGGGGACTTTTCTTCCGCTTGTAGAGTTGAGTCATTCTTAGTTTCACGACCATCGTGTTTTTTCAGAAACCCACTTGATCATGAGTGTGCTAACCCGCTAGTGTTAGCCAATCTGCCCGTAGGTGCGCGTTTGATCCCAAACTTTGGACCGTTCCTGCCTTTGTGTCTTTGCTGGTTTCTCTATTTTCCTCCACAGTGTCTAGATTACCACATTGTGCGCCAGTAAAAAGCATCTTCCTTACACAAAAACAAATAACTTACATTTGTTCAATAAAGTTCTGGGGGGTCGGGGAATAAAGTAACTTTAAAAGATGTCACACGAGTGCTACGTCTAAAAATTGTTTATCGCACAAAGCGTTTTTTTCATCGCACGTGTGACATATATGTCCATGTTCTAAGTGTGTCGGTCGTTCCTCATCAAAATACCAGCTTTCTCTCTCATTCTGATCTGCCTCGGTCTGCTGTGCTGCCGCCAACAGATAGGCGAAAAAAAAGTTGCACAACACAATGAATCGATGGCGAAAAGCGTTGCCAACACATTTATTCAGCGATTTTTATCGATTTTATCGATTCGTTGTTGCAGCCCTAATATAGAATTAATAGAATTCCATTTAAATAAACTATTAAGGACTTCTCAGTGGTGTTCCAGTTCTAAACTTGCATTTGTTATTTTGATTCTGCTGCAGATTCACAGTTGAGATGCATTGGTATCATTTTTCTGATTCACAAATTTGGTTTATTTTTTTCTTCATTTCAACTTACCCCCACTTAGTTCTTCCTTTTATTGCACTCACCAATTATATTGCTCTCCATTTGAATACATTTATGTCCCAAAAGCTGAACGTTCAGCAGCTTAACTAATAATTCCATCAGTCATTAAATATTAACAGAATGAAACCAGTGTCCTGAGTTGTAAAAAAGTGATAAAGTAGTGGAACATCGCAGCTCTGGGGTTGTCTAATGAAAATTTAATTTTTCTGTAATAGTGTTTTGATTGATATATTCATTATTCCATAATGACACTGGCAAATCTTGGGAGTTGATAATTAGCCCGCTACCCATATAAGAATTCTGTTTTTCTTTTATTCCTTTTCTGCTGTCTCTTTCCTCTATAAAATGTCATAATTCACCACATCACTCTCTTTGGGAAACGTAATGCCCCTGCAGCATCTGTGGGTTTTTGGCTAGCTCATTGCTTCTTTTATTTCTGGCCTAAACTCCTGAATACAAAGAGTCACTGAAACTGTTCACTTCCCCCAAAGCAAGCAGTGCCAGGGCTCTGCTGCTCATTTAATGTAGTCAAAGTGAGATGGACTAATAATCAAAATTTAAAGGGAAACTATGCAGTTTTATCTTGCTTTTAGCAAAAAAGATCAAGAGGGAGAAACTTGAAATGACCTCCACATGTTAAAACCAGTCCTGTTGTGAGGGTTTTGTAATTGTTGCCACTTTAGTGCACCTGTCGTTAAGTCCATGAACACCAATACAGCTGAAAGTGATTAACAATGCCCTCAGCTGATTAATCAACCAGAAAATTATCAGACAGGTTTAATTGATTTCATGCCAGGCCCAATAAAAAAAAGTGTTCCTTTAATTTTTGTGGGCAGTGTATATTTAGTTATTAAGTTCTATTTCAAGCTAGCCTGTTGAATGTCACCAGATGGGCAACAGCTGTTTGACACACCTCATTCTTTAGGGCTGCCTCGTATTTTTGATGTAAATCAATATTTGTGCCATAATCCGACATATTTTTATGTATTGATATGTAATAAATGTCCATTAATGTGCCTACCAAATAAAAAGAAACAGAATGTTCAGTTGCAATATACATCTTGTCTTCAGCACCAGCACATTACGATGCTATGATTTAGGCATCAAAATTTTTAGAAACAATAATATTTAAACATTCACCTACGTTTCAAATGTTTACTGCAACCAGCCACTAGGGGCACTCCTTGTTTTAGCTTCCACTGCATTGCAGTCCTGTAGCTTATTATTTTATGTATTGTTGCCCTTTGGAGGTCACATGTAGAACCAATATATAGTGTAAACATTGTGTCCCAACCCATGTTTGTTCTGTATATAAATTAGGTGTATTGTGCTTTTTTTCTGTTGGCAGTTTTTGAAACTCTGGTCATTTTGGAGTACTTGTGTTTGATCTGAACAGATACGTAACTGTGTGAAGAGTTTTTTTTTTCTTTTTTGCACTTATAGATACATTTGGAGAAAATATACTACATTCTCAAAATAAAGGTCTATTTTGAAATTATTGTATTTGCTTTTAAAGCTCTAAATGGCCTTGTCCCATTTGACAGGAGCTGTTGCATCCCTAGACACCGGTCCATCCTGTTCCATCAGGTCAGAACATCAGCTGCTCCTGAGTGTGACAAAGATGAGGCATACGCTCAGAGGAGAACATGACTTTACTATTGCAGCTCCTAAATTATGGAATAACCTTCCCTTGGACATCAGACAGCCCTCTTTGCTGTCTAATTTTACAACATGTCTTAAAACCTATCCTTTCTCCCTGGCCTTTGACACCAGCCGAGATGTAGACTTTAATTCTTTTTTTTTTTTGTTTTTACCATACCAGTTTATTTCTATAGCACAATTTAAGAATAGCATGTCAGCTAACCAAAGCACTGTGCAATAAAAGTGCAAAAGGCTTGGACACAAGACATATCGCAGAAAAAGAGACCCAAGAAAAGGTAAAAAAAATGCATCATTTAAAAAAATATTTTTAATTATTTCAACTGTATATTTGTATTTCATTTAATGTCATTTTGGTTTCATAATTTAATTTTATCATTGTCTTAGTCATTGTATCGTGGCTGTTGGTTTCATTCTGCCCTTTGGTCCTGTGGGTGTTTAAAATGCTCTTTAAAATAAAGCTGGTGTAGTGTTTGAATATATAAATCCAAATTTCATCTGTGTTATGATGTTCTTAGCAAGTTAATAGCATTAAAATAATGTTTTAATCCAACATTTGAGAATTAAACCAGCAATACAGACAATAATTTGGTGTTTGTCATCCCAGGAGTGTAACTGGGCTTCGTGTCAACTACTTGTGGATGTCTTCTATGATCAAAAGATCACCCACCAGCTGATCAGACCTCCAACTGAACAACAACCTGATATCCGGTTCTGCCTGAGACCAGCTCTCAAACAGTCCCTTTCTACCTCAGCTCTAGCCATCTGTCCACCCTCATTATCTGTCGGACTGATGCAGTGTGTTGGATCCTCAACAGATTCACCACCAGGAAAGCTGTGAGGATACAGCAGGTCCTAGAGCTTCTGCTCCTTTAGCTACACTTTCTTTTCTTACAGCTTGTCCTCATGGAGGATTAGTACTTTCATTAAATCCCTGTAATTGTTGAAAACATAACCTTGCCTTGTCCTTCACTGAGAATCGATGAATGCAGAGCAGCATTTGTGACAATAGTCGACAAGGGGTTAAACCTTTTTTAATAAAAAAAAGATTTTAATTAACTGCATTTATTCTTAGACCCCATGTTTGTCAAAAAGCATGAAAAAGTGCACATTTGCATCAACTGCCTGTGCTGCCGAGCCAAAATTCTACCATTCTTGAATTCCAGTTGAGGGCCAGCTGGGATCTTGTTCTTTCAGTCACGATCCAAATCTCGTGACCATATGTGAGGCTTGGAACCGGCTACACTCACAACATATTTTTAAAAAAGAAAACATAAAAGCAGTTTAGATGTTCAAACCTGACTGCATAAACTCAAGCCTGGAGAAGATGCATTTCTGGTGATAAAAGACAGATGTTTTTCTAATTGCTGAAATGCATACTAATGAGGCTGATAGTATTTACAGCTCAGCAATTTGCTCCCTGTAATTATTGCAAACATAACCTTGCCTTGTCCTTCACTGAGAATCGATGAAAACAGAGCGGCATATTGGAACTGAAATACCAACACTGTTGAGTTGAGTAGATGATGGAGAACAGATGATCTTATAGTGCGGGGCCACTGGCATCAATAACTTGACAGCTCAATAAAAGTAATTTAATAAACTGTGGACTTGTATGTATTTGTTTTATTTTCTTGCACAAATATAAAATGACAGAGTGCCCAGAAAAATAGATACTTTCAAGATTAAAGGTTGACACTGTCCTTTAGCATAGCCCTAATATTTTCTCTGTCTCTTCCTGAACAGTTAAAACATATTTTATATCAAATTCTTAAAGAAATCATCAAGAAAGCAGTTGTATCAATAGAAAATGAATTATTAGACATATACAGAACAAGTCCAGTTATAACGCACAAGTGTTTGACCCAGCATGGAATATTAAAAATTTCACCTCAACAAGAGGTGAACAATAGGCTCTGCATTTGAGAAGGCTGTAAACTATGTTCAAAGTGGAGGAAATCAATTTTGCACAAAGTTTTCTCTCAAATTATTCCAGTAGGTTTGCCAGAATAAAAATTGCTCATGCTATTGCTACGGGAGAAGGGGTGATGGAACATTGCTGACTTATATGTGCATGGGTCAGCGAGCAATACATTTAAGAAATGTGCATGGACCACAATTTTTCTCCCTCCAAAGGACCTTCTGTTCTGTTTCTCCTGACAGCGCTGGCAAATGAAAACTATTTGTTCTAACCTCCAATTACCATGCCAAGTTGTTTTAAAAGGACCATGGAAATCTGCAGCAAGAAAACACCAGACCAAAAGCTGCCTGGAACATGAAAACAGCAGAGAGGCTGTATATTTTGTTGGTAGCCTTACATTACAATCATGCTTGTTGAAGCTTTTTTATTATTATTATTATTATTATTATTATTATTATTATTATTATTATTATTATTATTATTATTATTATTTCTGCTTAATTTGGGCAACTCTCACAAGAAATCTGTTAAACTGGAATGGGGCTGTCAGAAAATACAAAACAACAAACTGATCAACTGTAACAGAACACTAAATGGTTATTTTTTCTTTCATTTATAAATAAAGAAAAACCTAATTTGTAGTGACTGGACACCGCACGATATATATATATATATATATATATATATATATATATATATATATTGTATATATATATATATATATTGTATATATACTATATATATGTATATATATCATTGAAAGAAAAGATGAGATAACATAATGTAGAAATGTTAAAATCTTGCTATGCAAATGAGTACATTTAAAAATAATGCTTCCAAACGCTGAGTAATTTTCATGCTTTTCTTCCTAATCTGGTTTTATTTCTCTTCACACACTTTTATTAGTTCATTTATTTGAGATTTGAGTCATGAATGGGATTCAGAGATTAAAATACCTCCATCTGTGTGTGTAGCCATACTCAGAAACAAAGTGGTGTTCTGTCTTCCTGGGAGAGTTCAGCATAAAGCAGCTGCTCCTCTGGATTATAAGGAATCACCCTTGTTTTTCTGGCATCTGACGAGGATAACTTGAGGTTCTTGAGGTATGTCCCACTTGAAGAAGACCATCTGGCAGAATCAGAACTCACTTAAGGAGCGAGTAGCAGCTAAATCAACTTTTTTTGCTGATAACCTGTATAGATGAGTGTCTAATAGTGCTGTAGACGTGTGTAGTCATTATTTTCGCAGTTTAGTGCAACAAACCTAAAATGTAATAATTTAGCCCAAAACCGTAATTATATCTCCATCTTCAGGTTAAAACTCTTCTCCACACTGATTTAGAATCAGCCACAGCTGATGGCTGTAGAGCTGCAGGGTGACATCGTCTGTACCGTACTAATGTGGCTGCAGTGCACTGGACTCCAGCTGATTCTCGGTCGCACATCCACCTGACGCAACCACTCACCTGCTGATATTAAACATTATGGCTCGGAGACACTCGCCTCCTTAAAAAAAACGTCCTCCTCCCCCCTTTCTTCTAGTAATCACGGTGGACAGGAAACCCACCAGCCTGCTGCAGTTTCTGTGTCTGCTTGTTTTCCTGAGTGGTGAGTCTGCTGTGTGGTGTGTGTGTGTGCTCGTGTGCACGCGCAAGTGTGCGCGCTTGTTAACGACTCGTTTTTCCATCTGAGAAACTCCAAGAGTGGCCATGGGGATTGAGGGGGTGCTGTCAATCACTGCCTCAGTGCTGGTCCGCCAGGCGACGCCTCCTTTAGGCACATTTTTCTAACAGAAAGTGTGAGGGAAGTTAGACTCCACCCACGGTGTGACTCACCCTTTAAGGTATTAAACATATCCTGTCTTGTCTGGGAAAACTTTGGGTTCTCCCAGAAGAGCTGAGGTGTGCTCCTTTGGAAAGAGGGTGTCTAATCTCCTTAACCTGTTACCTCTGTCAAGCTAAATTTGTAAAAGAAGAAAAATAAAGTTTTCTTGTATAGCACCTTTCTGGATACAATTTGCAAGGTCATGAGCACAATCAAGAAATCAAAAAGAATAAAATGAAAAAACTAAAAAGGATAACAATTAAAATAAAACATGGAAAAGAATCTAGACAACAGAAAAGTGTCAACCTTTTTTTTCTCCAGAAAACTATCATTCTACTATAAATGTTCTTATTGTTTTTCAACCAAGCAGCTTAACTCCAGCAAAGATCTATGCAGAAAAATAGATAAATGATCAAATGTACAAATGCAGTTTTAATCACATATTTTTTGTTGTGACAATAAACATATTTTCTCCACAGACATGAAGTCTATCTTTCTTTGTTTAAACCCTTTTGTTGTCATCAATGAGCACTAATGTGTTGTCATAGCATCAAAATAGCATAAGATAATGCTGACGTAACAGCACCTTCCACCTGTTGCTCAGTAGTTAGCGATATGTTCCACAGTCGAGTTAATTGTGAATGTAGGTACCCATCTCTCTCTCTCTCTCTCTCTCTCTCTCTCTCTCTCTCTCTGTGTGTGTGTTAGCAGTCTCATTCAAAATGTGTTAATGAATGCAGTTAAAGGAAATGAAACAGCTTTATAATAATGACTACTTCAATTACAACTGTCTTTGCAACCTTTCCAATATGAAGCACAAATGCTCACAAGATTAGATGCACATGCAAACCCATAAAGAAAACATAAAAAATACTAAATATATTTAATGTGTCTGCACACACGTACAAATATTGTCATTACAGAGTTGATTGTGCTGATTTATATGTATTCCATTGAGACATAACTAAACCACAGAGATGGCCAACTGCAAACACGTTTTACTTTTCTAGTCCTCAAAGAGCCTCGCATTAAAGGTAGCATTCAATCACTCAAATACAATTCCACAGTCTGCACATTTTATTAGCCTATAAGTACATTTTCCTCTACAGTAGGCGGAATGAAAAATGTTGGGTCAGGCATCTTGCCCAAAGACTCTTCGATGTGTTTACAGAGGAAGCCGAGGATCGAACCAACCCCTCTGGCGTTAAAACAACTGCTTAACTCGTCGAGCTACAGCTGCTCACATCTCACTCTTACAGTCGTCTGGACACAAACATCTAACTGCATTTTATAAGGAAAAACTCATTATATTGTCCTAACTATGCATCTGTCATGGTTTAGAACTCCATTCATCCAATCACTTACTCAATGTCAGGTCACATGGGTAACTGATCCAGGAGGGAGCCAGATGGTCCTATCCCCAGTGACACTTTCCAGCTCTTCCTGGGGATCCTAAAGCCAGAAAGGACCTACTTTATAATTTGGGTGTGTCCATGGATCTCTTACCAGCAGGACATGCATTAAAAACCTCCATAGGAAGGTTATATGAAGGCATTTTAATCAAAAGTCCGACCTACCTCAGCTGACTCCTTTTGATGCAGGGAAGCTTGATCTGAGATAGGGATTATAATGTAAATGGCCCAAAGCTTTTCCTTTGAGCTCAGCTTTTTTCTAACAAAGCACATCCCTCATTACTGGAGACGAAGCCGTGGTCGCTTGGTCTATCTCTCGCTCCATTTCACCATCACTAGCCACCAAGGGACGTAAACTCCTCCGGTTGAGACTGAGTTTGACTCCAAACCCAATCAAAACTCTAACTGATCATGTGCATCCTAGCATTTCACTATTCAAATGCATGTACCCAAATGACATGCTATTTACTTATCATATTGCTATGTTTTCATTCTATTTAAATACTACAGGCGCCACCTGTGTTATACTTCAATACTTTTTATTTATTAAGATTAGTGAAAGATGTCCTTCTCACCCATCACTTCTGCCTTAGAGGAATAAAACAACCTCACAAATCCCCTACAGATTTAGTTTGGTAATTCACAAACAAAACAGGCATCTCAGCGTGCATTCGCACGTGCTTAGACACAACAAACGGGCATTGAGGATTGAACTGAGTGACAACAGCATTTTGCTGTATGTGCTGCTGCACACTTAAAGAGAATCCAAGTATGACTCCTTGATCACCTCTGGTGCTTGCTCAGTAGCCAATAAGTGGCAGTCTACATGCACCCCTTCCTTTATTCGTACTTGACACGACATGGGTGCACAAAGAATGCAAGTCACATGTAGCTTTGGACATGATATGCAGAAAAAAATGTAAGCAACAGAGTTTACGCCAGAGAGATCATGATACAAAGGTACGGAAGACAAGCAACCACGCTCACGCATTCCAAAGGTAAAATTATGCTTATGAACGGTGAGAAAACCGATTCTAGCACAGAGACACCATGGAAACCTCCCACAACATGGCACGGCCAATGCAGCTCTTTGTGTTACTGACGTGTCTGTGAAGTAGGACACTGAACTTCAGAATCCAAGTAAAACCCGTGGACTTTCATGCCTGCATCAGACTCATCATACATTAGCAGAACACCAGCCATATTTACTTACTTCAACTTTTCTTTTCTTTCATTTTCACTTTATGTCTTTAACATCTTATTAGAAAGTAGACCTTGTGTCATTGCACAGCCCTTATCTATACAGTGTCAATGCATTTCATTTTCTTTTCAGCACCAGTCTAATGGGTCACATTATGTCCAGCAGCCGAATCACATCAGCTGTGCATTCATACCAAGGCACTGTGTTGTTTCTAATTAAATCAGATACTATTATTTCCTCATGCTCCTTCATATAATTTATTTTCTTTTGTCTCTTTCAGATTTTTTATTAATATACAGATAAGCATATTGTGGAAAACATTGCTGATAAAGGAATGTCCTATGAAACAGTCTATAAGTTTGAAAATGCATCAAAATTAATCCAGTGGTACACACAAAATTCTTTTAAAATATCTTTTTTTACACCAACCTAAATCTGAGTTGTGCACGAGAATGTCAGTACATTTCTGCAGCATTTAGAGAGAAATTCCTGAGGGACATGGTAGTGTAACCTCAGAATAACATCTTTCCTCAGTGCTTGAGTATTGCTAGAGATCTGCTTTTTCAATCGTTCATGGAACACTGATCTTCCTCAAAGCCATGAACTTCTTTTAACGTCTAACTTGCACAACCAGTCCAAGTATGGGGATATATCTGTAAATCAATGCAAACATGGTGGGTCAAAAAGGATGTAAGCAGTTTTGAAAATAAAATATGTTGTCTAAAAATTCTCAGTAAATAGTAATTTTAGGCTAATGTAACCGGATGGTCAAACTTGATGGAAGAGATGTTTCTTTACAGGGTGACAAATGATGTGGTTCTGCATCCAATGGTTTATAAAAATACTTGTCAGCATTAAATGAAAAGAAAGTGATGAAATTATGGGGAAAATTGGGATTTAAGCTCTGCTAATTTGAAAGCATCTAAAAAGAGCAACAGTTGAGGTCTTGAGATTTGAATCATGACCAAAAGGACAAGATCCCAGATATGAGAGGCTGAAAAAGACTTCCTCTGTAGAGAGTGCATAGAGAAGGATAGAGAGAGGCTCTCACATTTGGGAAGAGCTCAGAGAGCTGCTGCTCCTCTGCATTGGAATGAGTCAGAAAAGGAGCTTCTGGCGTCTGATTAGGATGCCTCCCGGTTGCTCCCCACTGGGAGAAGACCCTATGACAGACCCATACACCCCTATAGGGAATATCCTCTCTGGCCTTAGCATGTCTCGGGATTCCCAAGTAGGAGCTGATGATGGATGTCTGGGTTTCCTCATCTGATACCTCTACTAGGGGTGGTCGATATGGAAAAAAAATCATATCATGATTTATTTTTTGCAAAATCACGATCTCGATTTTATCACGATTTTTTCCATTTCGACAATTCATACATTTTGGAAGTTATTTACCAATAAAATAGATCAATTTAAAAGCATACCCCTTCACAGAAAATATGATAAAATATTTCAGACAGGTACTGTTTGAACACATGTTTTAATTTAGGTAAGAAAAATAGCTAATTTGTTCTATTACAATAAACACGATAAAACAAAAAATGCCTTCCATTTAAAAATCCATAATGGGTTCATATATTAGCTTTTAATGTCTTTGGAGTAGCTTTAGAGTCAAATATTTATGCCACAGTTCCAGGGCTTAGTTTATTTATTTGTTTGAACAAATAAGTTCAGAAATGTTGGAGAATGGACCAAGTTCTGTTTAATGGCGTGTCTCAAATATCCCACAGGCACTTTTATTTATTATATATTTATAATTAATGAAAATTAATTTAACTTCTATTTAGAGGTGGCTCATAGCCTATCATCCAAAATATATTAGTAATTATTTCTTGTACAGAGAAAAAAAATCTAAATTCATGATGTGTTTGTGTTTGCATCCAATACAAGAGGATTACGCTCATTGCCTTTTTGGACTTGCTGCTCTCCGTAGATGTTTCCTATCTATGCGAGGGAGGGGTTTGGCCCGTCTCTTCACAGGATAAACAAAGCTCCATGGCAGCCACGGTGAAAAGGCTCGCCAAAATACGAACGAACGTCCCCAAATAATAAAAGACACAAAGCCAAATGCAAAGTTTAGAGCAGAACATTGACCCAGAGTTTTCCTGATTGAGCAGACGCGTGAGAATATAATTAGTGTTTAGAGATGGAGCAAGCTAGCGGCTAGTGCTAGTGGCTAGCACTATAATCGATTATGGTGTGCTTCTTCAACTATTCATAATTGTTTTTCATCATCGTAATGCATCGATTAGATTAATTTCTTCATCTCTACCGAGCACCAAGCTAAACAAACCAACACGCTGCCTAAAGTTATGATTGGTTCATCGGTGTGTCTGTCATGCCGACAGAAGCAGACTAGCAAATGGCGTGACTCGGCTGATAAAAAAACAATACAAATGTGTGCCGCGTTCAGAAATAATGACATAGACGGGTGATAGAATGCAAATAGACGGTTCTACGATCTCCGAGCTTTGGTAGATCGTCATCACATTAAAATCCTTAACGATCGTATATCGTCAAATCGCACGCCCCTAACCTCTCCGACCTAACCTTGGATAAAAAATGATGGATGGATGGATGGATGGATGGATGGATGGATGGATGGATGGATGGATGGATGGATGGATGGATGGATGGATGGATGGATGGATGGATGGATGGATGGATGGATGGATGGATGGATGGAAGGAAGGAAAACAACAGCAGAATTTATTTTTGAATGTGATGTTGGTCACCAAGTACAAAGTACGGGATTGAAGTTGTATTCGTCCACCCTCTCAACACAAAAACCAAGCTAAGTTGCAGACAAATTTCCAACAACACAAGTCAAGATTTTGAAAATGAAAACATGGGAACTATGAAAATGCCAACAGCCAATCTTTTCTACACAGCAAATTTAAAAGTGTTAATTTCAGGGTGTTGGTCCAATTTAAACAAGTCTAGCGTTAATTTAACACCAGTGTTAGAGTTAATATAATAACTCTAACACCAGTGTTAAACTGTCAACTCCAGAAGAGTTGGTTTTTGACACTAAATCAGAGTTAAACTCTCCAAAAATAGTTAAATGAACTCTTACGGGTGTGGACCCATATAGACCCTTTAAAAGTGTTGAAATCAACTCTGAAAGTGTTACTTTGAACATGCTGAATTAGATGTGTAAGGCTGAGAAGGAGGCATTTGGGAATATTTGATAATCAGATAAAGAAATTCCCAATTTGAATGCTGATAAATCCACATTTGTGTGGAAAGCAGAAACAGAAAAACCAAAAACCATTTTTTCCCACCAGCATAAAAAACAACATTATTTTAAAGTGCCCCAATTTGAATCTAAATGTACTTTTATATGGTAAAAAATATTCATGTGTCTGCTATCTCCAAAATCCCTGGACGAATGTTCAACTCATCCAGTGATACCAATTAGTTCTCTCTTGCAAGTTTTGTCTTCCAACACTGCCTCATTCTATCTGCATAACTTCTCCCTGTCTCTTTCTCCTTTTTTCCCTGTGTCTCCCCTTAATCCTCATTTACATTCCCATCCTTCACCACCACCACCATCCTTTCTAGCAGCCACCACTCTCAGCATTTTTAAGTTACTCACAAAGCTGTTTACCAATATTCTGGAATAGTGCCATAGCCGCTGCCTGGCAGAAACCCACAGTCATTTATTCTGCTAATGGCAGATAAATGAAGCATGGAGATATGGAGGCTGGTGCAGAGCTTCACACATGCAGACACACCCCATAATGCCCACTAAGCACTGATATGCACACTCAAAATATGCTTACAAGAACAAACCTACGTAGAGATCATGCTCTTCTAGCTGCTAATTGACACTGAGTGACGACTGTTTTGGAAAATCTTATTCATCTCACCAACATCATGGTGTGACGCATATTTACCATGATGTATGCTGCTTGTGTACGCTGTCAGAGAGACACTGATGAGAGACAATGCCAACTTTGGGTTTGCTGTTACTTCTTGAGAGGATTATGTGACATCCGGGGAACAGCTACGTTTTGATCAAGCTTGGTAGAAGAAAGACAGCAGTCGTAAAATAACAAGCTTTATTGTGTTGCAGCAAATCTGAAGAATCTGATGCAAATATTGGAGGAGCTTCAAGGAAGAGAACTTCTAAATGACACGAAAAAGGAATGAGGAGGAAAATATAAAACATATGTGTCGCATAGGGAATGTACAGCTTGTTTTTGATAATTATGTGTATTTTTAGTTTATTTATTATCTGTTCTACATGTCATGCTGTCCCTCTACCACACTGCACACCACAAAAAGCATTCTTCTAGCCTTCATAAGATATTTTAAAAAATATTTTAAATTCTACCAGTGACGCATACAAAAACCTTTTTTTTTTTTTTAGGTCAGCAACAAATCCAACGTTGGCGCATTGTTGCATTCTGTTTAGAACATCTTGCAATAAGCCACTTGAAACTATTCATGAGCTCCTAGAGATTTGTAACTTTCAAAGTGATGCGAAATCCATCCGCTCAGTCCAAAAATGCTATTTGTTGAATTAAAAGAATGTGAAGCAATGCTGAACATTCGTTTCAGTAAACTTGTGCTGTCTTGTTTTTGCTTCAAAGAAGTTCATCTTTTAGTTTGTCTTTGTTTCTATTTTTCCATCAAGTTGGAATGTGTTGATCAGTTTCCTTCAGATCATACAAATTGTGCAGGTAAAAGCTATTCAGACCTTTAAACTGTTTTTTATCATAGAAAGCGGGCAGATGTACGCTTCCTTTTAACCTGAAAGGACACTCGTTTCCATCAAACAGCCTTTTTCATCAACCTTTGATGAGAATTAAGAGGAATGATCATTAAACATTCACAGCTTACATAAATCAAACTAAGAGCTTTTATTTCTTCATTACCATACGTTACTTTAATGAAGGATAATATATTGTTAGATGTTTTGCATGCAATGGGGATTTTACTGTCTGCATGTTCTTAATTGGGTTAATGACTGTTTCAGTGATGCAGACGAACAGGTCAACGCTCCACTTTGACTTTAAAACTCCACACAGCAATTTTAAACAGACGCCTAGCTAACTGTGAAATATATTCAGCCTGTAGATTATCATTTTAATTAATCTTGCTTACTTGGTCGTGAAATTTAAACATTTGCTGGGTTTGCTGGGTGGAGAGAAGAAGGAGAAGGTTATGTGGTGGGATGCGGCGTGACAGTAAAAAAAAGGAGGGTACCAGTGCGTCAGCTGGTTTGCATCAGTGTATGTAAATTAAGTTCACCTTCACAAAAACACTGCTGTTCCGTACCTTGTTAAAACTGAAACCCCGAACAATTTCATCTCCAAAGTTTGAGGAATAAATTGGTGAAGCAAGAATTGCGGTAAACAGTTTGACCACTTATGAGCCGTAGCGGTCCTGTCTGAGGAGACCATTAAATGTGGGTTTTCGCTAATTTCACTAATAAATGTGCTTTAATGGCCAATAACAATTTTCAAATTCTGGTCTTTCTACAGTTTGTGTGCAGGGAAAATACATGTTGCTCCAACTGGGAAAAATTTTATAAGCATTAAAAAGTTAGGTAGTCGGTGAGGTACAACTAGTTTGGCGTGTTTTAGAGTTTACAAAATCAAAAACGTTTTGTGGCTCTGCTTGGATACTACAAAAATGTTTGCAGGACAATCAATCCTGGTCCTGGAGGTCTGCTATCCAGCATGTTTTAGGTGATTCTTTGCTCCAACACACCTGGTTTTGATCAGTGACTGATTAACAGGCTTCTGCAGAGCTTCATGAGCTGCTGAACAGGTGATTTAACCACTTAGGTGTGTTGGAGCAGGAAAACAACTAGGGTGTTTCTCAGTCTCAAGGAACCTCGCCTTGATGCCTTGGTCCCGCGCCGGTTGCCTAGGAGATACGTCATCAGGAACCGCCAAGGCATCTGTCCTCCGTATGTTAGCTGTTAAGCAAGGATACACGAAAGGTGCCTTGTTGCCTTCTCTTGGTCAAAAATTTCCCAGAATGCAGCGCGGTATTTTCAAACAGATGTGATCAGGAGCTGTAAGCAGCTACTTTGGGGGCAAATTTCCAGTTTAAGTGTAAGTCAACCAATTGTAGCTATCAGGCTTATATGTAAAATGTTTATTTAAATCCAAAGCAGTTATCTATGGTTAGCAGGTACTAACTCACTTACACATTTGATTTAACCAGAATATACACAATTAAAAAAGTAAAAGGCTCGATATTAAAACTTAACGTTACTATGATGGGAGGGACATCAACAGGGCGCGTAAGCAGGGGGCGGACTCTGGCCGGCCGTGGTCACGTGGGACAAGTCTGTTCCATTTAACTGTTTTCTTTGACCAAGGAAGGACAGTCCTCGTAAGAAAGGCATCTGGCCTGGCAAGGCAGTGCCTTGGCAGGTAAGGCAAGGCGAGGTTCCTTGAGATTGAGAAACACCCACTGCCTTGCCAGGCCAGACACCTTGCTTCTGAGGACACTATCCTTCCATTGGAGCATATGGAAAAATGGCATATGGACTCCATGCAGAAACATTCTGGAGCTGAATCCACACTGCACCGCAGCAGGTGTGGATGCTGTCATTGGTCTCAATGATTTTTGGTCTTTGCAGAAGCCGTATGGAGACCAGACCTCATTCGTTTTGCACTCTGTAACATGAGGGGTTAAAGTAGGGGTCGTCAATCCTGGTCCTGGCTGGTATCTAGCATGTTTTAGTTGTTTCCCTGCTTCAACACACCTGATGTTAATCAGTAGGTGATTAACAGGCTTCTGCAGAGCCTGATGAGCTGCTGAACAGGTGATTCAACCACTGAATCAAGTGTGTTGGAGCAGAGGAACAATGAACTCATGCTGGATACTAACCTTCCAGGACCAGGATCGAGAACCTCTGGGTTAAAGGTTTGCCGGAATCTTTATTCTCTATTCCGACCAGTGTTAGAAAGATTGGCAAATATCTACAACTAACCAATGTACAGAAAAATCACTTGGAGAAATCCTGACAGGAAGTCGGCGGTTTTTGAAAATTTGGGATCAAATGTCCAATTTTACCATTTAATTCCCACTTAATATAACAAACATGTACTAACTAGGGTTATCTACTTCAAACCTGGTCAGTATACTCAAAAGTAAGGGTGGGTTAAAGTTTTGTTTTGTCACATATGAGCATCGCAGGGCGTCAAACTTGGACTTCTCACCTTTAAATCCAAAACTGGTATAGCTCACTTAAATCTCCTTCCTCAGTCATCATTCGGCTACTGAAACATGTTGTTTCATCTGTTTTGTTTTAAATCCACTGAACATTTCAGAACTTCATTTCATTATTCCTCTAATCCTCCCATTATACTAATTATATTCTATGCATCGTTCTCTGTGTTTAATCCTTTGAAACAGTTTTCATACCAGAGGGTAATACAAAATATGACAGTTCAGTGCACAGCTTAGGTGGTGCTAATAATCATTTTAAAACTCTGCTCCACCATCCTGTTGGAGGTTTTTATAATTCACTTCCATTACTTTGTGTATATGTACTCTTTCAAAGGTAATAATGGGTTACTGACTTGGACTGCTCCATATCTCTAATGAAAAAAAGACATTTTATCTAATGGCGCTTCCCTGGCTCAACAGGGAAAGAATTAAATGAAGTTTAATGTGCAGTCTGTCATGGGAAGACCTTGTGAGCCATAACGTTTTGCACGAATAGCTTGCACCAGTCTCCCAGACTGATAGGAGTTCTGGAGCTTAGCCACATTGGGTCAGCCATCTTCTACCAAATGCAGCAGCATCACTTTTTTTTATTTATTTATTTTTTCAATTTTAATGACGTCCCTGTCCATGCTGCTGTTAACTGATATTAGATGAGAATCAGAAAAATGAATTAATATATTTTTCCTGTGCATACAATGCAGTGACAGCCTCACTCTTCCAGTTTTGCTTTAGGCAAACCACGTTGGCAGACATATATATTTTTGTATGGTTTTTAAAGATGCTGCTTGAGATTTCTTGGAACTGCTTCTGGAACATGCACACTAGCAGATCCTGTCTTGCACAAGCCTTACCAGCCCCAGGAAACAAGTGCTAACAAAGACAATGTGCAAGAAGCTTACATCAGTTTACCTTTGTCTATGAGACGAGTAAGTGTCCATCTTTGTTTACTTTTGTTTTGCCTTCCATATACTAGTTCAGGTCTCCGAAGGCAATTTAAAACATTCAATTTTCATTACTTTTGCTCTACTTTACAGTACAGATGAGTCGATGCTTCTCAATACTGATTCTTGGAACCCAGACCTGAATGTTTTATATGACCCTGTTTTTAAAAATAAAACTGATTCAGCTGAATGTGTTATTTCATAGACCATCACCGTTTGTATTAAAGAAATACAACAACGTTCTCGTTCCATTAAGATGTGTTGAATCAAAGAATCATGTAACCCACGGATAACAGGTACTACTGATGCTTCACCTCCCTCAGGTGCAAACCAACCACATCTATATTTAGGCTCAGATATGGGAGCATCGAGAATCAGTTGTCTTTTTTCATGCAACCAATTTGGTGGAATAACAGATCAGTATGAATACATTAGGTTAGTGTTGTTTCCTTTTGCAGCTTTACTGACCAATCTGGCTGCCTCGCTTTAATAGAATTAACTGGCTGTATAGTTTAGTATCTGGTTCTTCACCTACTTCTCAGATCCTGATTTGTTCTCCTTGCCATGAATCTTCCTGTGACTTAGATCTCTGGCTTTGCACAGTTTGGATTTTTTATTTTATTTATTTTTTTGGTTGTTTTGCTGCATAGATTATTAAAGTTTAGTTTCCATTGAGCCTTCTAGTTTTTTGCATTTTGAGCACTCACCTGCACCACTTCTTGAATGCATAATGGCTTTTAATCAGATGCTGAATGATAAACAACTCATTTATTGTGATCACACTGATGCATTTTTTAAAAACCTGTCCTGCTCTGGCAGTTTAGGCAGGTAGAATTGTGGATATGAGTGGTCATGCAGACTGACTCTAAATCAAAGAGATACTCCTCCTGTTGCCTACTTAACTTTATGACATGTCAGACTGCATCCAGCCTAGGGAAATTAGTGACAATGGCAGAGAGACAAGAGGAAAATCTTTAAAAAGGAGCAAAACTTTGCACAAACAAAACAAGTTCTGCTGTTTGTGGATATTTTCTGTTTCTATATGTGTAAATATGTTTGAGCTTTTTTGGTCTATGTGTGCGCTTAAAGAGCAAGTAACACTTAAATCAACTTTTTTTTGCTGATAACCTGTATAGATGAGTGTCTAATTGTGCACGTGTAGTTATTATTTTGATAGTTTAGTGCAACTTACTTAAAATGTTATATTTCAGTCCAAAACCGTAATTATATCTCCATCTTCAGGTTAAAACTCTGCTCTTCACTGCTTTAGAATCAGCCACAGCTGATGGCTACGGAGCTGCAGGGTGACGTCTGTACTGTACTACCTGGCTACACTGGACTCCAGCTGAGTGTCATCTGCACCTCCAGTTGACTCTGCCACTCACCTGCCGATATGAGATGTTACGGCTAGGAGTCGCTCGCCTCCTTGAAAAAACCTCCTCCTCCCCCCTTTCTTCTAGTAATCATGGTGAACAGGAAATCCTCCAGCCTGCTGCTGGTTCTCCTGAGTGGTGAGTCTGCTGTGTGTGCATGTTCGTGTGCGCACGCTTGTTAACGACTCATTTTTCTGACTGAGAAACTCTGATAGCGTGCAGGGGGTTGAGGGGGGTGCTGTCAATCACTGCCTCAGTGCCGCTCTCAGTCCACCAAGGCAACGCCTCCTTTAGGCACATTTTTCTAACAGGAAGTGTGGGTGAAGTAAGACTCCACCCATGGTATGACTCACTTTTTTAGACTCAAGACTTTAGGATGACGCCATGCCTTTAAATGTTACATTGTAGCTCCTTTTTATAAAGTTCACGCATGCACTGTTGCTGCTTGATGTTTCAATTCTGCAACAGTGGTCTGCTCTGCTTCCACTCCTTCTTTAAAATCACATTCATGAGGCCTACTTCATGAGTCCAATCATAAGGCTATTTTTATCATGGTGATTTTTTCTCTTTTGTCCAAACTGTCTTTCCCTCTTTGAAAGCATATTTTTAAAACTGAGCTCACATCAGCATGTAAACGCGAAAAAAAAAATCCTCCATCTGTGCTCATTATACGCTAAACATAAATTGGCCAAAGAGTCTGCCATGATGCGTTTTTAGTGTCTGCTGCGCTTGGCTATTTGATTTGGACACAAGCTTTTGGCAGCTCAGCGTTTATACAGTAAATTTTGGCTGCAGTGACTGGATAAAAAAATTGGATAAGATTCTTTCTTTCCTCCTTTGCTCTCTTAGCACTGTGACTCATATTGTCTTTGGGGTTGCAGGTTTCATCTTGTTTTAAGGACACGTTGGCTCTTGTGTTTCAAGAACAGAAACTTTTGAGAAAAAAATTGCTAATATAGGGACCTTTTTTTCATTTCTAAATTCTAAGTTCTAAAATATTAAAGAAAACAAAGCTTTATTTGAAATGCAAAAACTGCAATACTTGCTTTGTTTGTTTTTGTTATACAAGGCTGAATTTGAAGATAAATACAAAAATGTCTTTGCTCAATTTACAACAGTCATAAAAACATTTTCTTGGGTGGATAATTTTCTGCAACTGTGTAGCAAAATAAAAAAATGAATGAATACAATAGATCCAGTTAATCCAATGATTCTGTTGGGTCTCGTTTCATGGGTGACAACTCATGCTAATTTGATTACGAACCTTGCACGAGAAAATGATTTGCAGATGCAAATAAACACTAGATATGTTTGGATTATTGGCTTCAAAATCTAACCTGCAGCATACATGTGCAACACTGTGGTGTCCAACTCTCCAGTGTTCATGTCCTGGCTGTGTAACATGAAAAAGCAACATATGCAACAACAAAACTTGCATTGGAAGAGCATTGGAAGGCCAGAATGTTGAAAAAGGCTTAATAAATATGAGCAAACACAGCAATAATACCCTTTTAGTACGCAACTACATACTTCAGTTTAATATTTTTCATTTAAATGTATGCAGATCAATCAGTAGATTGATACTTTTCTTTGGTTTGGACTGATGTCTTGGAGAATTTGTTGCTCTGCACAGATTAATTCTGCTGGTAAAACATGTTTTTTTCATTTCCAAATCAATATATTTTGATTTCCTTTCTTTCATCTTGGTAATCTTTATGAAACAAAGCTTGTCCCGAGGAAAGGAACTTATCTCACATAATCCAGACTCACATTTTCTAACATCTTATCTCTTCTCACTTATTGACGTCTAACTCCATAAACGAAAGCGCCGTATGAAAATGAAACTACTAATGTGTTTTATGTAACGTTGACACTAACCATGATTCTATAAAACTGGTCAGCGAAATAAGGTGCAAAAAGACGTGTCTGGAAGTTCACTGTTCACTGCTCTCCCAAAGACTGCATGGGCAAAAGTAGAAAAGATTAAGAATTTAGAGGAATAAATGAGAAATTATCAGAATAAATTTCCTCTTTGTACACTATCTTCTGCATTTCAATAAGTGTATAAGAGAATAAGAAGACCAAAACACATCAGTTTTGAATTCTACCAAGTCCCTCACAAGAATTGAAATGTTTTGTGCCCCTGCCTGTCTCATCACGGTAGGACCAAGAGCTTTCCATCACTCTCTGTCCAACACCTCCGAAACACTTTTACCCTAAAGTCAGAAGCATTTAGTGCATTTGCATTTGTGTCACACAACCAAATTATTGCCTTAGTCTCATTGAAGTCAGACTTTCAAAATTAATGTATACATCTTAGTCTGGGTAATGCTGAACCTTATCGAGCTAAGGTACCCATCTGCATGCAAACAACATCCCAGCTTAGCCGAGCTATGACCGGCCTGGACACTCCCACTTCTGAAAGTGAGGAGACAGTGGAAGCAGCCTTCTGATAATATCATTGCTACAATACTCTGTGTCAATCTGACGTGTAACATCATCAAACAGTACAGTATGTACAAAGCCTTGTTGTTGTCTATTCCTTGGGCCATTGAGCATATCCTGCTTTTACTCCATCTGCCTCACTCCTGTCGGCGTCTTTTTACGATTTGTGTGATGCTATAGGCTAACTGGAAGAATACAAAACAAAAGGGCGCATGTTGCAACCTACCATCACAGAGGCTAATGCACTTCATTCAAAAATTAGGTTTTCTAATGAACTTGTAAACTAGGGTAAAAGCTCCCACTCTGGTTAAGGTATTAGCTTAATTATTGCCATAGTTTGACTTAGATGCGCATTTAAAGTGAAAGTCTGAACTCACTTTTTATACTGTTTTACTGTTGATTGCATTTGTGAGGTGATCTTGGATTACAGAAAGTTGCCTTGACATAAATTTCTTCTTGTTATATAATCAATGTTGTTGCTTGTGACATTAACTATGGTGATGTTTGAATGGCTGGTAAAACCAAACATCGCTGCCTGTCTCCCTCCTGCTTTGGTCCTCTACACTTTATCACCCCAACTGTTCAACAGAGGAAGCTGTAGTCACATCGCTGCTCTCTGTCCTCTCCCTTCTGGACCACAAGAACATGAACTCCAAACTCCTTCACATTGATTTAAGCTCAGTATTTATTTAATATGATCATACCCCAGAGACTCATGGAGAAGCTTATCCAGCTTGGGCTCAAATCCACCTTGTGCCACTGGAACCTGGATTTCCGGGCAGACTCCTCAATCAGTGTTGGTTGACAATAACAATTACAAAATGCTAATGGTAAGGATTGGTTCCTCTGAGGGTTGTGCACTCAGCCCTCTGCTGTTTACACTGCTGACTTGTGACTGTAGAGCTGCATATGAGGGGAACTGAGTCATCAAGTTTGCTGACGACACCACAATAGTTGGACTCATTCAGTAATTTAGATTCACTGTACAGGAGGGGGGTTGATTCTATCATCAGCCAGCGCAGGGACCCCAGTGCTCAATGGTTCTCAACATAGACCAGATGAAGGAGATGATCATCAATTTTTGAAGGTCTGGGAGTGCAGATATCTATTGATTTCACCAGGTTGCTGAACACCACCAGGGTTGTCAAAAAGGCTGAGAAGAGAATGTACTTCCTGGAAAGACTGCATGGTGCTTAACTCTACCTCAGCATCTTAAAAACTTTCCAAAATCAGCATGCCATTCTGGTTCCCAAGCTGCAGTGCAGCAGACTGTAAGGCAATTCAGAGGGTGGTGAGGACAGTGAAGAGGGTCATCAGTGCTTCCCTGACTTCTGCATAGGAACTTATCCAGAGTCGGTGCAAAAGACGAGATCTAAACACAATCAATGATGTCTCACTCCAACTCCACAGACTAGTTGAACTGCTGAAAAAGATGTGAGCATTCAACCAAGGACCAGTAGGCATCTAAACAATCATATCCCACAAGCTCTGAGGACACTGAACTCCTGACCTGCTACAGTTTACTTTATTTAAAAAAAACTAGAGACACTGCTACTACCTTACACCTTCAGGCACATTGTCTCTATAAATAACCTTTTCTGTGCTTATACAGTATGTACTCTATGTCCTCACCTTTCCCCTGGTATGATTGCTTTTAATGAACCACATGGAAATGTCTTTCTGTAATTGATCACATTACTCAATATGCGTACCACAAAAGTGACAGTGACAGAATTTGTTTTTTCTTGCTATCATGTCGAAGCTTTGGCTTTACATAAAAAAATGATTAAAGCAATTAATGAATGAATTACTTTTTAATCTATATTTATTTGTTACATCTTTGCAAATAATATATATATATATATATATATATATATATATATATATATATATATATATATATATATATATATATATATATATATATATATTGCCGGCAGTAAGTCGGGCACGTTTCCGGTGAGAGTTGGACTCCGCCAAGGCTGCCCTTTGTCACCGATTCTGTTCATAACTTTTATGGACAGAATTTCTAGGTGCAGCCAAGATGGTGAGGGGATCCGTTTTGGTGGCCTAAGGATCAGGTCTCTGCTTTTTGCAGATGATGTGGTCCTGTTGGCTTCGTCAGAACGTGATCTCCAGCTTTCGCTGGAGCAGTTCGCAGCCGGGTGTGAAGCAGCTGGGATGAGAATCAGCTCCTCTAAATCCGAGACCATGGTCTTGAGTCGGAAAAGGGTAGAATGCCTTCTCCAGGTCAGGGACGAGGTCCTGCCCCAAGTGGAGGAGTTTAAGTATCTCGGGGTCTTGTTCACGACAGGCGGATTGGTGCTGCATCTGCAGTGATGGGGGCGTTGTACCGGTCTGTCGTGGTGAAGAGAGAGCTGAGTCGAAAGGCGAAGCTCTCAATTTACCGGTCGATCTATGTTCCTACCCTCACCTATGGTCACGAGCTTTGGGTAGTGACCGAAAGAACGAGATCGCGGATACAAGCGGCCGAAATGAGTTTTCTCCGCAGGGTGTCTGGGCTCTCCCTTAGAGATAGGGTGAGAAGCTCGGTCATCCGGGAGGGGCTCGGAGTAGACCCGCTGCTCCTCCACATCGAGAGGAGCCAGTTGAGGTGGCTCGGGCATCTGGTTAGGATGCCTCCTGGACGCCTCCCTGGTGAGGTTTTCCGGGCACGTCCAACTGGGAGGAGACCCAAAGGAAGACCCAGGACATGCTGGAGAGATTATGTTTCTCGGCTGGCCTGGGAACGCCTTGGGATTCCCCCGGAGGAGCTGGCCCAAGTGGCTGGGGAGAGGGAGGTCTGGGCTTCCCTCCTTAAGCTGCTGTCCCCGCGACCCGACTCCGGATAAGCGGGAGAAAATGGATGGATGGATGGATATATATTGTACTTTTCACTCAGCTTAATGGATGCAAGACTGTACAGCTCTAACATTTGCCCAATTACAAGCCATTTATAACAAGTAGAGATCAAATTAATGTTAAAAGAAACAACAGGGTTCTAACACCTGTGGTGCCTGGACCTTTGAAGAAAATGCATAATTTAACTGCATAACTCAAGATCAATTGACGTCCAGCACATAGCAGTTGACCCACACTCAGCAGTTCAGAAAACACCTTGTAGCTATAATTATGGACTAATGGGACAACTCCTGAAATTGAAACAGCATGCCGACTCTTTTATCCCCTTAGACCCCTGTATATTTAAATTAACTTCATTTTCTAGAATTCTACATGATTTACTTTCTTTATTTTAAAAGTGTATGTTTTTTTCTGTTTGTTGAATAATTTTGCTTTTTTTTTTTTTTTTTACTTTTTTAAGAGGAAAGAAAATTCCAAACTGATGCAAAGAAAATCTTGAGACTACAAGTTGGGTTTGAAATTGGGACGGGGTTTTGGTAAAAAGAAACCAGCGTAGCCTCCAGCTGACAGGAGAAATCTCCTAAAAAGTCTGATAAGCTTTTAAAAACTTTTTTTTTTACTTTAAAGCTTTTTTACTTTCCTCTGACAGGTCATATCACTTGAGGCAATTTACCAGACTTCAAAAACCTCTTTACCCACAAAATTCCTCATGGTACATTTGCTTCTGAAGTTTTAACAATTTGTAAAGCATAAATGTGTGCACACACACACACACACACACACAGATATAATAAGCTTTGTGAAAAAGACTAAAAACATTTTCAATTAATTCAACTAGTTTGTTTTCTGCAAACTGAAATATGTTGCAAATTAATTTATGTGCACATTATTATCACACAGTTTGATTTCAGTTGCAGCTACAATAACATCATTGCTATTTGTCTTTATTCATCGATAGTAAATTTGTATTTAATGTTTGCATCCTGTCAGTTTTTCTTAAAAGTCCCTGAATGTCACTTTTTGATATTTGCACTCACAAAAAATAAACTCACAAATGCCATCTTTGTTGTTGTTTCTTAATTCTATTCTGGTTCCTCCCAACTCCTCCTAGCAACACAGCTGAATATTAAACGCTAAAAGTGGAGCCATAAACATATGGCATTGGTTTCTAAGTGCGACACCACCAACATCTTAAAACTCTTCTTTTTTTTTCTTTTCTTCATAAAAAAGGCCACTTCACAGCTCTAAATCTAATCCAACAAACATGTGGCCAAGAACGTGTTTTGGGGCCAAGCTATGAGTAATGACGCACATGTGTGAAAGGCCAGATCTAACCATGGGGAGCTAAACAAGCAAGCTTTAGGTGGCTTGACCTTTGAACCAGACCAAAGATTGGTGTGAGGCAGCTACCTCTAATGAAGGGCTTGTGAGTGGAAACTGCTGTAACTCCTGTCATTTACAGAAATCACTCTTAAAATGGAAAATAGGAACAAAACAGCTAACCAAAATGAAATCCTTCTAAAGCTTTCATTTAATCACAGGAAGCTGACTGAGCACATATTCTGCGTTTTAGCCAAGCCCCACTTAACACTCAAAATGACACTTGGAAGCTGCCTAGTCTCGTTCTGTTAGCCATAAAGCAGCTCTGCTGAAGAAGTCGTGAGGCGATGAAGAGCATCTGAAGCTGCAGAAGGTATACATATAAATCATTTCAATGAACATATTTTCAAGACTAGAGTAGAAATTCCTGGTTCATCTAAAAATGTTTTTCTATTTAGAGCGACAGGGCTGCTTAATGCAAAATTGATTAATGCAGTCTCTGCATTAACAAAACTAAGATTTCAGAAAATAACAAAAAAAATGGTTAACAAGTGCTAACCAGTGAAAACAATTCTGGACGATGTTTATTTTTTTCAGTTAGGAAACACAAAATAAATAACTGATTATTCATGGTCCCCCACAATGTGTCCAATGTACAATCACCCATTCCTTCAACACATAATCTGCAAATGTGTTTTAGTGTAAAGTATCAACAATAAGAAGTGTGGGTAGAAGTGTTAACTTTCTAAAGTGTAACAAAAAAAAGATTTTATTTCTATTTCTGCAAGAGCTTTAGCCCCTGATATCAAACCTGTGTTTACCTGGACTTGAATTTAACACCAACAAAAGTTCTCAAACCTGAAAAGGCTTTGTTGATTCTTATAAACTTTGTTTGTTGACCCATAATGGTAAAAGGGTTGGTGTGCAGTTGCAATAAATCAATAAACAAATAAATAAAAAGTAAGTAAGTAAATAAATACATTTCATTGAAAAACACCAGCAGACAAAATCTGACGAGATCGCTTTACCTCAAGCTAAGCTCTAGCCAGGCAGCACTTGTTCGGCAACAAGGGTTAGGGCAAAAAGAAAATGTTCAACATTTCTGTTGAAATTACACTAAATTTGCGAATATGACATTTCTTGCTAGATGTTTTAAGTTGCTGGGAAGCATAAGGAATGCAATATATTTGTCAACAACTTGCTAAGTCTACAGCCCTTTTTTGAAGACACATCACGCCAGAAAATAAGCGTAAAATTGCCGCCACGGTGTGTCTTATAAATGCACCGTGGCCGCATAGTGTTGCAGGAATGTTGCAGCTTTCGTGCCACCACACTTGGTAGTAATATTACCACAATGCCAGACTTGTGAATGCATATTACGCCTTGGCGCATCAAAGGGTGGTGTCATGATCACGTGGGGAGTTACTGCTGAGTTGAAAGTAAACACGGGCAAAAGTTTAGCTTTTGTAAACAGCTGAGATGGTAAACTGGAGCGATGCAGAGCTCCAGGAGCTTCTCTCCATTAGGAGCTCAGATCACCAGACATTTTACAGGAACTGTGGAGGACAGACACCTTTAGGAGCGACTTGTCACAAAAATTTCAATCGCAATAAAAAGCAAGTTATGTACAAGATAAACGAAAGTCCACGCAGCGCAGAGACCGCCCCCATATCCCTTTTATACCGCAATTGTGTAATCATTTGTGAAAAGGACACGATTGCGCCACATTACCGCCATGGTCTGACCACTTATAAATGACCTAAAGCTCCTTGATGCTGCCTCAGCGTTGTGGCAAATTGGCGGCATTATGTGATTGCTGTTTTTGTCACAGTTAGGTCATAGAATGATATGTAACGTTTGGTGTGTCCCCCCCTCATCTTTTTCTTCTATCCATCCATCCATCCATCCATCCATCCATCCATCCATCCATCCATCCATCCATTTTCTTCCGCTTATCCGGAGTCGGGTCGGGGGAGCAGCAGCCTAAGGAGAGAGGCCCAGACTTCCCTCTCCCCAGCCACTTGGGCCAGCTCTGCCGGGGGAATCCCAAGGCGTTCCCAGGCCAGCCGAGAGACATAGTCCTTCCAGTGTGTCATGGGCCTTCCTTTGGGTCTCCTCCCGGTCGGAAAACCTCACCAGGGAGGCATCCAGGAGGCATCCTAATCAGATGCCTGAGCCACCTCAACTGGCTCCTCTCGATGTGGAGGAGCAGCAGGTCTACTCCAAGCCCCTCCCGGATGACCGAGAGCCCAGCCACCCTGCGGAGAAAACTCATTTCGGCCGCTTGTATCTGCGATCTCGTTCTTTCGGTCACTACCCAAAGCTCGTGACCATAGGTGAGGGTAGGAACGTAGATCGACTGGTAAATCTAGAGCTATGCCTTCCAGCTCAGCTCTCTCTTCACCACGACAGACCGCTACAACGCCCGCATCACTGCAGACGCAGCACCAATCCGCCTATCGATCTCACGCTCTACCCTTCCCTCACTCGTGAACAAGACCCCGAGATACTTAAACTCCTCCACTTGGGGCAGGACCTCATATCTGACCTGAAGAAGGCATTCTAACCTTTTCTGACTTAGGACCATGGTCTCAGATTTAGAGTTAAAGTTAAAGTCCCAAGTCATTATCACACACTGGTGAAATTACATCTCCGCATTTCACCCATCCCCGTGGTGGGGAGCGGTGAGCTGCAGCTGTGGCCGCGCTCGGGAACTATTTGGTGAGGAGCTGATTCTCAACCCAGCTGCTTCACACTCGGCTGCGAAATGCTCCAGCGAAAGCTAAAGATCAAGCCAACAGAACCACATCATCTGCAAAAAGCAGACACCTGATCCTCAGGCCACCAAAACGGATCCCCTCACCACTTTGGCTGCACCTAGAAATCCTGTCCATAAAAGATATGAACAGAATCTGTGACAAAGGGCAGCCTTGGCGGAGTCCAACTCTCACCAGAAACGAGCCCGACTTACTGCCGGCAATGCGGAGCAAGCTCTGACACTGGTCGTACAGGGACCTAACAGCCCATTTCAAGGGGCCTAGTACCCCATATTCCCAGAGTACCCCCCACAGTCTTTTTCTTATATATTTTTATAATCCATTGAACTGATGGGTTCTAGACTCCTGTGCCAAATGTTTACAATTTTCTGACAAACCTTTCTGCTCAAAATTCTTTGAACATTTTTAGAATTCTCACAACAATTAGAGCAAGGCTTTGCAACCACAAAAATATCCAGAACCTTTGGAAACATTTTGACACAATTTGGAATCTCCTTTGTGAGTGTGACTGACGTCAACAGCTGTGGCACAGAGATATGATGGATTAAAAAGATCTGAAGCTATAATGAAACTTTTTATTAAACCAGCTTTTTAGCACTGGTGCTTTTCAAAATAGACAAAAAAAAATGTTGAATTAATGCGATTAGACCATGCAAACAAATGTGTCCCCACTACTGGAGCAGCACTAGTAATCACACTCATTCCATCTCATGGCAGGATCAGTCTTTTTTTAGCTTTCTGTTTTTCAGAATGCACAAAGAAGATGAGATGATGGATTACTGTGTAACAAAAGGAAACAGAAAAAATTCAGTTGATGATTTTGCCTCAGCTGACGTCGCTATTTTTCTCTTTGAACAGTTTTGAAGTCATAACCTATTTGACCCCTGAGTGCTGACATTAGTTTAGTTAGTTATGTTTTAAAATTTATCACCATTTATTCACATCAAAAAGCCTATCAGATGTCAAATTTTTGTTTTGTTTCCAAAAATAACACATTTGCAATTCAAAAGGATTGTAGTGCCATCTGCTCGCTACAGCAGGGCCTCTGGAACGTGGTGCACTCATTAAGTTTGGGGACCAGGGTAATTAAAAATGTTGAGCTGTTTAAATGTAATGTCATTTCTAATTTCCTTGAAAATCACTTAACAAAGGTCAGTAGGTTTCAAAACTTTGACTTATGAATATTATTATTTCAATCTCTGAATTATAATAATATTAATTTAATAATTTGTAAGAAAGACATTGCACAAATAAAAGTTTAAACATTTTATTTGTATTTTTTTAAACTTATGAGACATTTACTCTTCATCAGAACTGTATACAGCCACATAGCCCTAAAAGCCATTCAGACTCAATATGGGGAAATAAAATGTGATTAAGTGCAATATCACCTATGGTAAAAGTTTACTGCTGTGCCCAGACATAGCAAGAGCTAATGCAGAGGTCTTTGGCAAAGCGTGGTCAACACACACTGACAGTATAAATTACATGTATAGACACAAATAAAACAAATTTGAGTATCAAAAGAAGTTCACACTTTTGTCACTAATTTCAAACTGTGAAACTCGTGAAGATTCCTTACTCAGAGTGAAATATCTCAGACCTTTTTGTCCTGTAATATTGGTGATTATGGCTTCCAAATAATGAAAACCCAAAATTCAGTGTCTCCAAAAATTATAGTACTGTGAAAATATTAAATATTGAAAATACTGAAATGACACCCTAGTCGGCTAATTAACTCAAAACAACTGCAAATGTTTCCTGAGGCTCTAAATGGTCCCTTAGTCTGGGTCAGTAGGCTACACGATGGCCGATGTCTCAAAGACAGTCATGCACACCCTCCACAGGGAAAGGAAGCGGAAAAGGTCATTACTAAATAAGCTAGTTTTCACTGTGCTATATCCAAGCATATTTATAGAAAGTTAAGTAGAAGAAAAACGGAGGTAGAAAATGGGGCAGCAGCAACAGGGAGAACTGTAGCCTTTTGAGAGGTTTGTCGAGATAAATCCATTCAAGGATCTGGGGGAGCTTAAAGACCAAGTCACCCCTAAATCAACTCTTTGTTGTTTATAACCTGTATAAATGAATGCCTAATAGTGCTGTGGACATGTGAAGTTATTGTTTTGGCATTTTAGTTAATATTATTTAACATTTGACAATTCAGCCTAAAACCATCAGTATTTCTCCCTTTTCAGCTTAAAACATTGCACTATATTGAATTTGAATCAGACATTTCTATTGGCTAACAGGTACCCTATGACGTTGCCGGTACTGTATTACGTGGCTGCACTGCAGTCACTGCTGCATCGACACCCTCTCTGTCTGCCAGGCAATCCCTCCTTTTGGTGCATTTGAAAAACATGAAGTCTGGGTGGAGTAAGACTCTGGTAGGTGGATGATTAGCTCTTTAACAAGGAGTGGACTGAGGCTGGAGTCATCAAGTGCATCAAGAGCCACAACGAACAGATCAATTTTACATGAGCTACAAATGTTACATTCCTCAGATACGTCAGAATCGTCTTACCTGGACTGTTGTTCAGTAGTCCAAAGTCCTCAGAGTCTGGAAGAGTGGAGAGCCACAAAATCCACATTGCCTGAAATCAGTGGTAAGTTTCCACAGTCAGTAATGATTTGGGGTGTTGTGTCATCTGTGTTAGTCCACTGTGTGTTCTGAAGTCCACAGTCAACGCAGGACATTTTAGAGCACTTTATGTTTCCTTGTCCTGACAAGCTTTATGAAGATGTTGTTTTCATTTTCTTGCAGGGATTGGTACCTGCCCACTCTGCCTAAAGTACCAAAAGCTGGTTCAATGACTAGAATGTTACGGTGCTTGATTGGGCCGCAAGCTGGCCTGACCTGAATCCCTCATAAAGAATCTATGGAGTGTTGTCAAGAGAAACCAGACTCAACAATGCAGATGACTTGAAGGCTGCTATCAAAGCAACCTGGGCTTCCATTGCATCTCACCAGTGCCACGGCCTCCATGCAACACCAAACTGATGCAGCAAAGGAGTCCCAACCAAGTATTTAAATGAAGATACTTTTCAGAAACCTGACATTTCTGTTTAAACTATGCCTTTTTATTGATTTTCTGTAATATTCTATTTTTTTCCTGGTGTGAAAACTACAAATAAATTATTATTATCAAAACTACACATATTGATAAAAACTGCTTGAAATATGTCAGTCTATGTGAGATGAATCTAGAGAATTTGAGTTTTACTTTCTGAAATGAGTGACAAAATATTGAAACTTTTTGAAAAAAAAATCAGTTTGTAGATGTACCTGCAAATGTCAGAAAAGCCTTTGAAACTGATGAAATGTTTGTAATTGTACTTTAATATACAAGACAAATGTATAAACCACAGAAAAACACAGAAGCAGCTAACTTTATGAAAGCAGACACGTTTAAAAACCTTTGTTCGTGGATATATGTTTCAGACATGAGGTGCTTGGAGCTGTTTTGTAGTTAAAGTTACTCCCGTTAGAATTCAGTGACACTCAAATGTCCCTGACTTGATGTGTGTGAAGATCCGCGTGTAACTTTGTCTCTTTAGGCATGTTCCTGGTAAAAACAGACAAATCCCCAGACAAAGAACAAGGTATGCAAATTCAACAAAGTAGGGCAGTGTGCAAAACAGCCGAGGTGTAACTGTTCAAAGAATTTGAACTCGTGATTGTAGGTTTGTGTGCAAGTGAGAGGGATGATAATCACTCAGGTGTTTTGCAGTGATTGTTTCTTGTATCTGATATGTAATGAGCAAACATAATTATTGCATTTCTACAATTGTTCACATAAAAGCACAGTGAAAGGTGGAAAAGAAAAAGTAAAATGATAACTGCAGAAATAAAGAGATCAAAAAATGGGAGAAATGAATTATTTCAAAGTTATGTTGCCTTTACTAGTCTCTGCTATAAAGAACAATTTTCTAAGATTATCTTTCAAATCTTCTAATCCTCTCCCGTATGTCGTTATATACAGAAAGCCCATTGGTCTTTCTGTCGCAGCAATAAATGTAACTCACAGAGACCCTAAAAGTAATTAAATGTGAATAATAAATATTTTAAAACCAAATGAAGCAACCAAGTGATTTTCCCCACTGTGGGACATAAAGAGTGTTTAACATGTAAAAGTACAACAGAAATTAGATTTTGTTTTATTCAGTTTTGCCTAACATTATTGTCATGTTTCCGCTTGTTGGATTTAAATCACTCTCTGTCTTTTCACTTCCAGCCACCCCTCCAAAGCTATTACTAAATACAGGTGATGTATAAAATAATACACTAATAATTCACTTCATTCATTGCTACCCTTCTCAGTACACACTCTACATTTACTCTCCTTGGCTACTCTCACCTAAATTAGTGAGACGATCCTGGCCTCCTCCTCCTCTTCAGACCCTGACCTGCCCCAGTTCACCAGAAATCAGCCTGCATCACCTCAGTAATTCCCCTCAGCCCAAACCAGCCTCCGACTTCATTTTCCATCATGCTCCACTACCCATCATGACATTGCTTCGGCGTTTCGACTCAACCAGCGTCCCAATCGCTCCCAGAGTTGTTCCAGAGCTTTCCAGACCTGTCCAGTTAGTTTCCAGTCCAGCCTGTCGACTCTCCGTAAGTCGCTCTTTTCATTTCTGGAGCCGCATGCACGCTTGTTTCTATTCGAGCTGCGCACCGTGGCTTCCTATATTAATCTGCGTGTCTGTTCCAAACCCAGCGTCAGTTCTCCACGCTTGGGTCATACAACATGCCACATTCATACTCAGGCTGTTGTCTGTTCAGTCCAGCCAGTTTGTGACAATAAGAAGGTAAGGCAAAACATAAGTCACTCACTCAAGACAATTAAGGAGGGTGAAATCTTAATTTGATAATTCAGCTGTAAAACGTTTTCCCATTTAGAAAGATTGTTTTTTCCTTGTGGCTGTTTCGCACAGGAACTCGCTGATGGGACTAGTTTCTTGGCTGGCCTGGGAACGCCTCAGGCCTGGTTCTCACTGCAGGATTTTTAAATTGTTAGACGATTTACAAAGCATGAGAGACTACATGTGGTGATAAAAATACACACGTTTTGGTCTTATGTGCAGCAACTCTGTAAAAACTCCACACAACACCCTATTTTTCATGAATGAGAAATCTCATGAGATCACACGTGACTTCGGAATGAACAACCATGGCGGGGGAGGAGCGTGCAGCATGCTTCCATCACCTTGCTTTCTGATTGACTAGACATCACACTCAGGGGTGGACTGGCCATCTGTGGGTTCTGGAGGATCACAGACCTGAGGTCTAAAGGTGATCAAAACCAAGTGATTACACGTCCCTTTCAAGCAACGCCTTCTCCAAAACATTCAATATGAGGTTTGCACTGTACTTCTTCATATATATATGCCAAAGCAGGAAAATTAAGATTGAGTGGGTCATCTAATAAGTTATTTTATTTGATTACATTTTCATAAAGTTATAGATATCTCCAATATAACTTTTCAGTATGTTAATGGTAGATAAAGACAATAAATAAATGACTGTACTTGTTAATCCAGATTAATTTAATGTAACCATCATTTTTGTTATATTACATAAACACCAATGATTGATCTGATGCTTTTAGATTCTGAATTCTGTGTAGGCAGTGAACAAACAGTCCCATCTTTTCTTTCCATGTTCCTCATGACAAGCAATACAGCCTCCCTTTAAATAGCTGGTCCACCTCCATACCTTCCTCCTCCTCTCACACTATCTGCTTTTCCATCAGTCTCTGATTTTTTCTTTCTTAGGAGAATATTTCATTATGTCATTCATTATTGTGTTTTATATGAGCGAGGGCTGGTCTGTATATGGCTTATGTAGTCAGTGTTTATTTTCCTCCCACATAAAATCTCTGTTTTTCTTTGCATGACATTCACTCAACACTACTTTAGCTGTAAATTATTGCTAGAACCTGTAAACTTCACCTTCTTGACTTTAGTTGTATAGTATTACTTCAAGACAACACATGAACCAACTTTCTTAGAACATGTTACACACTGTCACTTTTTGATTTAAAGTTGTATTTTTGCTTCTTTTTTACAAACTGCTGTCAAAAAATAAGCAGCTTATTCAAATAAAAAGTAAATGAAGTGTGACTTCTCCACTAACCCACTCAAGGACGACGTCGGTGTGAATAGTTCAGCATGAACAAAACATCTAACATGGCAACCACTGCAAAAATATCCCATGACCACGGCAACGCAGTTTTTCAGAGCTTATTAAAATTAAGCAGCCTTTTGTTGGAAGCTGGAACATCAGAAAACAACTATTTGTTAAAGCAGCTCTCATTGCATATTGAAAAATTTCTGAGCTGTCCTTGAAAAATTCAGACGCACAAACGCATGACTAGAATTTAAAGCATGCTTCTGAGTTATATTCAAATGCTGTTTAAAAAGATTTTCTTTTGTCGTTTTCTGGGAAGTGTATACATTTTTGTGCTTCTCTTTGAGGCCAGATATGCCTGCAACAAGTCCACCCAGACAGTTGGTGCTCAGCAGGAATTCAATAAGAAGAAAAAGAAAAAAATAGAGAAAGCTCAAGCTGAGCTGATCAACATTAATGCTAAGATGTTTTTAAGATTTATAACCAGATGCAAAAATAAAATTCAATAAATGATCTAAGAGTGTTTGATTAATCGGGCTGGGAAAAGTGATTAGAGGTTCTTCATTTCTGTGAATAAAATTAAAGTTAAAAGTCAAGTCCAATTAGTTGTGACATTTGTTCTCCGCATTAGACCCATCCCCTAGGGCAGGGGTTCCCAAATCAGGGGTCGGGACCCCAAATGGGGTCCCCATAAGATTACAGGGGGTCCCCATAATTTTGTCTTTGCTGAGGTTGTGAGGTTAGCAAGATTTTATGTGTAAAAATTACACATAAAATTCCAATAACACACCCTACAGTATAATCAGAACTCCATATAAAAGTTATAACTCTGTATGTCTGTATAAAGTTGGCAAATTATCACATTTAACATGTTTATGTGTGTAGGAGTTGGGGTCGGGGGTCCTGGCTTGTCTTGGACACAGGCAAGGGAGTCCACAAAGAAAAACATTTGGGAACCCCTGCCCTAGGGGAGCGGTGAGCCGCAGACACAGCCATGCTCGGAAACCATTTGGTGGTTTAAACCACTTAAGACATTTGGTTGATTGATTGATTAATTGATTGATTGATTGACACTAGATTCTCATGTTTATAAAAAAGTATAAAAAAGCTAATAATTCAAAATCAGAGATGAGTTGTTTCTTAAGTTCATTGTCTCATAGGACAGGACAAAACAATCCATTCAGGCAAAAGTATTGAAGTCTAAAATATTTAAGCAAAATTCAGAAAGAGAAACAAGATAAAAGCAATACAAATAGATGAGCACTTATTTTAATCATCTTTCTTAGTAAATTTTTATTTACATAAAGCCACAAAGTCAAGTTGACACATAAAGGTAAGAGTTTGGGTTCCATGGTTATTTCTTTGAAATTTCAAATGCTGGGAAACAATAACGCTGTGATAATGATCAGAAAGCTCCAATACCTCTTTCAATCCCCTAAAGTTTATTATCTTTTCAACTTTGAGGCACCTATACCAGCTGCTCTGTATGACGCTCAGATACTACACAAGTTCTTCAAATAAGTAGAAATTTGGAAAAATTCATTGTCTAGTTACAGATAACTCATGAAATGAGTTGCATTTTGACACCTTAAAAACGTAAAGATATTAGGTTTTTAGTTATTTATGAGTTAAATAAATAATCAACATAGAAGTGCATAATGTAGCAGGATTTAAGTTGTTTAAAAACAGCTTGCACACTATTTTATTTAGATGTCTTAAAAATGGTAGATTCCACTTGACGTGCAAAACTACCTTTAGATTATACATGAACTTCACTCAAATATGCACAATTAATAGGTTTTAGTGAATTTTGAATTTAGTCGCTGTATGTGTGAAAGCTGAATAAAAAAAATTACCAGCAAGTTAACAAACTATTAGCTCAACAATAAAATGTGTCTCTGAATTTAAATTATTTTAGTGAAAACTTAAAACATTTTAGCATTAAGTCATAGAGGTGAGTTACACTTGAACAAGAAAACAGGTGGACGTCCCAGGGAGATGATAGTTAATTATATATAAATATAACCAAACCAGATGGAAGCAGATTATCTTCTCTAAAGAAGCTCGTCTGTTATCCTGACAGCTCGCTGGGGAAAGAGCCAGAATCAAAATTACAGAATTTTGATGTGAGTCAGGTTATAAATGAAGAGCGAATCCAAGCAACACAGAGAAAAAGCAGAAATGGAAGATATGAGGGCTCCTTTTTTGAGTGCATCACAACAATAATGTAGTTATTTTGTTATATGATTTAACATTTTCATAAATTGCACATCTTTACTTTTCTCTTTAGTTTTTTTATGGGCTTCTTAGAATCTTTAGTCACTCAATATTTTTTGATGCCTCACACTTTCCACGTCATCCCTTTAATCCTCTCACATTCCTTTCTCCTCGCTCACTGTCGGGTACAACTTGTTTCTGGTCTAAAACATCATAATTTCAGCAATACCAAATCTAATCTTTGATTTTTGGAGGGGAGTTTATTGGGCACTGTAAGGAAAGAACATTCTGATAAGGCTTCATGATAGAGAAAGCAAAAAAAAAAAACGACCTTGCCCCGATGGCGGAAAACCTTGACAACTACTCGAGTATTTTCCAGGAAAAAGCAGAAAAAAATCTGAGTTTTCTTCTATGTATTCCTTCAGCAAAAAAAATCCAGTTATATGTGAAGCACATTCATAGTCAGGCCAAGTCTGTAGGTGTCAGTAGTTCCCCAAATCGTCCTTGGAAACGCTAGGATGAGGGCAATAACCATCCCAGACATTGTCCTTTGCCTGAGGTCTTTTAGAGCCGTTATTAAGCTTGTAAAAACAGGTCGCACATGTGATGTCAGAGCATTTTTGTTGCAAAACCTAACACCCCTAGCCTAGAATCTAGACCCATCAGTTTGCCATAACAAACTGATGGGTCTAGCCATGCCCCATTGGAACCAAAGCAGCCCCAGACGTTGTGCCAAACCAATCACAGAGCTCTATCCGTTTGGTGGGCAAGATGATGCATCTTCTTCGACAGTGTATGGCGGAATGCCCCATGACTGACATCCTTAGCGGTCCAATCTGTTTGCTGGGCCAATCACAGCTCTCTATTGGTTTTTTTGGGCCAATCACAGTACTCTGTTGGTGGGTAGGATGTTACTGAAAAAACGAAGATGGCGACTGACTGTTTGGCAATAACTTTGGACTACTTTGACTTGGGCTTTTCTTTGAGTCAAGAGCAGATAGAGGTACTTGCAGCTTCTTTGACGGAGTATGGTGGACTGCCTCGTTGACTTACATCCATGTGTGCAGGGTCAGGGCTGTCTCTT
>SSNS01000008.1:3811331-3959746 GCA_006937985.1 Aphyosemion australe
GTGTATAAGAGACAGGTTACACACTGTCACTTTTTGATTTAAAGTTGTATTTTTGCTTCTTTTTTACAAACTGCTGTCAAAAAATAAGCAGCTTATTCAAATAAAAAGTAAATGAAGTGTGACTTCTCCACTAACCCACTCAAGGACGACGTCGGTGTGAATAGTTCAGCATGAACAAAACATCTAACATGGCAACCACTGCAAAAATATCCCATGACCACGGCAACGCAGTTTTTCAGAGCTTATTAAAATTAAGCAGCCTTTTGTTGGAAGCTGGAACATCAGAAAACAACTATTTGTTAAAGCAGCTCTCATTGCATATTGAAAAATTTCTGAGCTGTCCTTGAAAAATTCAGACGCACAAACGCATGACTAGAATTTAAAGCATGCTTCTGAGTTATATTCAAATGCTGTTTAAAAAGATTTTCTTTTGTCGTTTTCTGGGAAGTGTATACATTTTTGTGCTTCTCTTTGAGGCCAGATATGCCTGCAACAAGTCCACCCAGACAGTTGGTGCTCAGCAGGAATTCAATAAGAAGAAAAAGAAAAAATAGAGAAAGCTCAAGCTGAGCTGATCAACATTAATGCTAAGATGTTTTTAAGATTTATAACCAGATGCAAAAATAAAATTCAATAAATGATGTAAGAGTGTTTGATTAATCGGGCTGGGAAAAGTGATTAGAGGTTCTTCATTTCTGTGAATACAATTAAAGTTAAAAGTCAAGTCCAATTAGTTGTGACATTTGTTCTCCGCATTAGACCCATCCCCTAGGGCAGGGGTTCCCAAATCAGGGGTCGGAACCCCAAATGGGGTCCCCATAATTTTGTCTTTGCTGAGGTTGTGAGGTTAGCAAGATTTTATGTGTAAAAATTACACATAAAATCCCAATAACACACCCTACAGTATAATCAGAACTCCATATAAAAGTTATAACTCGGTATATCTGTATAAAGTTGGCAAATTATCACATTTAACATGTTTATGTGTGTAGGAGTTGGGGTCGGGGGTCCTGGCTTGTCTTGGACACAGGCAAGGGGGTCCACAAAGAAAAACATTTGGGAACCCCTGCCCTAGGGGAGCGGTGAGCCGCAGACACAGCCACGCTCGGAAACCATTTGGTGGTTTAAACCACTTAAGACATTTGGTTGATTGATTGATTAATTGATTGATTGATTGACACTAGATTCTCATGTTTATAAAAAAGTATAAAAAAGCTAATAATTCAAAATCAGAGATGAGTTGTTTCTTAAGTTCATTGTCTCATAGGACAGGACAAAACAATCCATTCAGACAAAAGTATTGAAGTCTAAAATATTTAAGCAAAATTCAGAAAGAGAAACAAGATAAAAGCAATACAAATAGATGAGCACTTATTTTAATCATCTCATTTTAATCATTTCTTAGTAAATTTTTATTTACATAAAGCCACAAAGTCAAGTTGACACATAAAGGTAGGAGTTTGGGTTCCATGGTTATTTCTTTGAAATTTCAAATGCTGGGAAACAATAACGCTGATAGTGATCAGAAAGCTCCAATACCTCTTTCAATCCCCTAAAGTTTATTATCTTTTCAACTTTGAGGCACCTATACCAGCTGCTCTGTATGACGCTCAGATACTACACAAGTTCTTCAAATATAAGTAGAAATGTGGAAACATTCATTGTCTAGTTACAGATAACTCATGAAATGAGTTGTATTTTGACACCTTAAAAACGTAAAGATATCAGGTTTTTGGTTATTTATGAGTTAAAATAAATAATCAACATAGAAGTGCATAATGTAGCAGGATTTAAGTTGTTTAAAAACAGCTTGCATTAAAAAGTTAACACTATTTTATTTAGATGTCTTAAAAATGGTGGATTCCACTTGACATGCAAAACTACCTTTAGATTATACAGGAACTTCACTCAAATATGCACAAATAATAGGTTTTAGTGAATTTTGAATTTAGTCGCTGTATGTGTGAAAGCTGAATAAAAAATTACCAGCAAGTTAACAAACTATTAGCTCAACAATAAAATGTGTCTCTGAATTTAAAGATTATTTTAGTGAAAACTTAAAACATTTTAGCTACTCTGATCAGGAAGCATTTGGAAGCAACATTTTTGTCAATGTGATGTAAAAACTATATTTGGGAGATAATGCTGTGAAAACGACTCAATACTATTGTCAACATAAATAAATATTGTAGTGGCCCTGCCCGCTGCCAGGCATGGCAACGGGCGCAAAGACTTCTGGGAGTGGGTTCGGGGTTATTTTATTCAAGTTTTCTGGTGTTCTGTTTAGTTCTGTTGGTTAGTTTTATGTTAGTGTTGTTTACTTTTAGTTCAACGTTTATTTTATGTCATTTTTAGTTGGTTTCAGTTCGCACCGTAGGTCATTATTGTATGTCGGGGGTGAAGAGGGGCTGCTCGACAGCAATAAAGTGTTCTGTGTTTGCTACTTGGTGACTCATTCTTGCCGCTGCACAACACACCTGCTAGATGGCGTCTAAAACCGCCACGATATATTACTCCAATTCATGTCATCTTTGGTCCAAATTCTAAGGAACCACAACAAAGAGGCTGAAGAGCCACATTTGGTTCCAGAGCCACAGGTTGCAGATCCTGTTTTAGACTTTTAAAAGGCAAATGAAATGGACCAATAATGGATAAGTCCTTTCATGAAAGTCCATTTTATTTAGTTATTTGATTTCTGTAAAAAATCAACATGAATGGTTGGACCTGTTTTTTGTCTCCAATAACGCTTTGGTTCATTTTAGTACCTAAAAGACGGCACAACTTTTTTGTCATCTTTGAATTTAGGCTGTAAGATGTGTTTTTATTTTGAGTTTTTTTCTGCCTTTACTCACACAGCAAAGCTCATTAAGTCATAGAGGTGAGTTACACTTGAACAAGAAAACAGGTGGACGTCCCAGGGAGATGATAGTTAATTATATATAAATATAACCAAACCAGATGGAAGCAGATTATCTTCTCTAAAGAAGCTCGTCTGTTATCCTGACAGCTCGCTGGGGAAAGAGCCAGAATCAAAATTACAGAATTTTGATGTGAGTCAGGTTATAAATGAAGAGCGAATCCAAGCAACACAGAGAAAAAGCAGAAATGGAAGATATGAGGGCTTCTTTTTTGAGTGCATCACAACAATCATGTAGTTATTTTGTTATATGATTTAACATTTTCATAAATTGCACTTTACTTTTCTCTTTAGTTTTTTTATGGGCTTCTTAGAATCTTTAGTCACTCAATATTTTTTGATGCCTCACACTTTCCACGTCACCCATCCCTTTAATCCTCTCACATTCCTTTCTCCTCGCTCACTGTCGGGTACAACTTGTTTCTGGTCTAAAACTTCATAATTTCAGCAATACCAAATCTAATCTTTGATTTTTGGAGGGGAGTTTATTGGGCACTGTAAGGAAAGAACATTCTGATAAGGCTTCATGATAGAGAAAGCAAAAAAAAAAACGACCTTGCCCCGATGGCGAAAAACCTTGACAACTACTCGAGTATTTTCCAGGGAAAAGCAGAAAAAAATCTGAGTTTTCTTCTATGTATTCCTTCAGCAAAAAAAATCCAGTTATATGTGAAGCACATTCATAGTCAGGCCAAGTCTGTAGGCGTCAGTAGTTCCCCAAATCGTCCTTGGAAACGCTAGGATGAGGGCAATAACCATCCCAGACGTCCTTTGCCTGAGGTCTTTTAGAGCCGTTATTAAGCTTGTAAAAACAGGTCGCACATGTGATGTCAGAGCATTTTTGTTGCAAAACCTAACACCCCTAGCCTAGAATCTAGACCATCAGTTTGCCATAACAAACTGATGGGTCTAGCCATGCCCCATTGGAACCAAAGCAGCCCCAGACGTTGTGCCAAACCAATCACAGAGCTCTATCCGTTTGGTGGGCAAGATGATGCATCTTCTTCGACAGTGTATGACGGAATGCCCCATGACTGACATCCTTAGCGGTCCAATCTGTTTGCTGGGCCAATTACAGCTCTCTATTGGTTTTTTTGGGCCAATCACAGTACTCTGTTGGTGGGTAGGATGTTACTGAAAAAACAAAGATGGCGACTGACTGTTTGGCAATAACTTTGGACTACTTTGACTTGGGCTTTTCTTTGAGTCAAGAGCAGATAGAGGTACTTGCAGCTTCTTTGACGGAGTATGGTGGACTGCCTCGTTGACTTACATCCATGTGTGCAGGGTCAGGGTATTTGGAGTGTTTTTTTTTTCAGTTAGCAATAAATAATCAGAGTTTAAGTATCTCAGGGTCTTGTTCACGAGTGAGCGAAGGGTAGAGCGTGAGATCGATAGGCGGATTGGTGCTGCGTCTGCAGTGATGGGGGTGTTGTACCGGTCTGTCATGGTGAAGAGAGAGCTGAGCCGAAAGGCGAAGCTCTCGATTTACCGGTCGATCTACGTTCCTACCCTCACCTATGGTCACGAGCTTTGGGTAGTGACCGAAAGAACGAGAACGCGGATACAAGTGGCCGAAATGAGTTTTCTTCTCAGGGTGGCTGGGCTCTCCCTTAGAGATAGGGTGAGAAGTTCGGTCATCCGGGAGGGGCTCAGAGTAGACCCGCTGCTCCTCCACATCGAGAGAAGCCAGTTGAGGTGGCTCAGGCATCTGATTAGGATGCCTCCTGAACGCCTCCCTGGTGAGGTTTTCCGGGCACGTCCAACCGGGAGGAGACCCAAAGGAAGACCCAGGACACGCTGGAGAGACTATGTCTCTCGGCTGGCCAGGGAACGCCTTGGGATTCCCCCGGAGGAGCTGGCCTAAGTGGCTGGGGAGAGGGAGGTCTGGGCCTCCCTCCTTAAGCTGCTGCCTTGTGATCTGACTCCGGATAAGCGGAAGAAAATAGATGGATGGATGGAATAAATAATCAAAGCCTAAGTGGGGAATGGGTTAGGGTCAGAATACATATTATGTCACCACTCAACAGGTTTAAAGTTAAAAAACATGTCAGAGTTGAATAATTCCCAGTAATGTACACAGGACTTGATTATTTTATGATCATAAAAAGCACAGATGGCTAAGAGTTTTCCTGGCGACCCTCTCTTATTGGTTAATCAGAAACATCATTGAATCAAGTACACTGAAAATGGTCAGAATTTCACTGCACAGACAAGATTTAATTAGGGTGCTTAAGGGATTATGTGTGCAGGTGCAAGAGTTTGCAGAATGTGGCATACAGCAGAGCTTACACCATCAGGTTTCCTCCCTTACTGTTAAACATTATTACCCCTGTACTGATTTACTTCACTTAATTGGTTATATGTCATTTTATTCTAAATCAGCCCTCACACAATATTTTTTTAGATTAAAATGCTACCAAAGCACATTGGTTTAATGAGATGTCATCTGGTCTATTGTCTGCCAAGTTTTAGCAGGGGGAGGCTACCGTCTGTCAGGGCTGCAGCCTTAGCTCATGGTGGGGGGCTTTGAAAAATCTTTGCCACAATAGTTACTCAGCACTTTACATTAATACATGATTCTAAACAATTCTTGGCTGGGACTAATCACCCAAGAAACATCTCAAATTTAAAACTGGTAAATGTAGGAGTTGGGACATCCCTCACACAATAAGAAAGTGTACAATTGAGCATGGTCCCAGGCTGGAAGCAGGTTGGGACTGTCTGTCAATGAACTAATGATGTTCATCTTCATTACTTGGGGTTGATCACAATTCTGTCACTGGCTGATGAATGGTTGGCAACATTTGGGATCTTGCATGTCAAGAGCACCATGGCCCCAAATCACTTCCAAGACATCATGAGAGACTTACACTTCAATGACAAGGACTCATACTCAACATGTAGCAAAAGACAAGTCTGCAGCAGTCTCAAACATTTGACAAATATTTGTTACTACCTGGGTCATCAAATCACTATCGACAACCAACTTTTCCAACCAAGTCTCATTTTCCTCTCCATCAGTAATTCAAAACCCGACAGGTTTGGAGTCTAGTTTTGGGCTTCATGTGACTCAAGATACATGTTCTTGGAGAGGACCTCAGTTGTCCCTCGGGGGAAAGACTGTGTGAGAATTTGGTCAAGAAGACGGAATCGTTCACGGACAATGACAGAACTATTACCATGACAACTAGTTCATGTCATTGTCACTTGCTTGACGACTGCTCAGCCAAACAATCCAGGTGTGGAAACACCCTCAGGAAAAGAAACAGAGAAAGTGAGCCATTTGTTTCCTTAGTTCTTTACCGAAACAAGGGCAGGCATGTCAGGAAAATTAAACTAATCCTTTCTCCCAGTGATGAGTCTCTGCTGTATCTACAACGAAATTTATCCAAAATATCCAAAGGTCCAAAACCTATTTGCAGAATCTCTTGGTAGATAAAGCTCCAAATCCTACGGTTAATACACACTATGGCATTTTTGCACCAGCATGTACTTAGCAATTTATTCTTTGTAATTTTGACACTCTTGTTCATTCACAGCAATTATGCTGGTGAACCTGTGACTAAGAAGATAACGATAATGGTAGCACACAGCAATTTTAAAGAACAGTAAAGTGAAACTGTAGCTCAGAAGAAAAAAAGATTGGTGAAAGAATTCTGGAGAAAAATAGGCTCGAGAAAAAGTACGCCTCTTCCAGTGACTGGGGGATATTGAAATAAGAAGTGAAAGAAAAGGAAGAGATGGAGCTTCCTTTATTCATTTTACCAGTGAGCTGCTCATGGGGGAGGTACTGATTCTGTAAGTACTCCAAGTGGAGCCATTCAGAGCCAACAGTATAATAATGTGGTTGTACTCGGTTGATCCCGGATGTGAAAGGTGTAAAACTGAGTGGGTCTGAAGGAATTGCTAGAAAGTATAAGAACTCTGCGAATGCTTCTCACTCAGAGAAGATGAGCTGATATCCCCAGTCTTCTCTCTTTTACAAGTGTCAAGAATTGTTCTCACCTTTTTTCTCTTTGCTGACAGACATACAAGCACTTTTACAGCTTGGTTCACTGTTCTCAGACCAACCATCTCAATATTCCTTCAAAGATAGGATTTGACACAGCCCTGTCACGTGTTCTTACCCCGTTCTAAAACATTGTTGACTCACACAGCAAACTAAGCACATAAAAAACACATCAGCAAATGACGAGGCTTAATTAAATCAGATCACAAGCTTTACACAGGAACCAGCAACAGGAAGCTTGACAGACAAATAAGAATAGCAGAAAAAGAAAAAAACACAATGACATTTTAAAGTCACCTGGGGGGATATTTAGGAAATTGAAGGAAGCAGACACAGCTTTATAATTATAACCGCCTATGATGCACTTCTAACTACCAAGAATATCATTTTATTGGATTGGAGAAATGATATTGTTCGTCTGCCAGGAAGGGAGCAACATCTTGGCTTGTTGTTGCAAGTTTGTCTCAGGGATGCTAAACCAGTTTAATAAAGTTGTAGCTGGCTCTCCCTGTTACAGCCAAAGTCCTCTGTCTTTGAAAACTCAGTTAGATTTAGCAGCTGGAAGTCTGTTGTTGGTGCCAAACCTGCTCTATTGAGGCTACTGTGTGTTTGCTCAAAATCACTGCAGCTGTGCCTTGACATAACGCTGTGTTGAAAGTCAACTATCTTTCGCTGTGTTGAAAGTCAACTATCTTTATTTCAGAACATTTAATTTTAAAAAGCAAAATTTGTATACAGTTCATCATTATATAATTTACTTGACCTGAAACTGAACAACTTTATCATTTTCATTTATTTATACAACTCATATCCTCGCTTTCCACAATGTAACTGGATTGATAGAGTAGGCTTGTAGTAGCCCTAGACTCTAGAGACTGTCAGTTCCTGAAGCAAAATGATTTTGCTCTGCTTGTCAATAATCATATTCACATTTATAGGATGGCTTGCCAGGCTAGGCTTGTAGTGGTGCGGTTTTGAGATTAAAACTAGATGTATTGGTGGTCTCTGCACATGTATTAAACAATCAGATGGAAAGTCTAAATGTAGTTTATCTTTCTTTGGGCCATTGTTCTAGAAATTATTGATACAGTTTTAAATGTTTTACAGATTTGTGTAAAAGATTCCCCTATAAAACATATATTATTTCAGCCATTTTTCAGCCATTCCTACTATTTACTGGCACTGTTTAGTCAGTATTGACACTTTTAAACAAAAAAAACCACAGCTGCTCTGGTTGTAAAGAAAAGATTACGTTATGAAATTCACTCTGGTCACAATGGATTGTTTAATATTCCAGAATTAAAGGTTAACCTTTGTTCATTATAATAAAGTATGATCAAAAAAAATCAAAATTTTCATAATTTCTGATTTGTTTATCTTACAGTCAATCTTATTGTCTTTCTTTTGCTTTGTTTTTCATTTGTTCTTTCTTTGGGTAAAGTTTATTTGAGCCTTTAGTTTTTTATTAAAATATATTGAAATTTTAAAACCAGAACTATTTTTGGGCTACCATATTTTGCAATGTGAAATTATTTAACACAGAATGAGTTTGCTGCTTTGCCAATGTGTCACGATTAATGCTTGAATAGTATCGTTTCAGTTTTAGCTGCTAATTTAATTAGATTAAACCAGATTTTAGGACATGTGGAGATACTGTACTGACTGCAGACAGCACAACTATGTTGCTCATGTAAATTCCTTCACGTCTTCTGCCTATATCCACTTATCCAAAGATAGATCCTGGAGGAACCAATTTGGACCTCTGTAAGGAATATTTTACATTTCACTGGTTGAGAATGATGGTGTTAAATGTAACTCCTCATCTCATTATCCTTGCTTTGCTCCTGGCCATGAACCACTCACATGTACGCTGAAGGTCATGCAGATCACATCATTTCATTTCACATAAAAACATTCCTCTTGGAATGACATTTTCCCAAGAGCCATTTCATACCATCAATAGTGCATCTTGACTTTGGGTTTCAGAATTCTTTTATGGTTCAATAATCCACTTGGTACTATTGAATTTTGAAGCAAATGTGGTTTCAAGGATTGAAAACACTACAAATACGTAATATTTAGAAGGTAGGATTCCTCCTAAAGAGTCTCTAAAAAGGTTTTTAGTAGTAGAAGGACACTCAACACCTGTGTGTTCTATTTGGAATGATGGCATTTGCCTTTTCTGACCTATTTTTATGGCAATTCTATTGTTACATTTTAGTTTAATTAACAAACACATACTCACACACAGCCCCTTTTTAACATTCTTCCACTCTCCTCACCCTAACCATGGTCCTCTGTCTTTACATCTTGGTCTTTCTAACCATAATATTGACGTTCATTAGTCAGATGCATGTCAAAGGAAGCCGAAGGATTAGATTCAGATGGTGGAGGGAAACCCAGAGGGCAGCTAATGAAATCTGGACCACAGAACTTAGGCTGTGGGATCTGAGGGAAGAAAGTGTGGTGAGACACACACACACACACCACTCATTCAGAATGACTCACACACATGCATGCACAAACACATGAAAGAATCCATAGACACATGCATACAGACTTCATACATTCACACAGAAAAGATTTATATGTGAGCAGAGACTCTCACACAGCAGACCACAGGGTTCTATGTTGAGGTTAGGCATTGTTTCATCTCTAGCTGAGGCCTAAATCTGCTCAGACAGGGGCCTCGCTTTGACACATTCCCCCAGCAGCCAAGCTCTCGCCCTGGCATGTGTGAAGCTCTGAAGTTGTGGTTGACTGAGGGCTTTTATTTTTGCATCTTGCATTTTTTTTTTCCTTCTGTTTTGACTCTTAGCCTCTTTTCCCAAATAAAAAAGCATTTTTTTTTTTTTTCTTTGAGCATTTCATACATTTATCTATTGTGGATCTTATTGCGTGTTTCTGTAAACAGCTGCATGTGTGTTGAAAATGTGGAGTTTTATTTATTTCATCTGCCAGTAATATATGTCTAACATTTCTCTTTCTCACTGTTCTTTTGTATCCCCTTGATCTGATTCAACCCTGAGCTGACAGCAGGATATTGAGCTGTGTTTCTGGCCAAGAGAGAAGGCAAACTGATTATAACCTGGGATAAATATAGATAACGTACATATGTTTAGGGCTTATGGAAAAATATTTTATTGTGGTAACAAGATGGTTTAAAGATGATGGTCTTTGTTTTGATTAACTGATTGTACATTGCTGTTGTGATTGTTTTTTTATTTCCTCCCAACATTTATGTTCTAGATTTAATCAGTGCATAAATCACACCTTGTAATAGACTTTGTTTACAGTCAGACTTTTATGCAATCAGACAAACAGATTAATTCAAACTGTGTTCACTGAAGTCCCATTAATTGAAAAACAGATTTAAAAGGACAGATTATTCAGACTATAGGAAAAGGGGGAAAATGACCAGAAAAGAGACATTTTTTACACTCGCTGCATTTTAATTGAGATGTAAATTCTGGATTATGAACAAATAAGACTCTCAGCAAATGAATGCCAAAGCACTTGCCTCACATTAAAAAAAAAATAAAAATAAAAAAAATTGAGGAAGAAGAGTAACAGCCAAACTTTTATATCATTTTAAGGACTTTCCTGTTTCTGGATAAAGATTTTTCTGTAATTTCTTTGCCTGTCTTTGTACCGGATCAAATTTATGCTTGTGGCTTAAAAATGTGGCTCTGAATTTTCACCAGTCCGATTTGTCTTGAATACTAGGTGGTTTAGGCCACAATTTCTCATGCCTCATTTGTAAGTCGCTTTGGACAAAGTTGTAGCGATGTACATATACATAAATTACATACTGTAGAGACATGGATTGGTAACGTCTCCTTTATATTCCGACAATGACTTCACAGACGATGGAACATCTCGTACAAGCTGCGGAACTCAACACTGAGGGTTTGGTTTCCATATTTTTAAAAAAGTGATCTCCACAAAGCCTGGGCTGCCATCCACCGGACTATTGTATGTGAAGGTTCCCAGTGAGACAGTCTATAAAGATCAAAGAGAAAAAATCACAGAGGATGTACTGAATGAAAATATGAAAAAAAGACAGAAAAATGGAGTTCAAATGAGTCATGAAAGAAAAACCTCTAAAAGCTGTCTACCATGGTGGCCCAATGGAAAAGGTCAGGAACAACATCTTTGAAACTTGCAGAGATGGACAAAAATTCATCCATTATCTAAAATGCTTACTCCTCACTTGGGTCATGGGGAGCTCCTGCCAAACTCCCATAGGCATCTATAGCCAATTTTTGGGGGTGTTGCAACATCTCTAAATTGAATCCCAGCACCCCTAAAAACGATCTGAAGGCAACCCGCTCCTCCTCATCTAGGTAGACCCTCAACTCCGGATCCCTCCTCCCCTGTAAACATTAACACCCATTCTCTCTGTGTAGCTAGCAGGGAGTTTAATCTCCAGTTATGAAGAATTGATTTCTTTCTTATCTAGTCTGCACTTCAAATGGTGCCTAGAACTCAAAAATAGAATTTTCCCTGTGAGAGAACAGGATCCCTGTCTTCCTAAAGAAGAGTTTAATCTGCATAATGGTTGGGTTTTATTTTCAGGAGCTCTCAAAAACCAAGCCAGAATGTGGCCGTGATTTCACAAACTGCTTGTTAAACTACCACTAGTACTGGTGTGGATTTTCAGATGGATTACTTCTTCAATCTGGCACCATTCCAACGTTAAAACCACCTCATGGCTAGACCAGGGTGTTGAGTAAAACCAAAATGAGGGACAGACAGGAACACTGTGATTCATCCCAGCTGCCTTTTCCTCCATTATAGCGGTGTGTGAGCAAATGTGTGTGTGTGTGTACACAACCCTCCGAGCAAGAATTCTACAAATTCTTCATGACAGTGTGAATCTGTGGTCTCTGGGTCTGCAGCTGTGTACTATTGTGGAATTCACATGGGAGGAGGCGGGGTTTCATCGAATCCAAGTGTCTTATTTCAGCGTTGAATGAATAAATCATAAAAATCACTATATTTCATAAAAAATAACATCTCAATAATGCCATTGGTAATATTATATCATATATTGTACCTGTTTTTGCTCTGGAAGGTGTAACATATAATGATACAGGTCCTTTAAAATCACCGACTGTATTAAAGCACTCAACATATCCCAGCAAAACACAAGAGTCACTGCAAATCTACAGCACATGCTAAAATGAACTAATAAAAAAGATAAGACTGAGTGGTCCTATATTAGATCACTTATCAATGCCAGATAATGAGATGAAAATGAATTTTGCAGTGATTATGCCACTATCTAAAATATGCAAATGCAATCATCCTTACCCACTTACTCCATTTGTGAAATCAATGTTCCCCTATTTATCCAACATTATGCTGCTAATGGCTATTGCATATGTAAGGACCATTTTATATTCAAATACCATTCCCCCAGCTATTGTTCCCAGTATTTTACTGTATGTCCTCTGACTGCAGCCCAGGGTGTTGACACAGTGGTGGGCCAATATTTACCGAGCCCTCCTCCTGCTCCATGCGTCTGGATATGTTTTTCAGATTCTAATTGGAATTTTAATTGCAGCGAGGATTAAGGCTGTTATGGATAATTGAAACTGACAAACAGAGCATGAGGCAAGCAACACGGAGTGAACTAATCTTGTTCCCTGTTTTGCTTCAACTTCTGTGGGTCTCCTTGTTGGAGACATATTCAGCACTTAGGGCTAATAAGTGCTTCAGTGGTGGCAGGGATGGAAATTGTGGAGAGCCTCTTCTTTAAATTACCTATTAGGGCTGTACTTTGAGTTCCATCATGAAACACCACAATAATTAGAAGTGAGGAAGGGTTTTTGGGGAGACATGGAATAAAAAGTTTATAAAATGAAGTCAAAAGTTCAAAGTAAAAGATTTTTCATCACTTTCTTTAATAAGGGCTTTTTCCAATTTTATTACAGTGAAAGAGGATTGTATTAAATTACATCTCAAGCAATATAGTAATTTGTCGACATACAGCATAATATAATGCAAATATTATTTATGCAAAATGTTTCTGAAATGTGGGTTACGAAATCAATAAAAATAAACATCAATACTTTATTCTTTGATTTTTGTTGTGCAATTCCATCAGTAGGCATTATAATAATAATGAATAAATAAAACAATCTAACATTTGGAGAATATATATTTTTAGACTAGTACAAAGTTTTAAAAGATACAACTTTTTATTTTATTTCTGAGAAGTTTGACAACTCACCATCAAAGGCTGACAGGAACTGTATGGAAAGGACTGCAGCTTTCCTGGTTACAGAAGCAAAAAGTCAAGTCTGGGAAGAATTTAAACAGTCCAGGAAGAGAGACTCTGGTTGGCTTCTAAAAGAACCTGGTGAACCTTTCAACAACTCAGGAAAAGAAAGGTGAAGCCTATCCCAGTTTGGTTTAGGTTGGGAGTTAACTTCTTAAAACCTGAGAGTTTGCTACTCAGCTGGAGAAAGATAAAGGTTTTCCCTCAGGTGTTGATGGTTGTTGCGGCATGGACTAGACAAGAATCTCCACTGGAGCTCGTCGGGGTGGGTGGGTTTTGACAAACGAGGAAGTGTGCGGTTGGTCTCTGGCTGAGAGCAGTTGGGAGGAAGTGCTGTCAAATGACACATTTTCACTCTCAGTTTGTTGGCCCTTTGGGGCAATTGCCTGCCCTACCTATCGCCATGTGGCACCCCTGACTGTAGATAATGTAAATCACCCATCTCATCACTTCTCCAACTGACAGCTCTGCTTGTTGTGTTCAGGTTTTGGTTTTGTTGACTTCACTCATTTGTTTGTTTGTTTAACTTGAAAATCATTACTTGACTCACTGACAGTTGTTTGTCCCTTGAGCTCAAATTACTCACACTGTTTAAGTGAATGCACATGCAACATTATCATGTTAATAGACCACTAATGTTTAATGATCTCACTGCTCATACCTCGAATGAGAAGATGATTTATGTTAATGTTTTAATGCTACCGATGCACATTTTGTCATTGATACTTGATATTTGCATAACCATTAAATAATCTCCTGAAGGATAAATTGGTGTTTGAGTCAACAAAATTGTTTGTTGTTTAGTTTATTCTCAATGAAATTGTTCCATCATTTGTTGACCCATAGCCATTGGTGCTGTACAGATTATTTATGAGTAGTGATGAGAGAAAAACGATAGGTATTCTGCTGGAATAAATTGTGAAGATGTCACTTTTGCCTACAAAGGTATGCGTCTCCTTGTTAATTCAGAGAATCATTTTGGATGGGCTGGTTAGTTGGATGACTTGCTTTATAATATTTCTTTAGAACATGACTTAAGTCTTCCTTTGGATTTTTAATCACAGTTTAATGGAGGACGCCTTAGAAAATACCTGAGTATCTTTAGGGCCAGTATGGGTATTGACATTTTACCTAAATATGCAAACTGCATGAATATATAGAGAAAAGTTCATTTATTTCAGAAATTCAACTTAAAAGAAGAAACTAATATATGAGATAGACTCATTCCATGCAAAGCCACATATTTGAAGCCTTTATTTGTTATAACTGTGATGACCATGGCTAACTGATGAAAACCCCACATTCAAAATCTCAGACAATTAGAATATTGTGAAAAGGTTCAATATTCTAGACTCAGAGTGTCACACTCTAATCAGCTAATGAATCCAGAACACCTGCAAAGGGTTCCTGAGCCTTTAGATGGTCTCTCAGTCTAAGTTTAGTTACTGAAATAAATGGATTTTGCATCATACTCTATTTTTCTGATTTCACCTGTATGTTCAATGAGTTTGACAGTACAAGGTGTGTGATACAATTTTCTGTGAGGGATTGGTGACCAACGTGGAAGAAAAAAATAAAATAAACAATTTATGACACTTTAAGACTAAATTGCAACAAGGTTGTTTGCACAACAGTAAGAAGACTCAAAATTTTCAGTTACATCATCATGACTCGTGTGACCTTTTAACTTCTAGCAAGTGTTGTATGTGTCAATTTAGTTTGACCCTAACTGAAAATGGTCAATTTTGAGTCTTTAACTCATCCTCAACAGTTAAAGTTAAAGTCCCAAGTCATCGTCACACACTGGTGAAATTACATCTCCGCATTTGACCCATCCCCGTGGTGGGGAGTGGTGAGCTGCAGCTGTGGCCGTGCTCGGGAACTATTTGGTGGTTTAACCCCCCAATCCAACCCCTTAATGCTGTGTGTCAAGTGAGGAGGCATTGGGACACTCTACCACTAGGCCACTGGAGCTGGTTATGCCCTGTGAGATATTGGCTTTAGTTACAGCTCAAATCTTCTTCTTCTTCTTCTTCTTCTTCTTCTTCTTCTTCTTCTTCTTCTTCTTCTTCTTCTTCTTCTTCTTCTTCTTCTTCTTCTTCTTCTTCTGCTACATCACTCTGCTTGATCAGCCAAAACCTTCCAGTTCTTAACTTGAGCAGATTTACTTATAGTAAAAATGTGTTTTCCAGTAGAGGCTGTAACCACTGCACATTCATGCCCCCTCTCACTCTGTCTTTTATTTAGAAACTCAAAAAACAGAATATGTCATCAGGATTATAAACCTTTATATTACTTTGATTTCTGAGACACATTTCTCCTCAACATTTAGGATTTACTGTCAGCTGATTAGTGGATGGAGAATAATTGACACAATGACACCAACAGAGCCCATCACTGCAAAAATGGTTCAAAAGATAAACATGGAAATAACATTTTCCTGGCCATCTTAAAACACATAGTTTTTGCACTGATTGAGAGTTTTGGGTTGTGTGCTGTTTGGGATTCCAAGAATGAAATACCAGTGGGCCAAAGGGCATATTGTTGCTTTTTCTACACATTGTTCTAGGAAGGATCTATCTCCTGACCTCAGCTAACACCCCCAGACATGCTGATAAACACTGAATATTTATCATATGCATTCCTGCTGTTTGTTGCAGACACACAAGCGCAGACATTATCTTTCTCTAAAAAATACCTCTAATCTTTTACATGCTCTTTGTCTCACCCACATTTTACCAAGACAGAAACAACGTTTGCAATGTGAGCCTGCAAAAGCACGGCAAGACTCAAACTCACAAACACCCACCATCACCTACACAAAAGAACACATCAGAAAATGTAATATTTAGCAAAAGATGGTGCAACATTTTTGAAATCATCAAGAAATGCAACAAAAGATGGACATAGAGGATTTTATTCTTTTCTTTGTGAAACATTGTATTTCAAAATGTCTTCTGTGGTGCTCTGATGAAACCATACAGTCCCACTATGTAACCATAGCTAGTGCTCAGACTTAGTCGTATGGAGCTTCAAGTTTCAGACCAAGTCTACAAAACATGGGTAAATATATATTTTTTAACAATGGGTCTTTTTCTCCTCTGTTCTCAAAAAGAAAATTGCCTCCACTCCAGCAGTAGTTACAAACATAAGCTCTGTTCACATGAAAATGCACAGACACAACTGAAGTGCAGTCAGAAGCACGCCATTGCCTTGTCGACAAAGGAGATAATGACACATATTGTAGCATCAAAGAACACAGATGGCAGCACACAATCTGGCACCACAACCCAAATACTCTGCTTTTTCAAGCCCAACCATCACAGTCGGAGTAAATGAGAATTTCCATCTGAGTCAAAAGTTTTAAAAATACCCAGTTTTAGTGGTAAGTGACTATTTCCTATCTTGTACATGATGCATGCAAGCATGATGAGTTTTTGTTGACAGGATTCTTTTTTTTTTCAACATGCAAAAGAGAGATGCATTCTCTGACCAGAAATACATGTAATATAGTGTTTGTTTCATAAGGCATTTACTGTAAACTTGACTTTGTGTTACTGTATGTAACTGAGTCAAAATTTGTCTAAGAATACATTTCCTGTGAATGCATCTTTTTGTGCTGCCATGTTGGTCTCTACAAACACTCCAGACATGGACAAAAAAACATTGATGAATCCATTTTCTGTCAGTATTTGTTTTTAGTGATTATGTGCCAAAAACAAACTTTCAAAATGAAATTTGGATAGACCCTCCTCTCACCTGTTGACACTGAAGGAGCACTGGCTCTACAGGTGAAACTTGAAAAAAATAGAATATGGTACAAAAGGCCATTTCACTAATTCAAATTAAAAGGTAAAACTAATATATGAGATAGACACTTCACATGCAAGCAAGATATTGTTATAACTGTGATGATTATGTCTTACAGCTGATGAAAACCCCACATTCTAAATCTCAGACAATTAGAATATTGTGAAAAGGTTCAATATTCTAGACTCAAAGTGTCACACTCTAATCAGCTAATGAATCCAAAAACACCGGCAAAGGGTTCCTGAGCCTTTAGATGGTCTCTCAGTCTGAATTACTGAAATAAATGCCTCTCGGATATCAGAGTTTCTAGCTTATATTAGTGAGGGATGGGTGTGCCTGGCTAGAAACAACTTGTTTTCCTTAAAGTGACAGAGCACTAAAATGACTCATTCTGGAATGTACTGAAAAAATCAAGAAAAAAACTGTTGAAATTGGTTCACGTGAGAGGGATTTTATGCAAAGAACTTAGTAAACATGTTTTGTATCGACCAAAAAAGAATGATCACAACTTAAAAAATAGTCATAAAACAAAGCAATGTTTGTTTTTTAAATGGTCATTAGCTCAGCATCAAAAACATCTTGCTTCAAGAACAGCTTCTTAGTCAACCTATTAAACATCCACTAGTATAGCTGTAAGGACCTCTGAACATTTAATGCCGACACGTATGGATACTACCATTACTATTATTATTATTGATATTATTATTATCATTATATCATTATCTTTATTATCATTATTAATAATAATAATAATAATAATAATAAGCACCGTGATTTTTTGCTGTGTGATATATATATATATATATATATATAACCTGCATTTATTGCTGTACTGGTAACAAATTCCACCTGTTTTTCTGTGTGGTCATTAAAGCTTCATTCATTCATTCATTCATTGATTCATTCATAGCTTTTAAATCTCCCCCAATGATAGAAAACACATTTTCATAAGATATTTTTAAATATATTTCTATGCAACACCTCATATCACACCCATAATGTCTCTCCCAAACGGTTTTCACTCACTCAGTTATGAAGGCAGCTGACTCATTCAGTCTCCTACGTCTTAATACTCTCAAATGAGATGAGAATATCCTCAGAATAATCAATAGTACCTATCAGAGATTTATCTTGCAGATATCAAGGTTAATATTTCACAGCCAATCTGAGTTTTTCTCTCCACCCAATTCTTCATAAATCGATAATAAAGAAAAGCTCTTGCCACCTATTCTGTTAACAGCTTGGTTATTTTACTCTCAGTGCTGAGCGGGTCACTCCCTCAACAATTTATAAAATTGGGGCAGGAAAAGACTGAAGTACTAAAGCCCGTATTTATGACAGTGGTGATTAAAAATGTGAAACTCATACACATACAGCTTGAGCAAGGGGGGACTTCTATGGGGAATTAAGAAAACAACATTTTGAGTCCTGTTGTGCTTTAATCAATAAACCCAAAGCATGTCTGTGGAAGGCATCATTCTATAAAAAACAAAACCCAACATCATGACATTACCAAGCTGAATACTTGTTATTAAACATTTATTAACAGATCTAAATAACAGTGTCATGGGGGTTCTGCTTGTCAGTAGCTGCGGGGTACACCTAGGTCAGGTCGTCAGTAGATCACAGCATTCCTCACTAATATCAACCATGAAACCAGAGACGACACACAACAAATCCAAGCTTAAACTCTGATTGAAACCACTGGCAGGTGAAAGGAATTACATTGATTTCTTTTTGTACAATGCACTAATTATTCTGGTGAACCATGGGTCTTGGCTTTCACGTGCATGTCACATGACACCCTAATCAGATTAGGCACTACATGTATGTGATGTTTGACTCATTTCTGTGCAGCTTATCTGAAAAATCCTGTAATGTGTATTTTTATATGTTTTTGTTTTATCATAATTATTTTGTATCATCCCTTAGTTAATACTTTTTATGGTCTTGCTTTTGAAGTAGCATTTTACACTGGCTGAAAGTTTTTCTTTCAAATAGGTTTTTGATCAGAAAAAGGTGGAATGCTGAGTTTGAAGTGAAACCTTTCCTCAGTCAAATGAGCTCAAATATCTTGGTGTCTTGTTTGCAAGTAGAAGTAGGATGGAGTAAGAGATAGATTTACAAGTTAAAGGAACACTTGGCAGTTTTGGCTTGTTTTTAGCACCCCCTAGTGTTCGTTAGTGAAAACAAAAGTTAAACTTATCTCCTCGCTGTGCGTTCATCTTTTTAACACCTTAATCTAACTGCTGAAATGTCTCCTCAGCCTTCATTAGTGTCTACAGGAGCGGTTCATCACTAAATTAAACAAACCAGCTGTGTTCATGATCTAAAACATGCTGGACGCAGACTGCAGAGCCAGGCATGTCAGCTCCTTTTTCTAAGTCCAGCAGGGAGCGGCCCGCCACTCTGAAGTTGCAAGTGCAGTATTCTGGCCACAAAGGGTGGTGGGGGTCTGAGTAACATTTCATTAACCCTGTAAAGGGTCATTTTAGCACATACTGGTTCAAGAAAATTATTTAAAAATGTGAAAATGTTGCACAGTATGGCTTTAAGGCTTTGTCTTCAGTAATGCAAGATGTGCTCCAGCTTGAGCCTCATTGCAAAGCTGGCAATTTACCGCATTTTCTGTGTTCAGGTTCCCTTGGGTTGTGACTGAATGAACAAAAACCTTAGCTACGATGACAAGCTCTGTCCCGCTGGAGGAACTCAGAGAATAGTATCCTCCACGTTGAAAGAAGTAATTTAAGGTGGATGAGGCATCTGATTAGTATGCTTTCTTGTACCCTTCTCCTGAAAGTTATCCAGGCATGCGCTAATGGTTGAAGACCTCAGACCAGACCCAGAAATCGATTGGGTAACTTTACATTATCTCTGGCTTAGCAACACCGTTGGGTTGCCCAGTAAAAGTTGTTGAGTATCGCTTAGGGAGAGGATTATCCCTCCTGGACCCTGAGACCTCCACTGCTCAATCTTGGAAAAGCCATGGAAAGTTGCAGGATGAAAACTGAAATTGTAATTTTGATTTCTGTACATATTTCAATGGTTCAAAATATGTCCATACATTTATTATGCATTTAATTCCTTATAGGACAGGGGTGGGCAGCTCCGGTCCTCAAGGGCTGCTATCCAGCATGCTTTTTTTTCCTGCTACAACACACCTGATTTTAATCAACAGCTGATTAACAGGCTCCTGCAGAGCTTGGTGAGCATCTGAGCAGGTGAATCAAGTGCTGAAACAGGGAAACAACTAAAACATGCTGGATTGCGGCCCTCGACGACCAGAGTTGCCCACCCCTGATATAGGATGTAATTAGCTTCACACAAAGGTATACAGGATGAAGGACATGGTCATGAACTTTTTGCTAATAAATATATTTCAGAATATGTGTCTAAACTTAAGGTTCATCATTTTCACCTCATCTGGAAGAGTCGGAAAAGCAATTCCACCATCATGTACATTAGATTTTTGTCTTTTATTACAGCTTAATCAGCGAGTATTTGTCTTTATGGCCTAAATTTTTGCTCCTAAACTTCACAATCCAGATAATCTAATTTTAAAAGGTAACTCACCGGAATCCTAATAAACGTGGGAGACTGGGACACATTTTGCCCTTTGCAATAAATCCACATGCTGCTGCCAACAATCGATGGTTTATCTTGACTTTAAACAAATGATTTTGATTGTGCTTTCAGAAGGGCAATGTAACAAACATTCAACCTGTTTTATCGCCTCATTTATAACACAACGGAGGCAACTTGGTATTTAGAAATGTGTCTACAGAGAGTGTACGACCTACTTTCTCTAAATGGACCCTGATTCTGGCAGCTGGTGTTTGATGTCTTCAATGAGTCCTTGAATCACAGAGCTGAGCAGTAGATATTTTCAAAATTGATTGGAGGTGCTTGTCTGTCAGACCATAATTTGTTGAAATTCACTGAAGGGAGCATCTGAAACGAGTCAATCCTCTTAGTGTGGAAGCGGTGCTATTTGTCTGACGGAAACAAAAATCTCACACTGGTTTACAGCTGTGCTTTTTTTTTCCGTTTCATTATTGACAGGATTCGAGATTGCTCTAGATGGTAACTGTAAATTGTCAAAACTGAAACAACAAGAACACAAAAATTGTGAATTTTGTTTGACAAATGTGCATTTCTAATTAACTTTCGAAGCAGTCAACTGGTATAATTAAAAAGTTTTAAAAAAAATCAAAATTCATCTTTTATTGTTCATTGGAGAATCTCTGAGACACCACAACAAGCTTTATACGCCACAGATTTACCAATGACTGCAAACATAACATTTCTACAACTTTATATGAACAACAGATGATACTTTTCCAATACAAATTATCTCGTTAAAATGAGATTAAAACAGAATAAAAAGCAAAAGCACTTCTTCTGCAATGAGGTCAGACCTGGAAATTAATGTTGGAAAATCTACAACAACATCCATGCCACAGAAAGCAGGCAGATAGCATTTTGAGTAATCCTTTGTACAGGTGGACTTGTAACTTGTTTGAGAGGAATTTAAGTCCAATTTTACAAAGAAATGTCAATTCTGGATAAATGTCTGTCAGAGATAACCCCTTTTGAAAAGACAGTAACAAGCTGTCACTAAGATCAGACCTGACATCCATTCTCTGGATGGAGGTGCAGAGTTTAAGGTGGCCATTAGTCCTGTGTGGAGAAAAATGCTTTGGAAAAGACTTACCATATATTTTACAGAATATTCTCAGTGTGAACAAAAATGCAAGGGCTTTCAAGGTCTGTGTACCAAATAGATTATATAAAAACCTACAATTTCCTCCACATTGAGACAATTCTCCAAGTCAAAGATTCTTCCTTGATGTGATTAGTTACAGTATGATTGGTTACAGTATGATTGGTGGATTTTTTTACACATCAAATAACTTTATTTATAATTTTTTATTACTTAAAATGACTTTACTAATTGCTTAAAACTAAGAAATTCATAATATTCAAAAACATACAACAGCAATGTAAGAGTTGTGTTAACCAACAAAAGTCAACACCTGGAAAACAATGATCAATTATTGTCTTTTTAAAAAATATACATAATTACAAGGAGGAGGTGAGACTTAAAACTTGTACTGCAGCCAGCCACAAGGGGTGTCTTGATCTGTCTTGGTTACAAATTTATTTTTTGGGAAAATCTATTTTTTTCCCCCAGAAATACCTTTGTAAAGGTTATGCTTCACAATATACAGATTATTCAACGACTGGTTTCACATAGCATCTCACTGGTGTTCATTTGGTTTGATTCACAGGTAAAACTCAAAACTTTGCAAATATTACATTCATCACAATTATAACAAATAAAGGCTTGGAATAGCTGGCTTTGCATGGAATGAGTCTATTTCATATATTAGTTTCACATTTTAAGTTTACTGACATAAATTAATTTTTGCACCATATTCTAATTTTTCAAGTTTCACCTGTATTCTATTGACCTCAGCAATAGATTGCTATGGCATTTTATCATTTTACTTTTACATGCATTTCAATATTTGGGATTTAAAAGGGGACAAAACTCAACTTTTGCCTCTTTCTGTGCTGCACTTTTCCATCAGTATTTGGTTTTAAGATTTTTGTGCCTATAAAACAAGTCCTTTCAAAAAGTCCCAATATGTGTCGTTACAAACGGGGAAATTAGAATAATAGAACCACTTCTCACGTGCAAGAGAGAGCTCCTGCTGATGGAGCAGAGGCTCTACCCAGAACCCCTCACAAGTATCGGAGCTTCTCAGCTTATAGCAGCGCTAGCGGGAGATGGGTGGGCGTGGTCAGCTCCAGTTTGTTTTCTTAAAGTGACAGATCCCTGAAACGGCTCATTCTGGAAGGTTATGAAAATGTCAAGAACTGTCATGTTTCATGTTCCAATGGTTTCCATGCCTCGCTGCACCCACTCAAGTACTCAACCATGCACACCTGTGTCTGTCTAATTATCTCCACCTGTGCTCCCCAGGATATAAGCTCCCTCCAGCCACAGCTCTGATGCCAGATTATCTCTAGCTTTCTGTTATCCAGCTCTACCTGAATCAAAGAATAAAGCCTCTGCTCCTAGCCTGCCCCTTTTTTGGGAGATTTCTGTGGACTCTGATTGCCTGGTTATTGACAGTTTTTTGATATGACCGATTCTGGATCTGGACTGCTTTTCTTCTGCCACCATACAACAGTTGGAGCTATATTAATTCTCTGATTTCTGTGTCCCCAACACGGATCCCCAGAAATCCCTTCTGCTCAGTTTCCTGTTGACCCATCCACCCAAGCCGCCACTGTTCCAGCTGTGCAATAAACACTACTTTTTCTATCACATCCTGTGTGTCCCTTCCACTTGGCCCCCTCCTGACAAGAATAAAACTGCTGAAACTACTTTATGTCAGAGGGTTTTTGTGCAAAGAACTTCATGAATATGTTTCGTATAGAAGTATTACAAATTCATAATACGTCCTCTTTAAGTTAATAGACTTAATAGAGTATGGACCTGATTGGTATGCTCATGTTATGCATTGATGTCTCTTTCTCTTTTAGTATGATTATAGTGACTGCTTTGATTGGCTTTGCCACTATATTATTTAACTTCTCTGAACTTAGGTGCAACTGACTCCGTCATTGGATTCTAAATTGATGTATAAGTGAATATGTCCAGGACCAGATGGAATTAGCCTATGTGCCAGACACAGCCCAGTGGCCACCAGTTGATGATCACAGCTCTTACATAAAGTTTAATTACTCATGTGCTGTAAAATTGCCACTCTGGAACTTTGATTTATTTTATGGCTTTGTTGCTGCACTCTACCTTATTCCATAAAATTTTAAGTTGTTAAAAATACTGACGCTAACACTTTGCAAGCCTGTGAATGTAGGATTAAGGGAGTGGGAGGAGAGGAAAACAGGAGGATCAGGATGCACACAAGTTAGTAACCTAAAATCTCCAACACTAGCTGATGTTCAGAAATAGACAGTCAGGCTACAGAAAGAAGCCCAATTAGCCTAATGAGGCAAAGTGCCCGGTTTTATTTGAAACATTGTCTGCCTAACTTCTCAGTAGCTTGTGCTTCCTAACATCTGTCAGGTGAAAGCCCAGGCTCTAATCCTGCTTCTCCATTTTGCTCTACTGGGATACATTGACAGCATATTGTTTTGTGGAGGTCTCTGGACAACTGGGCTTATATGGCGTGGAGAGCATGATGGCCAACAATGCTGAACGATGGGTTTTTCTCTGGAATGCTGATGAGCCTTGATTCACGGCTTGTTACTGCAGCTGACCTTCAGCAAAGATGAAAACTCACTGAGCAACTTGACATAAAAAATTATTTGAAAGATGCATTTCCTACCATAGTTTTATTAAATGTAGCTCGTAATTTGGAAGCGTTACAATTGTAGGTTTTTTATAACATAATTATCTTACCAGAGGATTATATTTATAGTGTTGTTTCACCGGGAAAGAGTTAAACCGTGCATATACTTGTACATAGGCTCACAGTGTGGGTTTTTAATGTTTTTTTTTTATCTAGAATTACTGGTGAAGGTTCTCAGTCATCCAGGTCATGGTAACCCAAAGGGGGTTCGAATGAAGGCAACTGGACTTCTCAAATACATTTCTCTTCTCATTAGAGAAGTTTTGTGAACTCAGAATTGACAAAGCTCCTCGGATGAGAAGCAAAGAAGTCCAGTTGCCTTCATTGGAACCCTCTTTGGTTTACCTAGAATTAAAATAGCTGGAGGTGAGAGACACTAGTATGTTTCCAAAACTCCTAAATAGCAAATATTCTATAGAAATCTAGATCAGATGCAGTCTTTCATTGAGAACCCAGACTAATCTATGCCTAATAGAGTCATTCCTGGTTTTGCACATTTTTTTTTTATAAAATGCAATTGTTCAGATTATAGCTGTTAAACAATGACAATAATGACCTTGTATTGATTTGTACATGTCAAGATGTTCAGCATTTTGGGTCCTAGTTGAGGGCATGACATGCAAATGCATATGTTGCACTATATGGAGCAGATTTAAAGCCAAATGATTCAAGACGTTATTTATTTAACTGATCCAGTGGTGGAAAAGAAATGTAAGAAAGGTAGAACCCAGATGTTTGCTGTCTATGTCATATGTCTATAATGATGTGATGAGTAGTAGTGTAAACGTTTGAATGAATGAATGAATGAATGAATGAATGAATGAGTAAAAAAGTGTTGTAATCAAATAAATATATAACTTAAAGCAAATTCTTGAGTTTAATTTTCAAATATGTATTTATTTTTATTCATGTGCACATGAGAGAGTGGATGAGAAACACATAAAACCTTTTGCATAAATAAAATTCAAACAGAAAAGAAACAACACAAAGATGATGCATGCACAAAGAAGATTATGAGAATATATTTGTGTTGAATGGTCACTTCCTCTCAGGGCCATCTTAGCACCTACTTTTATTCAGTTTATACTTTTTTCCTGCTTCAAGTGAAGGAGATTTGGTATCTTGGGGTTTTGTTAATCAGAAAGGAAAGAAGGAAGGAGATCACAAACTGAACTGGTTTATTGTTGTCAAGGTGGCACTAAGTCTGGAAGTGTTGTTCTTAATTTACCAGTCGATCTATGTTCCAACATTACCAGAGACGATGGGCTTTTTAACCAAAAAGACCAGACAGGCAACCAAAATGAGTTTCCTCCTAAGGGGTGTCTGAAATCAGCCTGAGACAAAAAGTGAGAAGCATGGACAACTCCTCTACATCCTGAGGAGCCAGGTGAAGAGGTACTGGCATCTGGGCAGAATGGTCCCTTGGGTTTGGGCATGGCTTTTTGGGATGAGACCCTATGGCCAACCCTGGAACCACTTTATAGATACCATCACACCTGGTTTTGGAATGTCTTTGGATCCTCCTTTAGGAGCTGGTGGAAGTGGCTGGGGAGAAGACGGTTAGGGCATTTGTACTGGTGATGTCCCCATGACCTGGACCAGGATATGTGCAAATGTGTATACATCTAAAGAAAGATTTTCAAACATTATATTTCTCGTTGGTATTCAAAGGCAAGGCAGGAAGCTGAGCGACAAACCCTCAATCTGGCCAACATTTCCACCTCTTGGTTAAAAAAATCCAGATAGCCTTCCTGATGCATTATTTATGCCTATCAAGGCTAACCGTTTACATCATCTGTAGACAAAGAATCAACAAATGGCTGATCTAGGAAGTCATATTTTTGATTGTTTATGAAGATATTACTCATCAAATTAGTTGTCAAGATCCAGTTTACTAGATGGAATTGGTGTTACAGAACACAACTTTTAGAAGTTATTTCTCTTGGTTTGGGATTTAGAAGAGCTGTGAAAGTTTCTGAACATTATGTGATAAATACAGTAGGAAGTGGAAAACTATCTGTTGTACGAGGGGACAGATCTCTAGCGTTCTGCAGCTTCTAGAGACAGTCTGTGCATTTTCCAAGGGACGATCTATCTCATCCTCGATTCACATAAAAACTTTCAACACCACTTGTGTTGCCTTTATTTTTGTGTCTCTTTTGTTCCATAAGGTATAGTGGCTGTTATGCAACTGCATTTCTTGAACAGAAGGTCAGCTTTAAAAGGTTTTCATTAGTGAAAAGGTCGGTGCTTTCAGGTGTGAAACAGCACCACGGCAGAGCGAAAAAGTCAAAATGACTTGAATTTAAAAGAAAAAAACGTAATTGTTTTGTTTGAGTTAATTGATGCCGACGCAGAGCCGTGGAATCAGCTCAGCGTTTAGATGCTATATGTGTCTTTTTGTAAACAAATCATGCAGTGACACATTTCTTTCACAGTTTCACCTATTTCCATAAAGCACAATGTGTGTGTGTGTGTGTGCATGCTGTTTGTGAGGTCTACTACCTCCACTACCCTGAGCGGTGGCTAGGGGGTGCACTGTGGACACGGTGTGTGTATGGTTAGGAGAGACGTGTGTGTGTGTATGAATGTGTGTGTGTCTCTGTAATGTATTCCTGCCTGTGGCTGGGCTGGTCACATGGGGAGAGCAGCCTGTTTAAAACAGCCTCGGCTCCCTCAGTCAAAGCATTGCAAGACACAGAGACACACACACGTTCGTTCTCCTCCTCCACATGCACGCTTGCTCATACTCATGCAGCAGGACGCAACTTTCCTCTAACGGACTGACACTGCACACACGCCAGGATAGACATACCCCCGTTCTACTTTGGAGAAGAGGATAAGGAGTGACAGATCAGGATAAGGAAGCACAGAAAAGGAAGGGGATTCTCTGTGAGTAGCTGATTTTGATTGTCATTATTTACATTTTTTTTTCTTTGGGGCTTTGCTCCTCTTCAGCACTCTCTGACCAGGACCGGATCAGGAGAGGGACAGAGAGTTGGATGGAGGGGAGTGTGAGTGAAAGCCGGACAAACGGAAAGCTGAAAACTAAAAGGAAGGTGACAGAAGAGAGTAGGGATGTGGTGCCAGTGCAACATCGGACTACCTCCTCCATCAGCCTCTGTCTCTGGGATCTAATGATGTTAATTAGCAGCGTGTGCTTGGAATGAGAGGAATGCCATTGCACAGAGCTGAAGTAGGGTTTGTTCCAGACTCTTGTGCCTGCTTGTGTGTCTGTGCATGTCCTCCCGCTCTCTTTCATTGCCTTTTGGATGCCGGCTGCAGCGCTGTATTCAGTCATAGTGATGTGGAGCAGATTTGCAGGGGCACACGTTGCTTTTTGTTGTGATTAATAGAAGCTTATTGACATGCAAATGGAAGTGGAGAGACTTGTCACTGCAATCCGGTGAAATGAGGGATGCTTTTGGGAAAAGGGTACAGACTCATTGCTTTTCCTCTTCCTCCTTCATAACTCTTTCTGGATTTGTGCGTCCTATATGTTGACTCCGTCTTTTTATGTTTCCTTTCTTCCTTTGTGCGGTTGTTTTCTTTTTTTTCACAGCTGTCACTAATCTTTCCCTGACATGTAGTCCCAATCCTCACTACCTTTTTGCTGTCTGAAACTCCCTGCTTTCTGTCAACCCCACGCTGATGCATGCTGTTCAGCTCGGCGGATCCTTCAGCTGAGCAGAAACGGGAAGGATCGCAGAGTTGCGAGGAGGGCAAGAGGGGAGGGAAGAAGGGGAGAAGAAAGAGAGAGGAATGACAGAGAAAGTGGAAAGAGGGGAGGGTTAGGGCGGGGGCATTGAAAAGGCTGACACTGGCTTGGACAATTAGCCCAGGGAGTCCGTCCTGGGGTGCTATTCTGAGAGGAGCTTTGGCCCCTGGGCCCTGGGCGCTGGGTCACGGGATGCCTTGACCCTTCCAGTCGACAGCTAGGCATGGGAGCCATTATCACAGCCTGATTGATTAGCAGTGAGCGGAAATCCCTTTTCACTTCACTCCTTGGGAGAAAAAGACGGGAGGTTTTTGTCCTTTTGCTGCTCCTGGTTTGGTATCTGTCTGTCTGAAAGTTGAAAGCTCAGTCTTGTTTCTTTTACGCCTGCACTTTCCTTCTAATATTGTCTTATTTTCTCTCTTGTGGGAAACATTCAGCCCTCTGATCTGGTTTCCACATCGCCTCTGCTCTCTGAGGCTCTTTGAGCGGCGCACCTGCAGAGATTTGTGCGTTAGGCTGTTCGGTGGCTACCTGAACCTCATGGGGGGAAAACGGAGCAAAGGCAAGGCAGGGAGCTAAGTGATAAAAGATAGATCAGAATCTCCAGTTTTACCTTTTTTTGTGTCCCTGTCTTCATTTCCACTTTGGTCTCCGCTGTCCCATCTCGCACCGTAACTCTCCCCACTTCTGCTCTCCCTCAACACCCCCCGCCCACCTCTCCCTCCTCCCCCTCAGACTGAGAGTTTAGTGGGGTGTTTAGCCCAGCTCACGGCTGATCAAAGCAGTGTGTGTCAGACTGGGCTTAGCTCAGGCACTCCTAATGGAGCACCGTTTTCATGCCTAGTTGGTGGTGGAGTGGGAGGAACTGATAGGTGGGTGGGTGGGGGGTGAAAAATAATAAAAGGAGGGGTGCAAATAGGCGGAGTGACAGAAAGAGGAGGACGAGACAGCAGCTAACCAGATAGATGGGCAGGTGGAATCTAGGATTATATAATCAACCGTTTTTTTAAATGCACATATGTTGATGAATATGTTTCTTGTTGCTCTCTATTGGATAGAGCTGACATGGATGGGTTAGACAGGCCAGGCTCTCCTGGTTTAACTGGAGGCAGCAGCAAACAGGGTGAGACAGGTGTGTGTTTGTGTGAAAGAAAGAGAGGTGTGTGTGTGTGCATGTATGCAAACACCACAGACGAGCCTTTAAAACCTATATTGATTGCTTATAGATCAGAAAAAGTCAGAAACGGGACGTTTTGTCTCTTTTTATAATATTATTATGACTGACTAAATCACTGCTGTTGCATTTAGATGTGATTCTAAATGAATTAACACATATTTATTGTAATTCTGTTAAAGTTTAAGCAACATCAGTAGTTCTGCCTCTTAAAAAAACATATTTTCTTGATCTCTCAGCAACCTTTTCAACTTCTCTTTCCATTTTCTTCTTGTCCTCTTTGCTCTGTTCACCACCTCTCACCATAATTGATGCCTCACCCTCACCCCCCCTTCCCCTCAGCCTCGATTCCTTCCCTTCACTCTTCATCTCAGTCCTTTCAGATCCACCTCTGTACACTTTTGCATTCCCTTTGTCTCCACTCTCCCATCCCCACGTTGTAATGCTGATGTTTATGCTTCACACAGAAGAAAGGTAAGGTAAGACTAGGATAATATTTCCCCTAACATACTTACAGCCTGGGTAAACATCCTCCAACAGATGTCCGAGAGCAGGACAAGAGGGGCTGTGATTCAGGGATGTTACGAACACACAGGAAACAAATTGGAAGCTAGCAAGGTCAAGGCTGGGAACAACGAGCTGGGAGGTACAAAATTATTTAAAGCTTCTTTAAAATAACTATTTGGAATCAGGTTCTTATTAACGGTCCGGAGCCAACGTAATGATGAGGATGATGAGAAATAGAACTTCTGTTTGTCTCGAAAGATGCTTCTGGTGAAACATTATGTAACAGTGCAGTCTAATAATCAAACATTTGGTTAAATCTTGTAGAAACTCATAAAAAAATTTTATTTTATAATGAATGATTGAAAATTAGCTTAATTTTATCTTATCTTTTATTTAAAAAAATCACTTTTTCTAGTTTTGATGGTTGATAAAATGTTTCAGTCTTCCACAGTTCAGACAAATTGCAGATTTTTGCAAATTTTGATCTATTTTTAAAGAAATTCTAATTATTGACTTTGTTTTTCATAAAATTTCTTTAAACCTTGACATTTTTTTCCTCTAGAAGTGAAACCATCCACGTGGAAGATTTGTTATAGCACAAATGAATGGTTTGTTTGTTCACAGACCAAGAAAGAAGTTTGATTACACTTTTTTATAGCTGCTTTTGCTGACCAACAAAAGCACCAAACACCACTGAACTTTGAGTTTCAAATAGGAAGTAAGAGATGCTCATTCTGAATTCCAGATTTATATATATATATATATATATATATATATATATATATATATGTATATATATATATATATTGATGAAACTTTGACTATGTGGGTGTAGTTTAAGAAAAAAAACATATAATATTGATAATAGTAAAAACAATAGAAACAAACAATTCTAGGCTTCGTCAGTTTGCTTATCAGCTGATTACACCTAAGAGAGTTCAGGAGCATTCTGTTCAGATAACTTTAAATCTGTATTTAATTAACTTCAATAGATTATTGTGATAGTCAGATTAGATAAGAAGATTTAGGTACAGCATTTATACACATTTCAAATGTTCAGTGACGAAACATGACCGGATTAAGGTAGTTTGTCACACATTTAAATAGAGAATTGTCAAAGATTTGAAATTCATCCACGTGTACTCAGTACTTTGTTTGGGCCCCTTTTGCTTTAACTGAAATAAATGAACTTTTGCACCATATTCTAATTTTTCAAGTTTCACCCGTGAATCAGAGCTGGGAGATTCAAGTTTGCTCAAGAAGTATTGGAAAATATCAAAATACTTTTAAATATTGTAGTTTTCTGTGGAGTCAGCGCATGTGGAGAGTTAAAACATAGATTGTTATGTATCCTTCTTGAGTCTGCTGTTGTTTGAAAATGTTAATGTGTTCTAAAGAAACCTCTGATCATACGATCTGTGTCAAAAACCACTGTCACACAAAAAACAACATAAAAACATGAAATTTCATTGCTTTTGGTGAAAATTCAAACATTAAAATAAGTTCTGAATTCTGATTTTGTGGAAGTAACTTACATCACTCTGATCCTGGAAAACCAAATTCCTCTCCAGGCTGATTGATTATTAATTATCTTCAACACTTTTGTCAGACTGAAGCACATGAATTCACTTTGGATTGTTTGAATTTACCACAACTTCGCTGAGATTAGGACGTCATCACATTATGTCTATAAATAGATTTTTAACAACATCTAAAGCTTGTCAAAAACAACTTTTCTATGCAGCTGGGTTCCGAGTCACACCCGTTTTACTTTAAAAAGCAAAGCTCGGTGTCATAAAAAATGCACATTTTATGTCAACTCTCTTGGATAGAGTGATTTTCTTTCCTTTCCGCTTATCTTCGCTGCACACTTTCATCCAAAGTTGTGAAAATGCACAAAGATATTTTTGATGAGTGTATTTGTGTGCACAAACACACAACAGACATTTTTGCATGCCTCCGTAGAAACAAATGCATGAACGAGCTTTGTGTGCAACAAACCTCCAAACAGTAAGGAAGACATTAAAAAGCCAGCGTTCCTCTCTGGCAGTGCTCAGCTCCCACGCTTTCTGTGTCTATCTGGATCCTCTTTTAGTTAGAAATGCCACTCGCTGTGTGCTTTTATCAGACTGCAGCTAAAGGTGTGAAAACATGACAAGATTTGTTCAAATTTGGCCCCAATTAGGCAACTTTGGATGCATTTCAAAGATATGCATTTTATCTTGGTTTCCTCGCTGCAACCTGGAGGAGAATTCTGCGCGTAATTGTTTTGATACATCTTTAAATTGTTTAATGGGAAGAAGAAATGCTGATAATAATCCTCTGTCTAATGTCATAACTCGTCCTGTAAACCAGGATTTTAAATGATTACAAAATGTGAAATGTTTAGTGCTGGCTGCTGTAATTTGAAGCGCTTCTGGCTCTGAGTTTTTTTTGTCCCCCAATGCTTTTGTCTTGTATTTGCCCTTTTCTCTGCTCTTGAAAAAGACATTTTGCCTGGTAACTTACCTTCTTGATACTAGGTCAGCGTGTGTGTGTGTGTTGTTTTATGCAGGTGCGAACATACTTGTGTGTATCTACCTTGCTCTTCGGTGGTTTCATAGTTTGACAGCTCTCCATTCAGCCCTTCAGCATTCTCGTTGCCCAGGCAAAGGAGAGAAAAGCTGACTTTATGGTGAAAGTAAACAAAGATGGAGTGAAATCAGTAAAAAAAAATACACCAACACACATTTACAGACTGGAAACCAAACAAAAGTTGTGGAGTTTGGAGACTTGAGTTGAATATTTCATAAATTTATTCAACTTCTTTTGCTTTTATGCTCGTCACAACTTCACATTAAATCTGCATGAGAACACATCTCCTCAGTATTTCCATTCTGTCACATAACATTGCATTATGTTTAATGTAGCATAATTACTGTCTTTGACAGATGTACATAATCTTGAGGATAAGCAGATCAGACACAAGTTCCTCAAGGCAGTGCTGCAATACAGAGGAGCGTGCGTGCGGTATAGAAATACATTATGGGAGGGAATCATTAGCCATTCTGGGGGCAGTAGCTTTGTGATGTGCGATCCTTCTTCTAGCCATCCAGTAATGTGTCTGCGCTGTAAGTTAGCCAGCCTCTCAGTATGCTGTTGGTGCTCTGACACACTGGCTGGAAATATTAGACACCCACAGCAAATGCTGCAAATGTTGTTCAAGAGTATTTTCCTGTGAACATTAAACTCAAGTCCTCATGAGGAGGTTTTAGTTTCACTTAGTGTTTCACTTGCTGTAGCTTAACCCTTTAAGGTTTTCGGCTAGCACTCGATAGAGCACATTTTAGTCTTCATTAAAGCTAGCATTGAGCGTAGATAAAATAAATGGATCAAAAAAAGTTTAATCGATAATTAGCAGGGTTGTTTAAATAAAAATAATCACAATATTTTAGTCAGTGTTGAATTAACAATAATGTAGCTGGGGACACACTATCTAGAGTTCACATTTTAAAAGAGGACATATTATGACTTTAACATGTTTAGGCAGTTCTTTGCACAAAATCCCTCTCACATGAAGTGATTTCAGCAGGTTAATTCTTGACAGTTTTAGTACCTTCCAGAATGAACTGTTTCAGGGCTCTGTCTCTTTAAGAAAACAAGCTGTTGCTGGCCACGCCCACCCATCCCAGCTCAGACTGCTATGAGGTGAGGAGCTCCGATATCTGGGAGGGCATTGGTGTAGAGCCACTGCTCCTCTAGCTTTGACAGGTGAGAGTGGGTTCTATGCTAATTTTCCATATTATGACATCACAATAAGAGACTTTTTCAAACGGCTTGTTTTTTGCATTTAATTGCTGAGACCAGACACAGACAGAAAACAGATAAATGGGTTTTGTTCATGTTTGGAGTGTTTATAGAGGCAGTAGAGACCCACATGGCAGCACAAAATGATGTAAAAAGTGAGTTTTTGCATAATATGTTCTCTTAAATACTGCAAGCACCAAATGTCATTAGCATATTGCAAAGGTGTGCTGTGATTGAAACTTCTTAGAGTTTAATAGCTGAACACTAAATGACTTCTATTACACTAAAATGAGCTTACACTGAAATGCATATGTCTATTTAAGGTGTGGAACACTGAAAAAACATTTTTTAAATGATTATTTCTGATTATAATCTGTCATTCTGAGTTTTTCACGCACATGAAAATAGTCTCCTACACCTGCATTAGCTTCTGATAGAAAATAGACGGTGAAACTCTCACCCATCTTGACTCATGACGGGGAAGGCTGTTGTTGGATTAGCGTCCAGGAAACAGCAGAGAACGTCTCGGCTAGTAGAAGCTAGTCATTACCATTAGAAACTCCACCATATGGCAGATCTCCTCCAGGCTTGTGTTATTTGTGGAGATAAAACATCAGAGTTGCAGAGCAAACGGAGTCAGTGGTAGAGTTGCGTTGCTGTTAGCCAATCCGAGAAAAGATGTCCAAATACTAGGAAATAAGACTCCAAATCCTGCCGTGTTCTGCTACTCTTTCTACCAGCTGACTCCTCTGTGCTGATACAGGTGTTTCTGGGCTTTTTTACCCCCAAGTATAACTTACAAGGCATTTATTCCTACTAGAAACCACTGCAAATGTTTTGATTAAACGAGTGTGCAACACCTTTTAGAATACAAAGTGAAGCATATTCAAGTAAAATTCAGATGTTAGTTTAAAGCACATGTAAACTCCAACTAAAAAATACAAAATACTGAATTTAAAACAATTATTCCTGCTCTATTGTTTCTAAAAACATGCTTCAAATATGATTATGGTCTTTAGCTAACGCAGTTTCAATGTAGATAAATGATATTTGCTTTCCTGTAATTTCTCATTGTCAGCTCCCCGGTGGCATTTACTTCTGACCATCAATAAAGCTGTTGTTTGATTTGTGACCAACTGTACAGAAATGTATCAGTCTTTGTAGATTGGGGCCTTTACTGTGTAACACACCCGTAAATCACATCCTAATGTCAGAATCAAGGGTAAAACAAAGGTAAGGGGATGGAACGTTGTCTGCTTCCTGCTTCCAAACACAAGGTGGCAAATGAAGAAGGTGAATGAGTGGACTTGAGAGGGAAGCTAATAACTTAGAACGCGTGACAGGGGGAGGTCAGCTGTGGATAACAGCTGACCGTGGCCACTTCTAAAGGGAAAGTGGAGGTCAAGGAAGAAAAACATTAAAGATCTTTAAAACAGGACTGCTTACCAGTAGATGTTAGATGTAGAGTAGATGTTAGCAAAAAGGTGGAAAAAAAAGTCAGGGGATGACTATGACCCCTCAGTAGCTTAAAACAAGGCTATGAAAATATTTAGAGAAGGCAAACAGATAACTGTTTTAAACAACGAAGCGTAAATGGGAATATGAGAGTGCTAGAGAAAAAGTGGATGAACCTGACGGAGGTTAACAGCAGACATAATGGTGGTCAAACACAGAAGAGGGAGATAAAATAAAAACCTAGGAGGGACTTGAGCTGTGAAGAGAGAAAATGAGAGGTTTGGAAAGAACAGAGATGGGACGTGATGAGTGCAAACTTAGACAAGACTAGAGGAGGAAGATGGGTGGAAATGAGAAGGAAGTGCAGCACTGAGGAGGCTAACACCATCATGGGCACTTGTGTGACTGAGGTCAGAGAAGTAGAACAGGTGCAAAGATTAGAGAAAATAAAAAGGGACATGCAGAATAGATCAGGACTTGACTTATGGATAACAATGGTTATTGCACACAAGATGAAAAGAAGCAAAGCAGGGAAAAAATCACAGTAAGGAGAGATGAAAAACTACACCTGTCTTCTTTTTAGGTTTTTTTCAACTAAAAAATAGTTTCAAGCCAGTAAAAAGTTTTAGTTTATAATGTTTTCTCTTCTTTAAGCAAAATATTTATATTCAGACCAGTTCTCCTGATGAAACGCTGAAACAACGCCTTTGTCTTTAATTTTAATGTTTCGTTGCTTTTCTCGCTAACAGAAACCTGCCACTACCACCCCTGTGTGCAGAAAACATTCACCAGACTGTGGTACATTATTAATAATGCACTGCATTAAAATCCATAAATTTTCCATCAATTGGAAAAAAAAATCCCAGCATGGGGGGCGCCTGCTTTATAATAGCGATCATAATTTCATTCCTGGTTTAAAGATATTTCTAATATATTTATTTATCTGTGCTGTGAAATATTTATGAGTTGTTGAGAGGCTAAGGGCTTAGCCTCTGGCAGCGCTGGCTGTACAGTAGCAGCGTGTCTGTCTCTGCAGATATACGTCCATCCAATGTCTTTGTCCACTCTGCTGGAGCTGCCTTCTGCACACGTGCGTTACGTTTTATGTCCATCTTTGTCTCCATTCGTCCAAAGAAATCGCCCGCTGGTGTGTGTGGAAGCTTGCTTCTCTTCATAACTGTGTATGTGAATTAGTGAGTGTCTCTCCCAGAGCTGGGGCTTTTAATCTATCAAAGGCTGATCTTTAACACTAATCAATGTAGCCCTTTATATTTCCATTACTGTGCACAGGCAAAGGGATAAATAATAAAACATGACAAAGGAAGCGTAAAAGTGTCCGTAACACCAAAACATCTCAAAGGTTGCTCCAAAATGGACACAAATGCTGCCTTTATTCCATGTAGATCCAAAAATTGCAAGCTCAAGTACATATTAATTCTGTATTATTCATTTTACTGGTGCTCGTTTTGCAGGTGGTTCATATATAATGTTAAATAGGTCATTTTTGTTTGCTACAACAAAGATTTTTGTAGTTTTACCTTTTGCTTAAAAAAATAAGTGTCTGCTTTACAAATGAGCTCACCTAATAATTAATACCATTTTCAAATCATTACAACTTGGACAGGCCAAGAAGAAGACGAAACAAGCAACAGTCCATCCATTTTTCACAGCTTGTCCAAGGTCAGGGCGTGGAGATAACAGGGTAAAAAGGAAGGAAATACAGCTTCTCCGTGGGGATCCAAAGGTGTCCCCAGGCCAGAAAGGACGTAAAATCCCTCCAACAAGTTCTGGATCTGCCCCAGGGTCTTTTCTCTAATGGGACATGCCCAGAAAACCTTTAAAGGAAGGTGACTGGAAGGCGTAATCAGATGCATGAACTACCTCAGCTACCTGCTTTCAATGCTGAGGAGCATAAACTCTACTCCAAGCTCTCCCTATGGGAGATGGAACCTCCCTTCCTTATGTCTCACCCAGACCTCCACCACTGAATGCATTCTTTGCAATGGATCCAAGTGAACATGACAGTTTGTAGTTTTCTCAGGCCAGAAGCAAACACTCAGGCACTCACCGTGAGCTCCTACCTTAGGTCTCGCTCCAGGAGGGGTGTTGGACTCCTGCTTTTGTGGTCCTGCTTCATCAAAGCCTCTGAATCACTCTTAGCCTGACTGCTCCCTTGAGGCCAGTTTGCAATGACAGACCCAAGCAGGGGTTTTATACTCTGACAACACAGCCCCCAGGACCATATAATTACCCTCCCACCTCGTTAAGGTGGGACATAAAATTTCAACCAAACAAGTTTAAGTCTTGATTAAAATTCTCAAGTTTTATGTTCCAATTTGAAACCTGAGATTGATTATAATGAAGTTTTATTCCCATAAAAACTCTTTCTTTCAGTCATCTAGGCATTAGAAGATAAGTGCAAAAAAAAAGAGGAGTCACCCCATGTGTCTCTACAATTAAAAGGAGTCGTGTTTGAAAAATGCATTGTCATTTCGACAGATAATAGCCTCGGTGCACCGTGCATGAGGATCTGTTTGTCTTTTTTACTGCTTGTATTAACAACCTGATGTCACTGGCCTTCCACCCTCTCTTCCTTCTTCTTTAAATGCAGCGCTCCCTGCTCGCTGCATTGCATCATGTATTCCCTTTACATCACATTTAACTGGTGATATATTCACTGTAGCGCTCAGCTGTCAGGAGATAACACTTTCAGGCTATATGCAGCAGACAACGTGCTCTACCATTTTAAGGATGATTTACAACAAATGACTACAGCTCAACTGGAAGCCACGACTGCCCACCCACCTCCCCTTTGCTAATTTAAACCCACTAAACTGACAGTATTTGTCTCTTCCCAGAGCCCACTTTATTAGCCATGTCTGCTTATGTACACGTCTCTCAACCCCAATTAATTTGGTGTACTTAAGTAGCAGATTTGCATTGGACCGGGTCTGCCTTTGGAGTATACTTTATTAGCGTCGTCTGGCCAAACCACCACTAACACCCCACACCCCACCTTGTGCACACACTTTCTTAACAGCGCTTAGCCCACAGTATTTTCTCTGCAGGAGCATATATGTGTGTGTGTGTGTTTTTCCGCTCCACTGTGGTAGTTTATTAGCAATGTCTACTTTGATAGTTAGTGTGCACGCTTGATTATGGCTGAAAGGGAGTGGGCCGGGCACTTGGCCGGAGAGGAAGTCTGCCTAATGATATTAACAACATCCTTTATTGGGCAGCCACTGCAGGCAGAGGAAGGGAAAGTAGTAAAGGAAGAGGGAGAGCAGCTCGGCGGGGGAACAGAAAGAGACGGGAGTTGGACTGGGGGAAAAAAAGAAGTAGGGAGATAAATTTTAGGGTGAATCAAAGCAGTAGTCAACGGAAGGGAGGGCATTTACCTTGTCTTTGAAGTTTCGTGAAAATAGAATAGGAGCCAGGTGTGAAAATAAACAAAATGAAATTGGGACAGATGAATCATCCTGCTCAGTCAACCATGCCTCTATATTTACACACAGTCTCTTCATGTGTTATCCATATTTCAGAAGCACCGCTAATGGAAACTGTGTAGTCATCTACCTTATTTGGTTATGGGGTCTGCTGAAAGGCAAACAAGAGTTAACTTTCAAATATATAAAGTAATATGTTCAGGAAAAATGACATTGCACATTATGGTTTTTTGTTTGTTTTTATGCAACAAAACTTTGACATAAAGTGTGTAATTCAGGTTGGATGATTGCTTAGTGACTTGGTAGAACATTGAACAACAAAGACAACATTTGCAAAAAAATAAAAATAAAATAAATAACAGAAAATTTCCTTTAGCCAACAATGGAATCTGGAACAGTCGACGATTAAATAGCTAATAGATGATAGGACATTGCAAAACTGAAATGCTTGTTTTGTTATATTTAATTTTTCACACAATCAGTTTAAGTTTAAACATTTTTAGAGATTTATTCCACAAAATCACATTCATGATGTCACTCACCCTAACTTTTAAACAAATTTTTTTAAATGTTTTGCAAATAATCTTTCTTTTTCTGCCACATCACTTTAATTACATTTACCCAAAGTGTCTCTCACTAGTGATGGACTCAAATTCCCTCAAGGTGCAGTCAGGGCACTCCTCAGCTTCCATAGACTTTTAAATTTAATCTATATAAGTATCCTTAGACCTTGGAAGAGTCTCTTTGACTTGTCAAATGTCCTAGAAAATACTGTAGAAACATCATTTGTGACCATTAAGCCTTCTGCTACTCACAGTTGGAGATTGTTTATGGGTTATTGTTAGTTAATTAGTTAGTTAGTTAGTTAGTTAGTTAGTTAGTTAGTTAGTTAGTTAGTTAGTTAGTTAGTTAGTTAGTTAGTTAGTTAGTTAGTTAGTTAGTTAGTTTAGTACAACCTCTAGTTTTTACAAAGCAACTGTTTATTTGAGGCTTACATGTTAGTCTGTGTTTTTGTCTGCTTCTCATTACATTTGTCATGAAGTAAGACATTGAGCTGTGTGGTTACCATGGTGATGTTAATCAGCCACTGGCAGCAGTATAACATTACTTCTGAGTTTGGATCTCTTTCTACTTGTTATAATTCTAGAAATATGTGAAGACTCACAAAACCCTGAGGAAAATGATTTGAATAAATAAACCAAAATGTCAGTTTTCTTTGAGGTAAAAAAGAAATAATATATTTAAGGACATGTTTATGGTTTAGTAGACGGCACATTTGGTGGTTAAAAGTAAATTTGAGAAAAAAGTGAGAGTGGCAGACAATTTGGAGCTATTTGAACATTTGAATGTTTGTTTGTAAAAAGAGAGAAAGAGACAGTACCAAGGAAAGCCTCAAATAATTTTTTTATTATTATTTTTTAATTATATAAATAAATCAGTTTATGATTTTGTGACAGCCACATTTCCACAAATGCACCCCCCAAAAAACTGTGAGTCTCAGACTTGTTAATGTGTTTCTGTCATCTGGTAAATGTGTAAAAATAACCTGCCTCTTGGTAGAAAATATGTTTGCAAGCCAAATCTATAATTGATAGGTCAGAATTTTTAATGTATTAGTTTTTTCCCATGAATTTGAAGTTTTATATCGTTAACCAAGTCAAAAGACAAAAGTAAATATTCTGAAAATTGTTGAGTGGAGTTTGGAAAAACCCACTCCACGTGTCCTTAAGAGAGACGTGTTCTTAATTCCTGGGAAAGAAAAAGAATTGAAAAAACAGAGTAGAACAGCAATTACTCCGCAAGTCAAGTAATGGTCAGCTCTTTATGCTGTCAGCTGAAAATGTGTTTTTATACTCTTCAATTTCTGAGCTCTGGAGAGTGGAAAGGCAGATGTTCGTTACTTTGACTTTAGACAAAAGAGTTAAAAAAATACAGGGCTGCTCTAATGACGGCTTCAACCAAGCTTAGCTAGTTTGTTCTCACAAAGTTTTGTTTGTTTGCATGCCAATTGTAATCAGATTACCACAATGTTGACTAACCCAAATCACATAAAAAGAGTTTTTATTTTTACGATGTTATCACTTTACAGTGAACATATTGTTCAGCCCTAGCTGGTCACTTAAAACCACACACAACACACACGTACGCACGCACACACACACACACACACACACACAGACATGCACAGATACCAAATGACAATATGGTGATTGTTCAGCAGCACCAATATAACCTCCCCCACCAACACCCGGTCAAAGCTGTCACCTTGACAGGCCTCTTTCAACACCAAAAACATGTGAGGACTGGTAATTTCCTCTATTTACCTTGGCAAGGTGCCTGGGATCCCATACCTATTCCAGATGTGTTAGCGGGGATGCATAGAAGCATGTTTATTTGTGTGTTTGTGGGCATGCTAGTCGCTCTGCAAGTGTGCAGCAGCAATCTATATTTTCCCTCCCTGACTTCCTGAGCGTGCGTGTTAGGACTAGACGGACTCAAATAAACTCACTCTCACACTTTTTTCTTGTAAGCGGTGTCAGCATATCTTTGCACCTGTAGATACAGAGACACAAACCAAACAGTCACACATGCATGACGACGAGCAAACGCACTAAAAAAAAACAACACACAAATCATGCATGCTCCCACATCCTTCATCACACGTAGGCAAATGCATGAACCCGGTGGTGTCAGGGAAACATAAAAATAGGCTAACACTGTTGGAAGTGCACACGAATGTGTATCCACGTGCATGAATTAAGATCTGTCTTATCCAAAAATCTTCTCTTGGGAAAAGCTGCAGGTAAAGTGGAAAACTGTTCTTTATCTAAAAAGTAGAACACGTTCTTCACTCATTTAAATAAAATTCACTGGATCTTTCCATTCGTCTTTATATTTGTTTTATTCGTGGGAATGCTGCAAGCTTAGATTGGAAATCCTGACATGATTGCTGTTTGATAAAACTATAAAGTGTTTATGCTGAAGCTAAAACTTTACACTGGATTTATGTTCAATTACAATTAGAATAATTAGAAGAGATTACCTTGCACTGACACCTTAAAGCAAACCAACGTTGGCATTATTGTAGCAGCTCTGGCAAATCCAAAACTGGACACAGCGTGGAAACTGGTTCCCCAAAGCTCCACAGTTCTGCAGCCAAAAAACTGATGAGTAGTGGATAAAGAAACCCGGGTCCAAACACCAGCTGAACGCACCATCTGTTTCCCTGTAATTCCTCTCTTTAGAGGGATACACATTTTAATTTATTTTTATTTCCCTTGTCATTGCACGGGCTTCTAAGCACTTTCAACCATCATGTTCGTTTTGTTTCTTTCTGGCCAGTTTCACAAGCGCTTGCATGTTTTAGTCACTGTTTCTTATTCTGTCGTGAATATTTTTACATCCCTTGTACTTTTTCACAAAGCGTTGATTATAATTCCTCTACTTTCCGCCAACAGGTGATGTCTCACTCTAATCAAAGCAAAACAAAAAAGAAAGATGTTGAAATTTTTTGATTTGCAATCGTTTGCCAGCTGTGCAATATCTCCATTTTCATAAACTTCATTTTATGCAAATGATAGAATAATCAGTTAAAACCTCAGGTGATTAAAACCAACTGCCGTTTTCGTTCCGATCCCCCTCTAGAGAAGCCATATTTGAGAAGCAATGGGCCCATCATCTAGGAGCCTAGAGGCTGCAGTCATGCTATCATCTGCCGTTTCTTCCAGATGCATCCTTTAAACGCTCCATCTGTGGCTCTGATTGTGCTCTGCAGCCACCTGCAGCGGTGCCGTGTGCTGACAGGCACAACCAGTAACCAGAATTTTAGTAACACTGTTTGATGATGAAATTTTGCTGTATTCTTAGAGGTGTTCCTGTCTTGTAATGTGTCATGAAAGTCGGGACTTCAGTTATTCTAGTAAAAATTCAGAGTAAATGTCATACTTTAGAAGTTTTTACTTTTATGACAAAGACATTTCTGACATTTTAATGTTTTACACTTTTATAGAAAAATGTGAGCTTGTGCGTATGTGTGTGTGTGTGTGTGTGTGTGTGTGTGTGTGTGTGTGTGTGTGCGTGTGTGTGTGCGTGTTTGAAAAGAGGAATGGGTCTTGCATGTGAATGTGCATTTCTGAGAGGAGTGGATTGAATTTCACTGCAAAGGCATGTTAGACAGTCCATCAATTTTCTGCCTCACGTTCAGTTTTCCCTCCCCATGACAAATTCCTAGATTTCCTCACAACACATTCCTGATGCATTATTGGTCATGGACATTATATGGTCCCGCATACTCTAACCGTCGGGGTCTGGGAAGTATCAGATTTCTCTTTTGCTCATGGGAGAAAGTCGGATACAGAATGGAAAAAAGGAGAAATTAAAATCGTTTTTAAAAGTAAATGTGCCAGCTTTCTGCCTCGTGGATTCTTTAGCTGTTTCTATAACAGAAACAGGTTGTGTTTATTGTCATAGTCAGACTGGGTCAATTTTATTTAGAAACTAAACAAAATAAAACACACCATTTAATCCGTTTTAAAACCAAATACATGCATGATACAAACATGCTCTATTGGTCTTTCACCTTAAAGAGACAGCTCAGATCTTTTGGAGATTTTCCCTCTTGCACATAATTTCACCTCAGAGGAACAGGGATTAGTGACTGGACAGATTACCTCAGTTTAAATGTCTAAATGGGGCCACCTGCAAAAGGTTTTTACCTTTAAAACAATCCTAATCACAAACATCTCGCAGGAGCATCACATTAAATGTTATTGACATACAATTGTATGGTTATTTGCAGCAGAAATGAGCTACTGTAAGATTTATGGCAGGACATTTTGAATGATTGTGGCAGCATAGATATGAAATAATTAATTTAATTAACTTTTTGGGAGATGTTGAGATTTTTCAATACAATAATTTGTTTTTTTTTTCTCGACAGATCTAATAGTTTTACTGAGAGAAACTTGGTTTAATTTAGATTACAATGGAATTTTAAGTAACTAACTTCAGAAACATTCATATTTCATTAAATTTTTTAAATACTAATTGTTCAAAAACAGTTTTTTATGAGCTCTTACCAATCACAAACAGAAACTCAGGTCTCAAGACACTTTGTTACTGACCCTGTTGGCCTATTTCACAACAGCCTTTTTGACCTACAGGAGTAGGGAATGCACAGGTGTATAGATGAGGGCTGCAGCTGTGTAAGATGGTTGTTCTATAAAACGGTTAATGAGCAGAGCTCCCTGCTAAATGTGCATTCTCTCTGCTGTGAGGTGGGCCTATGTGCCTAGTTATGAGCTTTGTGAGTTTGTCCAAAACTAAAGGTAAGATTTTTTTTGCAGCCTTTTCACAGAACATCCAAACCATCATCTTAAAGTTGATTAAATGTTTAAAATCAAGTTTTTTGTTCAGAATGAGATGGTAATTTTGAGGATGGCTAGCTACGATTATAAGTTCAAATAAAGGCCACTTTAATACAGTTGAATTTTTCTAATTGTGTGCAATTTTAGCATATTTTTATATTTTAATACTTCATAAGTTTAGTTTTATCTTTTATAAATGCCTCTTGGTTTGTTTCTCTTGGTTCCATAATGCCACACAACTTAGTTTTTACATTAGTGTTAGAGTGTTGCACAGGTGTTTCCATTTAAACGTCTCTTTATGATATAATTGCTGCAAAAAAATCCTGGTGGTTGCTCAAACCAACATAATTTGGAAGAAAAAAAATCCATATGGAACTTATCGCAGGCAGCCATATTTCTCCATTACTAGAAGCAATTTGTTTTAATTGCCTACTTAGAAGTAATATGGCCTCAAACTGGAATATTTTTTCCATAAAATCTAAATGAAATATGAGAATGCCCATTAACCACCACAATTATATAATAATAATCAGAAAATTGAGTTGTCAAGGCTGGAAAGCCTCTTTAAAATGATAGTTATACCGTGCACAATGTGTGTGAGTGAGTGTTGGTATGTGAGGACACTGAAAACACATAAAGTTAAATTATAATGTGACACTCTAGGAACTTTTTAGATGTTTATTTCTTTACTGAACAAAAAAAAGGGGAATATACCTTCTTATAAAAAAAATATGTCAATTTGCACCACGATCTCAAAGTTCCCTAAATGACAGTGCAGCCTCAGCATCATCATCCTCCTGGGGTAGGGAGGTGGGTGCAATTATTAAAAATTATCCTTACAGTATGTGAACACACTGCATCCATTCTGCTGAGTCAGAATTCATGAACAGCTTTTGCTCCAACCTAATTCTACTGATAAATAGCTGTGAGTAAGGCTTTTTTTTGACGAGGGGTGGGGGTGGGGGTGGGGGACTGACTAAGCATGAGTTTGAAAATCTTTCGAGGATCACGCTGGCTCTGACAATAGCGTCCATCTCCGTGGACTCAAATGTGTCACGATCCCAAAAGAATATCATGGGATTCAATAACCCAGGTCACCATGCATGACTAAATAAGCTTGACTATGAGACAAGAGCCTTTGATCTGCACCTCAGTTTTAGGATAATTTGTGCGACAAGCAAAAGGATGAAAATAAAAGGAGAAACAAGCCAGGGGGGGAAAAGTCTAACAAAATGCACTTTTCTTTCTCCACTTGGTTGACCTTGTTCATATTAGCCTGCTCATGTATCTGAGCAGCTTTTTCCCTCTTATGTACACAGCAGTGAGTTATGTTACTTTAATATATAAATGAACAGTGTCATGGAAGATTATTGCATCTTTGGCACAACACTACCTTTTATTGTTCCTACTAATAAAAATAATACTGTGAAAATGTTTCTCCACTCGACAAGTTTCTTCTATCTTTTTTTTGTCACTTAAAATTTGACTCATTGGGCTATAACACATAACGGAGACTAACAACATGAGTTTAGGGTCTATTAGTCTATTTTTATTAAAACAGCCAATAAAAGCCTCACCAAACCAGCAACAAGTCAAGCAGACAGCAGCATCAGTGGTCTGTTTGAAAGCTTACCAAACAGGGGCCTCCTTTTTAAAACTTGCTTATGCAAGGGTCTGAAAATTATGGAAGTGACTTTCCACGCAAACTTTGTGATTTATAAAAAAAAAACTTGAAGGGAAACTGAGTGCATCTTTAAGCAAACCTTGGACCTGGTGTGAGCACATTTTGGAGATGGGTAAACTGGTGCCGTGGCTGATGAGATGATGAAATGGTGATCCTCCTACACACTCCACCCTCCACCCACACCCATCTGTGAACTGAGAAAAAAATGAGAAACCCTAATGAAAATATATTCTTTTTGACATGTTACACTATGTTCATATGCATGTCTTCAAATTCTTTATTGGTGCATTAATTATCTGATGCCCGACAGCACATCCATTGTTAATATAAACTAAACTGCGTAGTGAACCGGGCACCAGTGCACCTGGAGAGTTTCCTTAAACCGTCTCGTTCCAGCAGGAATTAGTCAACAGACAGGCTAAAGCCTCTTGGGTTAAATTAAATGTTTTCAATAAATGTTTCCCTATAGATCTGGAATATCTCAGTGATCCCTGAGCTCCATCATGCAGTCATTTTGGATGGTATCAATGGTCTTCCTCTTTGCCTCCATCTCACCACTTCATTTTTTGTTTGCCGCGATCGCTCTGCATCTCAACAGCTCACCGTTGCAACAGTGCGTTGCTGCTGGAAGGCAATAAAATGCTTTTCCATGCCTGTGTCATGTGCACAATTGATGATCCCTAAGACTTCTGAAGACATTCTGTTGACTGACAAAAACAAAAAAATTCTTTTTGAAAGGAGTTGTTCCTTTACAACTGGTATAAAACTACATGCATTCCAACAGTCAAACATGGTGGTGGTAGTGTGATGGTCTGAGGTTGCTTGGGTCTTCTTTGCTGCTTCAAGGTGTGGATGACTTACTGTAAGTGAAGGCATGAAAAAGTCTGTTCTCTACCAGAAAACCATGAAGGAAAATATTGACCTTTGACCTTAAACCAGCCATTCATGCTGGACAAATCTCTAGTGATGCTGAGTTAAAGTAAATCTGTTATTTTTAAAAACATTTTGCATTTATTCTGTTTGTTTGCAGATCTAACCCATTTACATGTGACAGAAATTAAGAAATGAGGGAGGCAAATACTTTTTTCACAGTGGTTTAATTCCCATATTTATGTCAGGCTGTGCCTGGCTTGGCTCTCAAATCATTTTTCACAGGGATGATGCTTTTAAAGGGGGTTTACTTTCAATAGATGTGCATAGGGGGTTCTCATGGGGCTGTGACATTCCCATTAGGAATATTATTTCCATTGTATTCCTCAAACAAGAACTCAGGAACATACTAGCTATGCTGCGCCTGTGTGCAGCAGCTGAGACAGATTTTACTTAAACTGTTCTCCAATATGTTGTGGAGCTCCACATAAAGATTGTGTTATGAACCTAAACAGAATTATTTTTGCAATCGTTGCTCAAAGAGACAACCCAATTTGTGTCTGTTTAGTAGTCAAATAATTCAATTTTGAATGCAAATGCCAGTACTTTACTTTCTACTCAGCTAAATTATGTGAACTGGGAGAGTTTGGGCTTTTCACTTTCAGTGCTGTGCTGCCATACATAAAGTTGGTCTTAATAGATTTGGAAAGCACAATGGGCTACAGGGTGATGTTTTTCATGTTTATTGACTCTGAGCTTCCACTCTAATCCTATAACGCAAAAACAAATGTGAGACTTCGACAACTGCTTAAATTATTTAAGGAACAGAACACACCTGTGGCACATTTGGAAACAGGGCACGCTTAGGGGAAATACATTATCAGTGGGGGTGTTTGAGACTGGCATCAATCATGGACAATCAAATCAGCTGCTCTAATTTCCTTTAAAAGCAATGCACTCTCTGCACAAGACACACTGACAGATTCAATTGTTAGAGCATGCACTGAACTTAACGGGGAGGGAGGTCCATGGACGACTACACAAAGTAAAAATAAGAGGATTTTTTTCATTTAAAGTGAAAAAAAAATCTTGGTGATGACCATATGAGTTAAAGTTGAGAATGTAATTAATGAATGACTCATTCTCAATAATAATAAAAGTAATAATACGATGACAATTTACTTTTTATGTATTTAGATAAAAAAAACACTAAGTAGGGATGTAAGAAGATATCAATATGGCAATATATCATGATCCTTTAACTTTTCGTTCTTTTTAAAACACAGATAGGAGATCTTTTTACCTTTTTATGCTGACGTTTTGACCATCACTGTGGCCTTCTTCTGAGCTAAGCTGCTAAAAGCAGCTTCACTTCCGCTTCCGTTTATGCGCAGGCAGCAGGGAACGACGATATCGTTCCCTGCTGCCTGCGCTTTCCTCCTCGATGACGCAGTCCCATGCGTGGTCCAACGTGTACACCCCATCGTCCCTGTTCATGGTCCCATGTCCATGGTAACGAAAAGTTACAGGAATAAATTAAACATACGCAGAATGAACGTACCGAAGACGGAAAAAAATATATCATGATATTTTTCCTGCAATATTATATCGATATTCAAAAAACGTGTATCAAGTTTTTGGAAAAATTTACACGCAAACATTTGTGTATTTTCTTTTCTTTTGGTGCAATTCAAACGCCGACCGCTAGTTGGCAGCAGTGTTGCCGCCTTCACTCTGACGCAAAACACAACACTTTTTATTAAAGTGTTGTGTTTTGTGGTGCAAAGAGCACTTTTTTGATTTGTATTTAGAATCAAAAACTACTGAAAGTGATATTGTTTACATATTTTTTCATGTTAAACAAAAGACTTGATATTTAATTGAAACATTTTTGTGTTTAATTCTACAGAAATTGCATTTTTTGTTTATTTTGAAAAGACTTATGCTAATGCAGATGTTAATTACTCCTTTTATTTTTTACTTAAAGAGCAATGGGTTTTGTTTCCACCATGTAAATCCCCTTATTATGGTTCAGACACCTCATGGTAAACATGTTACGTATCAGTTTGGACTGTTTATTGATTTTTCCTACAATAAATTCAGTCTAAAAAAATCGCTAATATTGTCTGGCTGATTGTATCGCATTATACCATATATCGTATCGTCTCCCCTGTATGGTGATACGTATCGTATGGCCAGAATTTTACCAATACGCATCCCTACTAACAAGTATCACAAATTTTTAAAAAGCCTACATTTGGACTGTTTGAATTTAATAATATGATTTCTTTTTTCCGTGTTACTAATCTTAAATGGTTTCTTTCTGATAGTTTTCCTTCAGCGATGCTACAGGTTTCAGTGACGTGTGCACACATGAGCCAATAGGAAGCGATATTGGTTTCCAGTCAGCTTTTTCTTGCATCAAATTTTTAATCTATAAATCCTCTAAAATGATAGTGACAGTGCAAAGAATAGGGCAAATGTAACCAGTAAAGCACAGGAAATTAATAAATGGCTCAATCGCAAAAATTCTTGAGATTGAAACAGAGCACGATGACCATAGTGAGTACAACTTAGAGCTGAAGACAATCAAATAAAGTATTGCATCTCAGAAAAACATACAAATAAGGCATCCTATATATGTGAATATATAGTCTGGTCATGACCCATATGGAGCTCAGTCGTGGGGCAAAATCTACAATTGTCTTTCAAAGTGTCTCCACATGCTATTGGACAACAAATAATGTGACGTACTCCCCACTACGGATGTCAGTCATCAGGGCAGTTCTCCATACACTGTAGAAGAAGACACAAATCCATCCTTTTTCTAAATAAACTTAAGTACCTGCATCTGCTCTTGCCTCAAAGAAAAGCCCAAGTCTAAATAGTCCAAAATTGATGCCAAAGCCGTTTCAAAAAAGCCGCCGCCATCTTTGTTGTTTCACTCAGTCGCAGTAACATCCCGCCCATCGAACCGATGACACAAGACTTTTCGAGTCTGCTGAGGCTACAATGGAGTATAAAAACTACAAATTTTCCTTCTATAGATTTTAACGATATTTATGATAATTTCCCTGCAGTTTGGAGAAAGTGCTTCTCTTGTTGATTTAAGTGCTGCAAAGAATACAAAACATGATCTTTCTTATTGGTTCAAGGTTTTAGGCCAAACATTCTACTTAAAAACAAGCTGTTAGAACTTTGCTTAAAGAAATGTGACAAGGATATTGAAAAGTAATGTACTTTTGGAACAAGAATTGATTTAGAGTTTTGGTATGGATTGCAAATGCTTTGCGGACACTTCAAAGGAACTCCTCATTAAAAATGTAAGGCGCACGAGAGGAAAGCAATCTTCAGCTGCATGAAACTGAAGCAATCTGATTATATAGATGGAGTAGAAAGGAGAGCAGAAAACACTGAATTAATTAGGGTGGAGATGTTTGGTCTTTTCTGGCGTACGTAGCAAAATTCTATCTTCAGAATGTGGATTCTTGAACAAAAGCCACATTCTTCTGATCAGTCTCCATGGCTGTTCTTTTTTTGTTAACATTGGTTCATGCATATTAAAAAAATAGGACTGTAGTAATACTTTTACTCCAAAAGAAATAGCATATAAGACATGTGCATATTGTTGAACGAGCAAATAAATGTTTGGGAAATTGAGATTTAAACTGCATGGAGAGAGTAATGCAAGATAAAAGGTTATTGATCAGCAGAAGCAAAGGACAGAGACAATTTCAAGGACTGAAATGGAGCAATTACTTCTGTTCGTATTGACATGTATTCAGCATGTCTGTTCTGTCCAATGACACACCGTATTTCATGGCTTTAAGCTTCAACTGGTTGATTCAATCATGAAGTATGTGTTTGCAGATGAGTGAAGCCTAGCATCATTAAACTGTACTTTTCCAATTATGTGCATAGCAAAGACGATGCCGTTGTCGTTATGTGAACCATTATTGTGATGGGAAAAACAAATGGATGCAGCATTGCTCACTCCATGGGAACATGCAGTAATTGTGTCCATGCTCATTCTACAACACAAGAATGACAGCAAAAGGCTCGGGACAGAATTATCATACTGAAAAAATTTAATTTGAAATATTATTAGAGTAACAAAATCCACAACTTTTCCTTTTCTAGGTTTGTTGTTTAGTTAGATTCCATTAAAACCTGATTTTTATAGTAGAAAATGAGCAAAATATTCAACAGTAATGATGATGATTACATTGTCTAATGTCTCAACCTTAATGGATATCCAATAACGCGAGCAAAATACCTTTCAAAGGATCTGCATTAAGTAACTAGGGGCACAAAGAGCCTGGATACGACTAAGATAAGATAAAAACAATTAATTAATGCAAACGTGTATTTTTTAGGCCTCATAATTTCTCACACAATCTAAACATTTAGTGAAATAAAAACACAGGACTTGCAGCCCAAGAAGTCAGGCCACCAGACGTAGAGACGGATATGAGAGGAGTCGGGCCAACCAGATGGTCTAATGACCACAGAAAATATTACAGCTGGCAACCGTACACCAACCAATGACACCAGTCATTAACAAGCTCTGCAGAGCGTGTGTGTGTGAGTATTACATTTAGCTTTTCTATTAAAGTCAAGCAGTCTTCCTAATTATTGTAAAATTGCCAAAAGGCGATGTCTCAAGACATTTTAACCTTTACTGTGTAACGTGTAATCCTGTGGGTTAAGGTTGAAAATGAGCATTAGCTGCTGGAGTTGCATGCAAACCTCTATCAGGGTTGCTTGAAGAACTAAGTATGATTTCGGGTATTAGCTGCAAAGTAATAAAAAAAAATCTCTTAGCATTATCTTTGCATGCAGTCAATTTTTTGACGTACTTGTTTTTTATTTGACACTTGCAGCCTAAACTCCATGCCTTTACTGTAGAATTGTAGTTTCTCTTTTGTTTCTGTTTGTAGTTCCCTCTTGCTTCTCTCTCTTTCCATTCATTTGTCTCTCTCTTATCTCTCCTTTGTGCCTCTATATGAAATATTCCGTCCAGACCCCAACACATAATTAGAAACCACTGAACCGTGGATTCAACATGGAGGCTTTCCTCCTATCTGGTGAGTGCGGGGGGTTTAGGAGGTAGAGCGTATACGTCCTGTAAAACATCTTCATGGCCAGAGCACAACTGAAATAGTGCCGTGCAGCAACACATTTAGATTGATAAAAGAGGGATGGAAGAGGGGGTGATGAATGAGGCAGAGTGGATAAGTGGATTGATATATGGGGCGTAAAGGGAGAAGGAAGGCATCGACAGGGTGATGGAAAGGAAACGTCGTGGTGTGTCTTAATTAGCTTTCCTTAGTGACGATAGTGTTAAACTTCGTTTATTGTTTGAGAATTAATTAATTCAACAAAACATGATATTTTGAGGAATATGATTAAAAACAAAAGCACATTTAGTCAGACAAGATGAGCAGGGATCCAACCTAAAACTGCTGTTTACGACTAATTATTTTTATTCTGAGTATTTCTGCAGACTACTCAAACACCCACCACTGGCTGTTCGCAGAGATGTGACCCTCCAGTACACTCTGTTCACATATGATTGCTCTGCAAGATATCCTGGTTTTAATATTTTGAAGTTTGCATATAAACTGCTGTTGCTGGTAAAATTTCCTGCGACGATGTGCAAAAGTAGAGGAGGTTGCTATTTCATCGGTGTGGTAGAGATGAAAACTGCTGTTGGACCTCAGCTTACACCCTTGGCAGAGAAGTCATGGCGCTAAAACAGCTAAATACTTGGGCCGACATGTCCTCTGACCTTACATAGGCCAGAAAAGTGCAGTTAGAAAACATGGCTGAGCAAAATACTCTTCCCTAAAGCTGCAAGACTCTTAAACTACTTAATGACCAAGTTCACTGAGAAAACTTTTTTTTTAATCATCGGTCACTCTGAGTTTAACATACAGGCTAAATGTGAACATAGTCTTTGATAGAAAGTAAAGGAAATGTTTGGAAAGGCCAGTCAATTGCACGTCATAATGTTCAATTAGCATTCACCCATCTTGGCTTGTGATTGGTTTAGCGTCCAGGAGAGAGCAGAGCACGTCTTAGCTACTAGAAGCTAACCATTAGCATTAGCAACTCCACCACACAGCAGAGCTCCATGTGTTATTTGTGGAGATAAAACATCAACATTCTAAAGCAATACTAGAGACCACTGCAGATGTGTGTGTGTAAATTTGGTCTCAGCTTAAGCTGTAGGGGTTGTGTTTAAACTTGCATGTACGTGGCTTCATCATTAAAGTTTGAGGTTTTATTCATGCAGCTGCGTTACAATAATAATGATAATAAAAATAAACTTCATGCTATTTTTGCAAGACTTTTTGCGGTCATCATGACATCTATTGCGTTTTCACCAAATGTAGTTATCGTTAAATTTTCAGTCACCTTTAATCGCTACTTTATAACACATTATTTTTAATTGGCTTTTAATGACAATGATTAAGTGGTTTTTTGATGTAACCTTTACTTTCCTGATGAATATTACAGTTTCATAGAATGTTTGGGAATTTTGTGGTATATTAAATCTTCAGAGCTTTTCAAAGCCACATTATTATTATTATTATTATTGGTTTTGTTTACCGTTTGCTACACTTGTCTCAGTGTGACTGTGTCCTGACTCTAACCTAGTGCGAGTGTGGCCATGGTGTGACTTTTACCTGACTTTGTCCAGGAAATGCTTTATTATGTTGTCATAGTGTGTCTAACTGGTTATAGTTTGTGCTGATGGCTTATTGCTGTATTAGAAAAGGACACAAGAGCCTTTGGGACAAGTCCCATCACTACTTGTCCTTGGAAGACTCAGACATGAACTCATCATCACATATATGAACCTGCACCCATGCCAAGGAAACATGCACTCTGACTGAACATACACAGTTAAATCCACACTGATGACATTTCCACATGCATGACATGTTTTATAGGACCTTCCTGTTGGCTATTGCAGAAAATGAATGTCCAGCAGCTAGGGCTGTTAATTAACGTTTATGGCTGGAGATGACCGCTGAATCATTAGACAGGCTCTCACAGCCTTCACATCACAGCAACCAGGGTATAAAAATCCAATCTCTGTCCCTGACTATCTGCCAAAGTAATGATGGTGGATCATGATGTTGATTTGTTTCATAATCTGAATATAAACTGCGTTGATCCCCTTTGGGGGTACAGTATGTCCCTGAGACAGTGTATGTGTTGATGGGATGTTTATGTAGGCCTGTGGATATTTTGTGGAGAAAGAGTGTGTTTGTGTGAAATCCCACAGGGTAGTGCCATGAGAGATAAGAACTAAAGCTGTATGGGTGTTTTTAGTTCTGTCTTACATCATTATTCCCCTTAAATATGTTTTGTAACAAATACACAATGCCCCAAACCACTAAACGCTCATTATTGTTGATGCAGATTTTCTTGTTCTTTTTATTTTAAGAAAAAAGATGAAAATTAAGTCTAAAGGTGTCTTTATAATGAACTGCATACTTATTGTTCTTATGGTTTTATAACCAGCTAATCATTTCACACTGCCTAATGCATGATTATTGCACTTAGCAACTCCACTGGGCCACTCTGAGTACCTACCTCTGTTCAGGTACCTGAAAATGGCTTATTTGACCGGCCCGGTGAAGTGGAGGCACGCACATGCCGGGAAGTTCCGGTAAATTTACCCTGAAGTTCCAGTAGTGGAAACATATCTATAAGGTGTGTATTTGTGGCCCTGTCATCACTAAATCACTAAAAACTGTCCCAAAAACACTGTAACCAGTGCAGGTGACAGTGTTTTTGGGACAGTTTTTAGTGATTTTGACCAAGTTGTTGATGCTCAACTTTATGAAGAGGTGTTATAACAGCTTGATTGAGCATTGTTGACAAGCATTTTTGTGGCTAAATCCATTAAGCCAATAATAAATATGCAGGATGACCATTAGAGCTGATTTACAAAAAAAAATTAAAAATTAAGATATGAGGGTTTTATCCACCATTGAAAATTTCTGTTGTAGGTTTAGTCTGGAAATTAAACAAATTTGATAGCATATGCATATCTGTAGAAACAAGAATATTCATGACCTTTGAAAATGCCTGATAAATTATTATTTTATCTAAGGTGTTGGATTCAGTTAGATTTATACAATGAATTAATGTTGACAAACAGCTCTGGTATTGTATAACGTGTAGGTGTGAGCATATTTAAAATTAAATGTTAACATTCTTGGAATATATGTTCATATAAGGCTGTTAAAATTGCAGTAAATCATGCATTTCAAGGCTCTGGCTGTATTTTAGTCTCTCCATATTAAAAATGATTATCACAAGCTGAAAAATCAAATATAAAACCACATTTGGTTCTTAAAAATAATTCAACCAATGTATGTCTTACACACACACACACACACACGTCCACAGGCAGCAACACATGAATGGACATTTGAGTCAATTCCAATCACAAGCCCAAACACCATCCTGCCAATCTTTCAACAGTGTTTCGCCTGCTTTTCCCCGGCCAAACTGTATGTGTGAGCTGGATTTGTGTTGATATGTCAAAGTGTGTGCATGTGTGTGTTACCCGTCTGACGGCAACAGATAAGGTGGCAGTCATCTTATCATCCTGAGCCAACCTGCCCTAAACCCTCACAAACCTCAGGTGTCACATCATGCTGGCTTTTCCCCAAGCACTCCCTCATTTTCATGTCAGTTTCACACCAAACCGCACTCCCCCAGGCTCCCAGCTCCCCACTCTGTCTTTGGCCATTGATTTGCCCACCAGTCTTATTTGATAGGCAGTTAAATATATTTTAGAAGAGCTTTTCCTGTTATTTCTGGTCCTACTATTTTGCTTTCTTGACACAAGCAATTTTAGTCTTTCTTTATAGCTGTCCACCGGGATATTTACTCCAGTCTTTTCCTCATTTTATAGAGTTAGATTTTTTATTTTACTATGTTTACTTGTACCTTGATCTGTTTGGTCACTGCCTTCTTTTGGAATTTACTGTTCTGTTTCCTCAAAAACATTCACAATTCACTCTAACTTAACCACCTCACTCATTCTTCTGTTTTTCCCACTAATGTATTCTATCCACTGCCCAGCAGTTTTTCTAACTACCTCTATCTCTAATTCGTCCTTTAATGCCTAGAGTCTCTGTCACTCTGAAGTTTGCCCCCTCCCCTGGCCTTGTAAGAACATATTTAATCCTATGAGCTCACTTTACAGTAGGAGAGTCTCAAAGTGATAAGAAAGCAGAGAATGATCGTTAAAATTTGGTCAAGTCAACTAAAAAGCTGATTTAAAATATTTCTGACACGATTGCAGTTGTTTCCCATTTCAAAAAGTCAGGGAAAAATGAAAAGCTCCGATGTTTCCCAAAACCAGATGCTCTACTCCCTCAAAGCTAATCTTCTCCTTTCCTTTTACATTAACTCTAATTATCTGATGTGTCACGTTTAATCCCAAAACGACAAAACAAAAGCTTTACATGCAAAATACGCCAACAATAGTCCATCTGTGTGCTATTAGGCCTGCCCAGAAGTTCCCTTTTACATGACAGCCATGTCATGTGGTTAATCTGTCAGACAATAACACCAAAGACACTTTGACGTGTGCAGGAACGGAGTTTTGAACCACTCATGTTTCTGGTGGCCCGCCATCCGACAACTCCTGCCGCAAACCTACAAATATGGATTTTTTTTTTCCTTTTAAAACTAGTAAACACGCCTTTCCTCACAGTTTTATGAAATGCTGTTGAGTTTGTTCCACCACAGGCCTCAGATTGTCAGTCAGAAGTCAGAAAATGTTGACTGTGATGAGAACAAGAAGCAGGCTTGTTCATGATTTAACAAAGGAGAACAGTTGTTAACATCAGATTTTTATAAACATGTCGAGTCTTTTTTATTTCTTTTTCCCCTCTTGTTCTCTCAGCTCACGATAGACTTTCTCTATCAACTCTCCAGAAGAATAAAACATCTAAAATGCATTTTCCCCACCTTTTTCATGCTCCTCCATCGCTGTGCCTGTCCTTCATTAACATCTGATGATTTGAGACAGTGATGAGAGGAGTCACTGTCTCCTGAAGGTCCCTCAGGCGTTCAACCATTGTCCTTCTGACTGTCTTCATTATTTTAACCCTTTAGCCGTTCTGTCTCTATTCATGCAGGTTTAAAGATGAAAGATTGTAAAACCAGTTTCCTCTGTTTTTGTGAAACAACTCGTAGACTTTATATTTTTTAGGAGTAGAACAGCAATAAAGTTCTCTTTATTAATATTACTTAGTGCATTATTAAGCATTAATAAACAAAAGACCCTTTATTAACATTCCAGATATTTTTAACTATAAAGTGTCCTTAAGGTGAGGACAAAGGGCCCGGGGGTGTTTGGGTGGGTGGGGTGTGGGGTGTCTGCTTGGTAATGCATTTCTTAAAGGTAATGCATACAATGTTTCTGAATTTCAGGAAAGACCTGCCCTCTCCACGTTTTAAAAAATGCACACGCGCAACACTTGAACGTTAGAATATAGTCGTAGATAACTTCTAGCAGTAATGTGAAATGCATTTCTCCAAATAGCATCTCGAACTTTATCTTACCTGTAGAGCAGAAAACCAGCAACAGCGGCGTCTGTGGGGAGCCCAAACTTCTCTTTCAGTGCACGCCATCATGCGCAGGAAGTGAAAACTAACCCAGGAGCAAGCACATACGCGTTAGCCTCACCAGAATGATTGACAGTTATGCTGACCAATGGTTTAGATGATCCACCCAGAAGTAAAGAACGTCCGCAATACCTTTAATATTTACATTAATATTAAGCAGTTGTTAACACTTTCTTTATTAGTTTATTAATGCTTAATAATGCACTAAGTAACGTTAATAAAGGGACAGTTATTGTAAAGTGTTACCCAACAATTTATTTCAAACTCATATTAGTGGAATGGAGAAAGATTCCACTTCTCATGATTTCCAGTTCTAGATTTAAATCTTACAGAAAAACATATTTTTTATTTTAATTTAGTTTTTTATTTTTGTATCACATGGATAATGTCATCAGGCATTATATATTTCTTTAGTCCTTCAATTTTTTTGTTTTATTTTCTAACAATACATTTTAATACGTTTTCTTGACAAAAACATGAGATTTTTTTTGCAGATCACATAAAACGGTGTCTTCTTGGCAATAGCCTGCTTCCCATTAATGATGAAGTTTCTGTGGATGTGCTCATGTGTAAATACAGTAAAGCTAGTGGCTACTGTGGAAGCCTCACAGGTGATTAAATACAACCCTCACTGATAGTTAAAGCCTCGCTGACCTCTTCCAAGCATGATCTTGAGGAGAATCTATAAAGCGCCTCCGGTGTTTATCTGTGTGTGGAGGAAAGCAAGTCAGGAAGAAGAGGTGCCATAAATTAAAGCGTTTATTTACACACCTCACTGTCCTTTAAAAACAATAGACCACTTTGCCTTTATAATGACATCATTTAACAGCTATGACAATGTCAGGCAGGTCTTTGTGGCTCTAAGTCAACAAGTCAAAGTCAAAACATGGACAAAATTATTATTCTGAACCTTTGACCTGCAAGTTAAAGAGTTAATTTAAATGAAATTATTATCCTTAAACAAAAATTAAACATTTCACAGTTTTTTTTTCTTGGTTTGGAAGTTAAAATGTTAATCACATAAAATGAGAGGGATATGATTTTAATTTGAACTCCAATTAAAAACCAATTTCACCGTTGGTATTAAATACAACTTCCCTTGTAGTTTTAAACATTAAACCTCGGAACCAGTGTGTGTGCGTGCGTGCGTGTGTGTATACGCTGATATTTACTGAGGATGGGTTGAACATATGGATAGAGGGGAAAAGTCCATTAGGTTATGTATATGTGGACGATTATAAATTTTTGATGCAGGCAGTATAGCAGTCTGTTTAGAGCTTTTAAACATGACACTAGTCGGTTTCTAATTCATATGCATTGCATAGTGAACATACAGAATGCATTGTGTTGGTTTACATTATACATGTTGGCCCATTTGCTGAGCTTTACTGCCACAGTAAAACAGGTCATCCTCTCTCTTGTGGAATAACAAACAGATTTATTTCCCTTTTTGCTTTTGTCATACAGTATGACAGAGATCCTCATCCTGTTATATTAGAATAGTCAGAGAGAACAAAATCCAAAGTAAAACATCTGCTCGGTGATGTCAGATGACAGTTATGAAGCAGATTATAAGGCTTATAGTCTAAACCCTCTGCCTTCAGTTTGCTCTCTTAACCTCTGACATCTTAACTGTGCAATTCTCATGTCTCCTGTTCTCTTTTTACCTCTTTTTAGAACTTTTTTTTTTACGTTTTTTGTTGTTTCTATCTTCTGACGAGGAGTTTGGAATTGGAATTCCACCCTATTGTTCCGTCCACTTCACGTTAGCATCGTTTCATATGAATTGTGTGTTTTTATTTAAGTTTCTGTCACAAATATGCTTGTACTGTTATGGTTTAGCAGATGCTCGTTCAGCCACTGCCTCTATACTATTTCTGTGTACACAGCTGCTCACTTTTATGGAGCCCAGTGAGTGCCAGATGTATAAATAAATTTTAGGAAACTGTGTGCATGAATTTGTAAACGTGCTGTTGGGGAAAAAAGGAGATACATCATCGTCTGGGTCCAGTGGGGAAAAGAATTACAGATTATCGCTTAGAGATTTAAAAATATCGGAACCATACCAGATCATGAACATCACCTTCCACCAATGGTAGAAGAGTAGATGATCAATCAAAACATGTCATATTCTCTGATAAACATTTAATATGTTGTTAAGGCTAAAACCTTTTTATCTTCAGTTTTCATGACTTACTTGTTTTTTTTCTATGAAAACTAAAAGCTCTGGCGCTCCTGTTTCAGGGGGTTGATGACGGACAGAGCAGTGGAAGGGTGGACAACCACTGGATTTGTACTCGTTAATAGTCATGATCTCTTGCCTCTGATTGGCTAACAGCAATTATGTTCACAAGCCAAGGTGGACGAGTGGATGAATGCTAATTTTTCCTGTGATGCATATAGGGTAGCTTTTTCTGACCGGATCATTTTCACGTCTACGTCCTTTCTGCGTCTCATGGAGGTTGAAGCTAGTGTTCATGTGCAGCTCAGACTCACTGATTTTATTTCAAAAAGAACAAATATTACACGTTCTTTTAGCGAACAAGACCTTTAAAGTAACTCATGGATAATAACGAAAATGACATTGTCTAAACAATGTTAACCTTTACTTTTACTGAACATAAGAGGATGCTACAATTTCCAGATGGTCTCAACCCTTGTTTTGTTTGTACCAAGCTAAATATAAAGATAGGACTAAATATCTCCAACTTTTTGCAGAAAAATGAACCCACATGTTCCCACTTACACAATCGGCCATGTTCTTAGAATGTCTGTGCACTGGAGACATGGTGCTGATGGTCTTGAAAAATAAATCATGGTTTGTTTTAAGCATCAGGGGCTGCATGGTGGGGCTGTGGTCTTGCAGAAAGAGTCACAGGTTCAAATCCCATCTCAAGCCTTCCATGTGATGTTTTCGTGTTTAGCCTATGCATGTGTGTTTTTTCTTTAATTAGAGTTTAAGTTGTTAGAAAAATAATTTTTAGAAACAAATAGCATCAACTACATGAATAAACAAGAGTCAACAACTGGGAATAATGTATCTAAGGTGTATTAAATTTCTGGGTTCCAGTTATTAGTCTTGTAATTATTTATGAAGTCCATGCTTTATACATTTTATCACTAAAAAATGGTGTTTATAACACTGTTAGGAGTTACAGTTTCAGTATTTATACTTTATTCTTTTACATGATCCTGTGCAGGGTTAGGAGGGACTGGGTGGAGATCACTGACCAGAGGTGGGCTACATTCTGGACACTTTGTCAGTCCATCACAGGGAAGAACAGCCATGCACACACTAGAATCTGAATCCAGTGTGGCTAATGAATCTGTGTTTTGTCTGGAAACTGAAAATTCACACATGCACCTGGAGAACGGCTCCAGGCAGGAGTCAAATCCAGGACCTCCTTGCTTTGCTCAGAGAGGTGAATGTCATCTCTATAACTTAGTTGGGGAATATATTCAGCAAAAATACTGGTAGCCCTTTTTCAGAGGGATTAACTTTCACTATGCCTACAGTTTAATTCTGTGTCTCTGCATGCCCTTTTAGCCTTCATCTTCCTTACTTCATCCGCCCGCTTTCTAATAATAGCCTTTACTCCTGGAGCTGAGTGGAAGGGGGGAATGGCTGATTTCATATTGGATTTTCTACAATGCACAGCTCAGTTGCTTTTGAAGCCTTCTTTTCAGCCCATTGATTTAAAGTAGCAGCTCTGCAAGACTAGCCTTATAATTTTCCGGCTTGATTTGCACCACGTTAAAGGTGGTGATTCCATGTTAAAAATGACACTCAAGCTTTCAAGGTTGTCAGTGTTTAAGCGTGCTTCTTTGTGCTATCATTAGTAGTAAAAATCAGGCTTAGAAGCTTTTGTTAAAATTAGCAATTCATAACTTTCAGCATGAATCTTGTTAAGCATTAATGATTTTTATATTTTTACATTTTTCTTGATGCCAGACTAAAAGAAGAATCTTTTCTCTCTCTATTTTGTTCTTTTTGCATGTTTTCCCGCCTTTTGGCTGGTAGCTCAAACATCTGTTAGTAAAGTGCATTAGGTCTGGCTAGGAAACAAAGCAAGCAGCAGTGGCACACATTCAGCGTTGGGACCTGATGTTAAGTCTCTTGCCCTGTTTGTATAATCCATGAATCCGTCTGTACCACCATGATTTTTTATTTTACCAACGCTCACTCGCTGAATTTCAAATCTTCCCACACAGCAATGCAACAGTCTTATAACAGAATATTATTTAACCCTCCTAAATACGAGTTTAGCTGTGTGTTTCTGTGAAAGCAGGCGATCTGTTAGAGGGGTGTTGAAAAGACACATGCTGAGTGTGTAATTATCTCTGACATCCATCTCTCACTGTTCACACTCGCTTCAGTCTATTTGCATCCCTGTTTGTAGACGCTACTGTATATTTAGCTCTTTTCTGGAGTATTATTTCTTCTTTTTATTGCTTTCACAATCAAGATTCACTGAAATGGATTTAGCCTAGCGTACGGAAACAAGCTCCCTGTCTGGAATGGTGAAGAGGCCTGTGGGATTTGCTTTTGCTGATTTGTCTGGTTTCGATTTGGGTTATTTTGTTGCATTTTTTTTTTCTGTTTGGTGGTGTTTTTATTTGTGTTCTCAGCTGGTGTGAAACTTAATGTGTCGGCTGGAGAGTTCAAGAGTTGCTGAACTGGAAAAGTACAGCTGGTGTCAATGTCTTGAAGAACATTAACACCACACACATACACACACACGCATGCACGCACACACACATACACGTAGGCATGCACACACACACACACACACACACACACACAGAAAAGTGCATGGGTGTGTTGGCAGAGTCAATGAGAACAAGGGGGGCTGAGATAAGGTGAAAGGTAGATAGATGGAGAGCAAACAAAACGCTGTAGAGAAAAGGTGTAGTTGTCTAAAAGGTGATGTTTCAAATGATAACACTTTCTGCTGCAGCATCAGCAGCATCAGCAAATTCCCTGCTTCTTTATTTAGTTATTTATTCTTTTCTTTAGTTTAGCAGCCAAACAGGCAGGCTTGCCCAGGGACAAGGTTTCGTCAAGTAAATAAAGTCTTTCAGACTCCGAGGCCCCTGGAGGGGCTGCCATACCTCTAATGTAAATAAAAAGACACTAGAATGAGCCAATTCTTAAGGATAACTCATAACTCATGAAGTAAATTTAAGTAATGTCATTGTTAGTTATTTTTAAGAACTTCTTTTTCCATTACTTGCATGTTTCTGAACTTTTGTAACTGGATAGTTAAATTGTTTTTTAAAATATGTTTGTATTAAAAGTATACGAGCAATTAACACTTTGGCTAACAGCTAGTCTGGGTAGTAGTCTATTAAGAATGACAAAACAGAATATGGCATCTTCAAGTTTGTATAAAGACAAAACACAAAGAACAAACTTGTGTATGCCAAAAAATACTAAAGTTAAAAAAAACAGTAAATCAGGAAATGTGTTAAAAGTTTTTTAAAAAATGGAAAATTCCATAGACTCAGACTTAAATTAAAAAAAAGCAGTTTCACTGAAATTTGGCTAAGTTAGAATTTGAGAATTAATAAATATTATTTAATGTGAATCACATAAAAGTGAACATTTGGATCACTCTCATGGTCTATAAAACCAAACAAGATTTCTTTTCACCATCAAGACAAATGAGGGTAAATAAAATAATTCAAACATGATTTTTTTCCCTCTAAGAACATTTATTTCTAACTGTCAATAATAATGATAATAATAAAAAGTAACTAAATCTGCTGTGTGCATTCTTGTCCTCTTTAACGTCTATGAAAGCATCAGTCAGTAGGGTAAAAGACTGCAAAACGTCGGGGTTTCTGAGTCTGCTGCAGCACCTGAGCTGCCCGGTAGCTACAGGTGCTATGCAGGGAAAAGTTAATCTGCCGACAGAGGCACCACATGCCTGCCCAGTCACGGGAACATCGATCAATACAGCTGCAGATTGAGGGAATTAACAACTTGAAATATAAGCAATGCTGCTATTTTTAATACATTCATAATATTAAAAAAATTTTTAATCAATGCACTTTCTAAACAAGTGAAATTGAAACTTAAAGGACAACTTTTTTCCTTCTTATTTTAATGCTTTTCTGAAAATTATTTCCTTTTTTCTTATTATTTTAATTCTTTTCTGAAAAGTATCGGATCGGGCCTCAGTATTGGCAGATAGTCAAAATCAAATGACTTGAAATCAGATCGGGAGCAAAAAAACGTGATCGGAACATCCCTAGTAAAATCACTGGTCAAAAGGAGCTTTTGTGGGAGTTTGTCCCTTTTTCAACAACACTTGACCACTATGACTAAGAAAAAAGTGTGGTCTGTCCAAAGAAAGACAGAGTGATTCAACACATTTCTATGCAAAGACTCACTGCTGTTAGTATTCTACCATCAAATCCATCATGTATGTTTTACTGTCAGTTATTTAATCGCTGTAAAAACACACTTATCTCTGATTTCTGTAAACTGATCTTAATCCTCACTGCTTTCACTTGTAAAGTAAAAGGCTGTGACAGGTTTATGTATCTGACACTTGGTCATTTTTAGCATTGACTTGGCAGGACTACACTCAACCTTTAATTAAATGAATTAATTTAACTAAACTGTATTTTCAACTTAACATTTGGTAGAACCAATTCTATTCTTCTTTTGCATTTATGTGATGTTGACTTCTCTGTATTTTCCATTAAAGCGGGTCTTTGTTGCAGCTTTGTCCTGGACACTGAACCACTTCATCAGGAGCAAGATGTGGCCTCACTAACAGCCATTTTACAGAGCTACAGATTTAGCTGATGTGCATGACAAGTCGAATTGCCGTGAAGCAAAAGTGTGTGCGTGCGCGCATGAGCGTCTTGCGAGCAGCGTGAGAAGCGTGTAATATGCTCACCTGTCCCCGGCTGCAGACTGATGGGCAGGTGGAGCGAATGGAAACCAGATGGAAGGAGAGAGCAATGGCAGAAAAGAGGGGAAACGAATGCACAGAGTAGATAGGACCGCTCCAGCAAGCCAGTGGTGGAAATGCATACAGCTTTTCACTTTTGGAATAATTTATTTATTTATTCATTCATTATTTTATTTGTTTAGTTCAAAATCATTGAAAATCTCTGTTTTGTGTTTGACAGGGTGAAGAGGAAGACCAAGCGTAGACTTCCTCTCCCTTTACGGTAAGTTCAGGTCTTCCCTTTTACATTTCCTAGTAGACGTTTGTAGGAAAACTTCGGCTCATTTGGGTTTAATTTTCCAAAGCTCCAGCTTTGATTTATCTTTCGCTTTTTTCCGAGGATTCTTGGCTCACCAAACGAGCCAATAAACCTTGAAACTCCTTTTATTTATGTTCTAAACAAACACATTTTTCTCTTCCTCTTTTTTCTTTCCTTTTTTTAACTCCTCAGCACATTAGCAGAGTGGCTGCATCCTTTTATAAATTTGTCTCAGGGTAACGTAAACCTTTCCTCGCACCACTTTGAAGAGGATGGTTTCCGCAGCTCAAGTTCAAACCAGCTATTTGGGCCACATGTGTGAAGAAGCGAAGAAATACTGTAAACCTGTCTGACATATGTGAGAACATGAAACAGTAAATGATGAAAACGCTGCAGTTAAAACATGTGAACCAAAGTTTGGGTTTAGTATAAAGAACAAGAATTTTAAAAAGCATGCATAGAGCTCTTGATAAGTAAAGTAGTCCCTGCTCCTCTGCCACATCTTTGGCTGTTTCTGGTTGCCGTGGTGACACGTGTGCAAGCAGCAGGATGTGTGATGTATGTTAGTGTGTGTTAAAGCGGTGGGTGTTGATGGAACTCTGCAGAGGCGTATAGAGTTCCTCCAACCAGAAATGCCAGCGACAAACATGTCAGCGTCACATATGGAAAGAGCAGGAATGCAGACATTACATGCCGTCACCCAGGCACTCGCAGGCATGCACGCACACACCGAAAATATGCAGACGGCACGGACACACACGTAGACAGATATTCAGGTGCCATGCAAGCCACTGCCATTCGGGCAGCTCAGGGCTATAAGGTTACATGCAAGGAAGTCCATTCCTGCCTCCCTCTGAACACCGGCAGTACTCACTCACCTGAAGCTAACATTTAATATTGCTTATTTTAAATTATAAAGAAGTGCCTGTAGTCATTTTTGAAAGATTTAACATAAATGACAGCTGATATTTGCATAAAGAATTATCAAATGCAAATTGTTTCTCACTTGACTGATGCCGAGGAGAGACTGGGGGTTGAGGGCTTCGCTTTTGGGCATCTTGACTTCAGTTGACGAGAGAGAGGAGAGCACTGCTCATTTGCTTTCCTCAGCCAGATTTCCCTCTCGCAAGTCGAAAGGATTAAAACACAAGACTACGAAAGCTTTAGGCTACTGCTGAGAAACAGGTGTAATGCGATGCAATTACACTCCGGTCCTTTTTTTCACCGTTGTCGTAATTGAGTTCAAGTTCAAGAATTTATTCTCTCCCTCGGGGATGTTCGTCTCGCAGCGTGACATATGTCATGGTACACATTCACAACAGAGAGGCGAGACACAGAAACACTAGACACAGGAAATCATTAGGGAGAAAAAGAGGCTCGGGAGACGGAGAAAGGTCCAACTGTCTCTTACACGTAGAGATTCGAATGGAACCGGAGACTTAAAAAGTCAGACACCAATCTCCTTTTTTCCATCAGATATAAAGGGCTTTTGCTTTTCCTATTTTATTTTGCCTGAAGCAAAGTGTTATTGCTTTTTTTTTTTTGAAAATGTAATAGGAAAAATACACATACTTACTCTTTTCTTTTTTAAAGGTGCTTCCATGAATGTTTGAACAGAATTTGACACTTTGCTTTAGTTGTAGTTTCTCTAGTTTCTTGCAAACCCAGTTCTCACCAGTGCAGCTTCCAGCAGGGATGTCATATATTACTGCTGCTGTGTAATGCGAAATAAGCCGTGGTGTGAAGGTTAATAAAACAAAGTTTACAGAAACGGATTCTGAATTTTTGAGATGTTTTAAGACAGCATGCAGCAGTTTATTGAGCTATACTGAGCAGCTGGCTGTTAGCTCATCAGTCCAGTTATAGTGAATAAGTGAGTTTGATGAACAAGCTTCCCAATCTATTTTAAGATGCATTGCACAAAATAATTGTTTACAACATGAACAATCAGATGCAATACAGTCAGATTGTTTTTCATGTCACTTTTGCAGCTGAAATTCACCACAGCTGTCATCTGTGGAGGTCTTCATATGTATTACATTTTTATTTTAATATAACTTTTATGACACTTTTATTGGCTTTAATGTATGTAAGAATCTGTTTTTTAAAAAGTTTTACATTTTAAAAGTTTTAAAGGGGGCATGTTATGCTAAACTCGTCTTTTGTGTTGCCTCTCTACTGCCACTATAAACACTCCAAACATGAAAAAAACACTTTACACCCATTTTCTATCAATGTTTGGTCTCAGAAAAAGAAAATGCCAAAAACAAGCTGTTTTAAACAGGTCCTGTTTGTGATGTCACAAGTGGGAAAATTAACATAGAACCCCCTCTCACCTGGAGGAGGGCCGCTGCTACTCCGAGCCTCTTGTGGATATTTGGGTTTCTCAGTTTATAGCAGCCTATCAGGGAAAGGGTGGGCGTGACCAGCTCCAGCTTGTTTTCTTAAAGGTGTGGTTGACTGAAAAAACATTTTTTAATAATTATTTCTGATTATAATCGGTCACTCTGAGTTTTTCATGCACATGAAAATAGTCATTTTACACTTATCTCCTGCATTAACTGCTGACAGAAAATAGATGGTGAAACGCTAGGATTTGAAAATCCTCACAGATCTACATCACACTGTGAATTAGCATTCATGGCCTCACCCATCTTGGCTCACGCCTGCCCATAGGAAGGCTTTGTTTTGTGCAGAAGGAGAGAGCGCATAGAGTGTCTGGGTGATAGTGACTTTGCAACATGGCTGAATGTGTTTCGTTATCCAATCAGAAGCGAGGTGTGTGTATATCATTAATAATAATGAGTAATCCTGCTGCTTTCAGCCCACCTCTGCACCAGCAAACTTCTACATTACAGAACAGCTACATCATAGCTTTTTTTAATGACTCATGAGGCATTGATTTTACACACAGCAAATGTATTGAATAAACGAGTAAACCACACCTTTAAAGGGACAGAGTCGTGAAACGACTCGATCTGGAGCGTACTGAAAATGTCAAGAAAAAAACTGCTGACATATTACTTTATGTGAGAGGGATTTTATGCAAAGAAGTTGATAAACTTGTTTTGTATTAACCATAGAACTATTATAACTTAAGAAGGCATCTGTCACGTCTCCTGTAACAGTTAAAAAGTCTCTTATGTTACTGCATCCAATGACAACGTTTTCTATTCTATAATCTATTCTAATCTACATAATCCGTTTAGGTGTGAAAATAGTTTTTGCTGGAACTGAAGACAGCACTGATTAGCAACACAATTACAGATCTTTGTCACATTTTTATTATGAAAAAGGTTCCTATTTTATTCTGTTTCTCTTTTTTCACATCATAATATAACAAGTCCTGATTGTTTTGTGCTTTCTTGCCAACTTTGGTTGTTCATTAACAATTTCTGTAAATGATTTTTATGTCTGCCTCTCCGATCTATCGGATTAACCTCCTCTTCAGAGTATACACATCTACATCAAAACTGTGATTAGTTTAATACATTCTAAACAAACTGAATGCATTAGTTAGCTTAATACTATTGCAGTTTGTGAAACTATCATTATGTGTGGCTTTAACTTTTCATTGATACCTAAGTATTTTATCTTACCCAAATCAGTTTTTGTGGAACTATTTCAAGTGGTTTCAGCATATAACAGCCCAATATCTATGCATGGACGTGATTGCATTGGGTTTGTCATATTTAAACTAGTCCCTTCCTCCTTTAACAAGTGTTGAAGATCAAAGTGAATATCTACACAGGTGGACTTTATAATCATTCACTCAGCTTTAGAGAAACCCTCATGAATTGTTGCACACGTGAGTTGGCCTACAGCATATGTGTCTTTGGCCACTGAAAAAGTTTCCTATGCTTATGAGTGTCCCCTGGCTGCTGATGAATGATGGATGGAGATGGGGGTCAACAGTGTGAGTGTGTTTTGATGCCGTTAGGTTGCCAGAATCTCCTCACATCTTGCCTCCCACACACATTCATTCAGTCTAACTTTGTATCACTTGTGTTCACGTGGTCCTCACGCTCCTGCACCTCTTTTTTATCATATTCACATTGATTTGTCTGTTTCACTTCCTGATTTATTTTGCAAGTGCATTTTGGCATAAAATTGGTTTGGAAATTGACTTTTGGGATTTGCGATTATGGTTGTTTTCTTTTTGGATGTCTGAGTGTGTGCTTGCATCAGTCAGTCTCACTTCCACTGCTGTCCAACAAGTGATTGTGAGAGGGTGTGTGCACATCCTTGTGTGTGCGTGTGTGTGTGTGTGTGTGTGTGTGTGTGTGTGTGTGTGTGTGTGTGTGTGTGTGTGTGTGTGTGTGTGACACCTAAAAGCTTGGCCTGTCCTAATGGATCCAAAATGACCTGAGAGATCTAAGTTTATGTCAAACATCAGGATGTTATTTTTTTCTTTTTGTTTTCAGAATAGCCAATAAGCTTTCATGTTTCCCCACAATAGCTCTTAACTGAGCTCATTAGTTAACATCAGACACAAAAACAGGCCATTGAGGGTCGTTGTTAACCCACTATTTATGATTAAGAGGTAATTATTGCTTTACCCACTGTTTTTGGAAATAAATTAGATAATAAATACAGTAGTTGAAATCAGCTTACTCTTTTTATTTTGGATTTTAATGTGTTTTTTCAGATTTTCTGCAATCTGCTGGTTTACTTAGAACAAATTCTTAATTTTTAAATTTAAATACTTTTTTTACTGAAGGTGATTGTACTACATTTATATGAACTTCACTGTAGGCAATTGGCATATTCTATATTTTGTTTTATTTAATCCCGTATATGTCTATGCAAATATATATATATGGACTAAAATACTAATCTATAGTCCCTAAAGTATATTTAACTCATTAACTGCCAGCATTTTCTGATCAGAAAGCCCCTGACTGCCAGTGTTTTTGAGCGTTTTTACTGTTTTTTGAAGAGTCACAGAACATTGTCTATGATCATGTAAATGCCAAAACTACCAAAAGAAAGAGTAGACTCACTTCTTACATCAGGAAGAATCGCCGTATTTCTAGCGTGAGCTGCAGAAGCATTTCCAGTTGGTGCATCGCTTTTTTTCACAGCAGCGTCCCAAAACAATCTCCTTATTCATTGATTTTCTGCTTCCTGATCACGTGATTTGTGACATACACAGATGAAGATCAGCTTTAGACACGTGATGTTTGTTCTCACTAAAGTCGTCAATGGCAGTGAATGAGTTAAGGGACTAAAATGTGATTTTCTAATTAGTAGAACAGAACATTTTTTAAGTGTTAAAAACACTTTTATCAAGATAGATTCATCTTCCAGGGCAGCTGTAGCTACAATGTAGCTCATCCCCACCAGTGTGTGAGTGTGTGTGTGAATGGGTGAATGACTGATTGTGTTGTGAAGCGCCTTGGGGGGTTGTAGAACCCTAAGAAGGTGCTATACAAATACAGGCCATTTACCATTCTTAATTGGAACTCACATGATACAATGTAGAGTTTCGGTCTTCTTTTGATTTTTTTGACTTATTATTGCTTAAACTCAGAATAAACCAACAAAATACTTACTGATACTTTTCTCTGTTTAATGTTTTTGCTTGACAAGGTAAAATGTGTGAACATGAAGGAGATGACGATCTACTGATGACACCCAGAGAGGATATTTATCAACCATCAGTCACGCTGATAGGATTCTTCTGGTGCATTGTCGGTGCTGTTAGATACCTCTGAGGACGTTTCAGGCGACCCAAACTGAGAGCCGAGCTTCTGCTGACAAGCCTGTGTACTGAGTAAAAGAAAGAATAGAATGAAGTTAGCTATGTCAACAATACATGTTGACAAGGCACAGCTGAGCACTGCGCTAGTCTGCCTGCCATTGTGTGGCTGACATGTTTGGTGACAAGCTGTTTGCTATTCCTCGCCCATGTTAGCATGGGTAGGGTCTCAGACATCTGCAGTCTGGTGAAACTTGAGCCTCTCTCTCCAGCAGACACTGTCAGCGTGTGCTCACTGATAAGGATTATCGGAGATGTGTGAGCTCTGCACTCTGGGATTGTCCTGCGTGCTGTTGGAGGTCAATACATGCGCGCTCTAATGTCCACGAGTGTTAGCGAGTGATTGTGTTTGCAAGGCAGTGGGGGTTAGGCCTGGATTGAAATGACAATAGAGAGGAATTTAAATGAGAGAAAAAGGGGGATCAGCGACATTTGCAAGGAGGATGGAAGAGGCTTTGGCACCATTGTTATTCTTCCTCTTTGTCATTCTGCCTCTATCTCTCTATCTGTCTCTTACAAACCTTTGCTTTCTCTGTATCTTACACCTGACACCTTCTTTAAAAAAAAACTTCAATGTCTGCCTCCAGGTTTTTATTCCAAGCTTTTTGTTATCATTTTTTTTTATCACTCATCTTTGCATGTTCTTTTTATTTTATATGTCTGTCTTTCTGAGCACCAAAGATTCATCCCTGCAGCATCTGGGCAGACAAAAATAATAAGTTTGGTTTGGCGTTTGGTTGTCCTGATAAAAGTCAGATTCTTATCTTAACAGTGAGCCAAATATCCAACCAGATAATAAAAATGGCCTTACTTTGTTTTCCACTGTGTGTTAAAAGGATGTTTCAGTTTGTTTAAAGTTTGGGGTTGAGTGAAGAACTTATCTACCGTATGCAGTGGTCACCAGACATGCTGTTTTGAGGAGCATGAAGGATTCAAGCCAACGGATGCATGAAGTCAGAACTCCATGAGAACATTGGTTTAACCATCTGAAACTATCTAAACCATGGTTTTAGGTGGTTTTAAGCAAACATTTTAGTGTGGAATTTCATACCACATCACATTTTTATCATCTATGCTCAGGAAAACATTCAGGCTGCAACAAGGTTAGTGGTTTGTTTGCATGAATTCATTTGGTGCATGCAAAAATTGCAAAAACACACAATTAGGTTGAGCTGGTTTAGGTAGAAGAGGTTGTAGATTTGAAAGTTTGCTCTTAAAGGCACACCTGGCAGTTTTGGTTTGTTTTTAGCACCCTCTAGTGTTTGTTAGAGAAAAGCAAACATGAAACTTATCTCCTCACTGTGAGTTTGTTTTTTTAACTGCTGAAATGTCTCCTCAGCCTTCATTAGTGTCTACAGGAGCGGCACCCTGAAGTTGCAAGTGCAGTATTCTGGCCACAGAGGGCGGTGGGGGTCTGAGTGACATTTCATTAACCCTATAAAGGGTCATTTTAGCACATACTGGCTCAAGAAAATGATTTAACAATATGAAAAAGTTGCATAGTATGGCTTTAACCATCAAAATGACTCAATCGGAGCATCACTTAGCCTTATCTGACCAAATTCTTCCTTGTTTTTCCAAGCTGAAAACATATTGGTGACCCTCTTTGGAAGATAACTCTTTAACCACTCATGACCTCACATGACCCCATCCCAAACAAACCAAAATATCTTTATAATAAAATCATCTGAGTAATTTTTAAAACCTAACTTTCATTTTTTTAATTACTTGGTGAGTCTGCCATTACAAACAAATGTATATGCTCACTTTCTGTCCATGTCTCCATTTCTGTGCCCACCCATCCCCCTCTTCTCTATCGCTGCGCTCTGTAGCAGCTCTAATTGCGATCAATTAGGAAACTTCAGAAGGCTGAAATAGGAGCTGTGACAAGGGGCATCCGCTGAGCTGGCAGAGAGAAGGAGAAAAAAAGACTACTAGGAGAAAGAGAGGTGGAGGAGGAGAAGAAAAATGGTGATATAGCAAAGGATGGAGCCTGGGAGGGGCAGGAGAGAGAGATGACCCCCAAGTTGGTGTCGAGAGATGAGCTAATGGTAATAGTGTGATTGATGCGGCCGTGGCAGCTGAAAGTCACATCGTTTTTCATGCCAGGTATCGATTCCTGACAGTCTCTTGTTCACTTTGGGGGGGCACTGAATTTGGCATGGCACAGGCATCACAGTGTTAAAGGGGTTAGGGTTGTAATCCCATCTGGAACATCTGCTGGTGTATTAAAGGATGCTCTGAACAAAAGCATCATGGTTTAAATTCTCAGCATGCTGACTGAACAAAGAGGTGGGATTGCAAAGTGATTTCACAACATTTTCTACATTACCGTCAAAAACATCATTTGGACATGTGAAGAGGAAATAAAAGGGGAAAAGTGTGTGAATAAAAATCAAACGAGCAGCAGCCTGGCTGTGAAAAATTACACTGAGCTGGATGTTTTTTTATGATTTTAGTTGATTGGTTTTGTTAATGATTTTATAAAACAGTTTTATTATTGACTTTCCATTCTAACTTCCTGTTTTGTCACCACTGGTCACCATGACTATCAGTTCTGATTTAAAACTCTTTGTATTTCAGGATAAAATAATATGTTTTAAGTCAAAAAGCTGTGCTTCTTTTGCAAAATACAACCACATTTCACATTTTAGATAAACAAAAATCCTTTAGAGTAAATATAGAATAATAACAACACACTGCTTTTGTATTTATTTATCTAAATACCAACCTAAAAATATTTCAAATTCAGATATATCCCTTGAAAGAGTCATATGTCTAATGGAAGGATTATAATTTATTATTTTTTTCTTTTATTTGTATATATCTTTTCTTTTTTACTTTGTTTATTTTTTTTAATTATATCTTGTGTTCAAATAAACGTTTCAATTATGAGGTAAACTATGGTAATATTTCACAAAGTGTCATGTTGCTGCAAAGTTAATTAAAATAAATAGTAAATTAATTGCACAAGAAAACCATCTTGCATATGACTTAAATTAAATTATGGTCGTGAATTTACAGATATGGCAAAAGTCGAGTTTCTGATGTGACAATGAAACGTCTACAGTTAATAAACTCAACTTTCTTTGCATTTTTCTGACTTCGGACTCAAATCTGACCACAGTCTCCGAGGCAGCTTAGGAATTTTTATGTTTTTATGCAGAAGAACAAGGAGCTTGCAGTTAGACAAGTATTCCCACCCAGGGCAAAAACTTATAAAAAGCTTTATTATACAGAAAATTTCTCCCTCACAAAAAACAGCATTCTGGTCGCCTTCAGCTTTCCGTGGCAACAACAGAAGAATGTTTCAAATGCTTCAAATCTACAAGCTTCGTGCCATTTCATGCAGAGTTTGACTTATAGATAAAAATAAGCTGGTAAATAAACCAAATGGTAATTTGGGCCGCTCTTGTCGGAGATATGGCCACACGTCTGTAGCCTTGGGTTTGTTAAGTGTTTCTGTTCTTGATACGTACACTAGACACTGAGAGCCTCTGGTCTCTTGTTTAGCTGGCTTTGCCTTGGGGCATAACAGACCCTTTTATCTTGTCACCCTAATGTATGTGTGTATTTGTGTGTGAGGCAGAAAGACGGAGAACAAGCGCAGAGAAAGCCAGTGAGGAGAAAGGAGGATCAATACTAAGCCGTCAGGAGGTCTGCCAGTCCCAGAGAGAGAGGGAACAGGACACCCAGCACAGAGTGGAAAGGGAGGCAAAGTGAGAAAAAGGAAAGAGGAAGAGAAGAAGTAATAGAGGAAAGGGTGGAGGAAAAGAGAGGGGAGTGATAAATTAAGTGATGTATGGGGGATAAAGAAAAATGCAGGTGAAAAAGTGGGAGAGAAGTGGGAACTGAGGTGAAAATTAGATGGTGGCTAAAGGTGCATTTGATGTTATTGTATTCTTAAAACGTGCTTCTGTTTCCCTTTGACAGAAAACCCCCAAATATTTGTCATTGCTATATCTTTTAGCAGCACAATACATTATGCTATTGCATATGTTGTTTGGATCTTTTTGCAGATGCAAAACAAACATTTTTTTTATTTCTAAAAAAAAAGTTTTGCATTTTAAAATGTATTCTTCTATTAGCCATTTTAAACCATAATCATTGTTCTAACATCATTAGTTTTCTTGGTGTCAAAATTCAAAGAGATTTTTATACAATCAAATATTTCAATGAAATTGTATGAAAGTAAGGGTGGGTGAAAAGGTCAAAAATAGGTCAAAGGTCAACAATAAAATCAAGATTCTAATTCATTTTTAACTCTGTTGTCTTCATAAACAGTCGTAGAAAAGGGAAGAAACAGACCAAATATAATTTCTGAAGAGATTTTAATCAGTTTGTGCAGATTTGTAACGGATCATGTAGCCTATCCCCCTACATTAGCAACATAGCACTGGTAAAAGTGGCTGAGAATGGAGCGTTCACACAATGGAAATGCATTAGTACTGCAGCAACATGACACGGAAAGCACATGGCACCATTTATAGCAACAGGAATTATGGTTTATTTAAAGTAACACAGGACAACAATAGGTTTAGCTGCTTTATGCTAACAGGTGCTAGGAATGCTAACACATAGTTGACAAAATTATGGTGTAAAGTACAGATAAGTCATATTAACACATTAAAGCTTGAGATAATCATCAAGTAAGCAAATCCGTAGCATCATTTGTATTGATCAGGCTTAGAGTGTGTCACATCTATAATGGTCCAGGTGGAAACGGTCCTTAAACTGCTCAGTTCTCAGTCCATTTGACACTAAATGTTTTAGAGATTATTTATGGTCTCTCTGCTTTGGGATACTGCCTACATGTTCTTCTTCATGATCTAAAATCTTCACATCACCCACCCACCCCTATGTAAGTGTTAGAAATCAGAAACAGGAAGTACAATCGTTTGGATGCCTTTTTTTGTTTCAATTTAAAAGCTCTGACTGGTGATTTTACATTGAAAGGACAGTATATGAACATTTTGGCGTTAGTGTACACAAAATACAAATGTCAACTCCCTACTTAAAGGCGCTGAATATTGATGGTGACTCCACTGGGATTACCCACCATCTCTAACAGAGCCAATGGCACCCTTGAGCACCGTCTTGCAGAAACAAAGACAAAACACAAAGTGTATTTATAAAATTCATTTTGATGCATAATTCAGTGAACATAAACATCAGATGAGGGGAAAAGTGAAACTGTTTCCCTCAAGAGCTAAAAGCTTCGCCTCAACACCTATAATGAATATTTAAACTCTGACCTACCCTGCATAGCTCTGTAAATGATGTACTGTTCTTTCTTCTCCTTGTCTATTTTTGTACTCTTTGTCTTTCTTTTTGAGTGATTCCTGTTTGATCTGTTTTCATCTGCTTTTCTGACATTTTTTTAAGTAGTTGTCTGAAATAAACCCAGACAGACGTGGTTGGGTTTTTAGCCTGGCTGCTGCAAAGAAAACTACTGAAAGTAAAGTTAAGAGAAAGAGAGAAGGAGAAAAATATCATCTTATCTATGAATTATCTGTGAATGTCATCAACGGTAATTATCTTTCTACTGCATATTTCGTCGGGCGATGATTAAGTGTTCTAATGGGCTCTGCGAGCGGTATTATTTAATGTAGGAGAATAAAATGGGAAATAATATCCTATTATTATTAACTGTATGGAAGATGGGAAATTTGAACTGTGAGTTTCGTTATAACCTTGGTCAATAATGACCAAGGTTCCTTAATGGAAAAAATGACTCAGAGGCATAACACAGTTCTCCAAAATGAAGCAAAAGAACTGTAATGAAATGTCACCTCTTCATTAAAACGATTCTTAGGAGCAGGACAGTGAAATAAGTGTTTTATAGTTTTGTAGTTTGTCACTGTAGTGTAGAATATTTAAATGGAAGATCAATTTAAATATGCAGTTTTGGTGTCAGTTCATTAGTTTTAGGTATATGTTGATAAATATAAATTTTGACAGTGTGCCATAAAACTGTAAAAAATAGGTTTGAAAGCTTCTTCTTCTTCTTATAATAATAATAATAATAATAATACATTCTTATTATTAAGTTCAGTGCGTGCATAAAAACGTTTACATCACCTAAAATTGTTTTGTGGTTTCATCACTTTTATTAGCATGCTCTATTTGTAGAAGATTGAAAACTATTATTTGCTCAAATAAAAAAAAAACATTTTATTGGTTGACTTGTCAGATAACCATATTGTATTGTACCCAATATTGTAAAGTAGGGATGTCCTCATCTGACCCCAAGAATGAGATTGGAGTCCCGATCAAAGCGCTTTTGTTTTATCAGTATTAGATAGGGATGTCCGATATTATCAGTCTAACGAGTAATAGCAGTCGATATTGGTATTAAAATGCAATATCGGTAAGAGCGCTCACTCTGGTGCATTTCTGCACAGACAATATAACAATCCCAATCTCCGTTGACCTACTGTTATAATATGGCTTTGCTCTAAAATATAGCTGCTGTGAAACGTGATGAAATGTGCCACCATGTCAGCAGTATGCATGTAGGCAGTCTTAACCTCTCGACTGGGAGGTCAACCACTTAGATAATGTTTTAGGCCCAATATGTTATTGAAGCATGAACTGAACTACCTGAACTACTGATAAACAACAACCAAAACAAAGAAAACCACAGACGTTGTTTGAGTTTTTGGCAATTTTTCATTGTGTTTTTTTTAACAATAACTAAAAAAGAAATATTGAGGATTTAAACCAATATGAGTTTGCTGTGATCAAGCATGGTGGTGTTGAGCATGTGCATTGATTTAAGTCACTTTGTTTTTCTGATAGGATGCTGTCTGCACGTCTGTGTAAAAAAATGAAGACAAGTATCAGACTGTGATTTGATTTCAACAGACACTTAAAAATGACTCAGATCCTTATTATAGACAAAATAATCTATTGCTGTATGGTGCATTTTTTTCACATTTATTTTCCAATCAAAAAAAACAATTACAGAACTAACTTTTCTGAGATATGCATTCAGTTAAATGCATGATATAGTAGCCTGTAAACAATCAAACCTGTCCAACAGCTGATTGTCTTTGTCTGGTTGCTATTATTTGTGCCGACTGGGCTGTCTAATATTAGACATGTTCAATGCTGAAGACCAATAGCTTCATTTATAACGGAATATGCCTTTGCAGCCTGCATCGCTCTCTGTCTGTCTCAAGGTTAGGGCTCACAAGGGAGGAGAGGCATCAGGTTACACTAATGCATCATGGCTGCTGGAGGACACACACACACCTCGTCACACACTGTCTAACCCCATCTCTCTTTCTCACACACGCCCATGTGAGCTGATACCCTTGTGCAGGTCAAACGCATGTTCCTGGCCTTCTGCTGTTGTAATTTTGGTACCATATGCACGAAGAGCAAAAGTCTCTGAATTAGGTTTATTAGCCGAGCAGATCTGCCTTTCAATGTGAAGTCCATTAAAACCTGAGCGATAACGTTACTGATTGGTAGCACTTGATTCATAATACAAATGCTTGTTGCAGTTTTTGCATGCACAATACTGCTTTTTGGAGCCTTTGGGTTTTGCTTTTGAAACCCATTAAATGTGTTCATTCATGCAAACAAAATTAGCATTTCCACAAAGCCAGAGATAAAAGTTCAGTTGGCGTTATGTCAGCAGGGCAGCATAAAATTAAAAGTTCCAAACATCACCGTGATCGGCTCAGTGGATGATGCATTCCTCTCTCTGATTACGTATCATCTCCTTTCCCAGTGTCAGTCACTATGTGTAGAAATTGTATTTATTCAGTAGGTCATCTAAGCTGCCTCTGGCGTGCACTCAGCGTGGTGCTCATACGCCCACTCCCTAAAAAGCAAAAGCCTGGATCTCCTCCTCCATCCATCACCCCTCTGTATACTCATCATTCACACATTTGTTTGGTTTCTCAAGATCAAAGTCTCGTGGACTCGAGAAACTAATAGAAAGCTTCCCCTCGAGTTTTAAATATTTTGTGCAAAGAGGCTTTTTGATCATTAAAAAGAAGCAGACAAATAAGCTGCAGTGTTCAGATTTTTCTATTTACTATCCTCTGGGAGCTGAAGAATATCACACAAAGGAGGGGAAAACTAAAAAATAAAGAGATTTGTTAACAATACAGATAAAACATTCAGATAAAAACTCAGTCTGACTGTTTTTATGGGAGGAAACAGACTCAGTCTGGGCTCTTACGATCAACTACAGACTAAAATCTCCACTAGAAGACCAAGAACGGACTAAAAAAGCCCACAAACACCCCCCTCCACACACACACGCACACACACACTGTGACTCCCAAGTGTAGTGAGAGGGCCTTATTGTGAGAGCCCAGAGGAAATGCAGACACAGCAGAGGACAGGCCATCCATTGATCTGGGTATAGATGCTCTCCTTCTCAGGCTCTCCTCTCCTTTTTCTCCTCTTGCTCTCCCACACTGTCTGCTCCTTTTTTCGATCTCAACTTCTTGCTTTTTTCTAATATTTGTGTTATCTTCATCCCACCCTCCTACATGCAGTTCTGTGATCTGCCACCCCCTCTTTCATTATATCACAACTGTGTCTCCTTTAGCCAGTTTGGTTACCTCTCTCTCTCTCTTTGCCTCTTCGTATCTGGTAACCATGTTCTCTCCACTCTCAAGACTGCGTTTCTGGTGCTACATCTCTGTTTATTACCCATACCTGCCAAAAATAACCTATTCTTCCTCTTTCTCTTTGTTATTTCTTCAGCATCCCGTCCTTCTCTCAGAAGACTATTTTTGTCTTCAGATTCTTTACCATTATTCGTGGTGTTTTTGATGATGAGTTTTATTCAGGAAATGATGAAAAATGGGATGATCAAGGAAAGGGAGCAAAAGAAGGTCAAGGCAATGTTGAAAATGAGACGTGAGAGGTGAAAGTCTTACAGGAAGGAAGGAATAAAAAAGTGAAATAAGGAGGTTTATGAGGAGAAATATGATGAGGGTGTCAGAGAAAAAGCTGGAAGTAAACACATATGAAACGGCCCGCTGACTGAAAGCAGTGACAGGTAGTTGGTGTGTCAAAATGTGTTGAAGGAAGGATAAAACAAACACAGCTGAGCAGAGAAGCACACGCTGCTCAGCCTCAGCCATGGTTAAAACAACCCTGGAGTGACTGGTAATCCTCAAATCTCTCCACTTTTCAACATTCCTCCCCTCACTTTCTCCCACTCGCTGCTTAGAAGAAAATCTCTCTTTCTCATCCTTCCACCACCTTTTCCTCCCTCTTCTCTCTTTTCTCTAACTCCCCCTTCTTCAACCCCTCATGCCCCCACTCAGTTCCTGCTGGACAGGCTTTTTATGTGAGCCTTGTGGACCTCCCTAATGACATGTGGACCTGCGTGTGTTGTGTGGAAGGTGCTGACATGTGCATGTGTGTTTGTGTGTCCGCGTACGTGGTTTGGAAGTGCTGACGCGCCCGGTGTGTGATGGAGGTGCTGACGTGTCTGATCACGGAGTCGTTCTCCGACGCTGAAGTTGTGTCGACAGCCTTTTACCTTTGAAGAGGTCAGAGAGGAGAAGTGGGGGGAAAAGGAAGAGGGGGTGAAAGAAATGAGACAAGTGCTGGACCAAAAGGATGAAGTGGGAAAGAAGAAAAATCAGATTTGAGAAATGCTGAAGGTGGGTGACTCTAGTGGATCAGGGTGTTGAGAAGTGGAAGGAATTTACTGTTGTGTACCTTGTGCCTCGTGTTATCTATGTGGCTTTTTGTTAGAGTGGAATCGAGGCGCTGAGCTCCATGCACGGATTATGAGGAGCAGAAATACAACAGGGCAGTTGGTAGGCTGCAAAAATGACACGTCACAGAAATGACGAAGAGATGAAAGTGAAGGGAAAGAGAGGAAGACCCCTTGGCATAAACAAGGTGCTTTAAATATCATGTTTCAGCCTCTCAAGACTGAGATGACACGAGAGGACACCTGGAGAGGCAGAAAGAGAAGAGGAGACAAGTTTTAAAGAGCTCTGATTAGAGATTTGAGTGTTGCCTGAGGACTCTACTACCTGCACAAAAGGAGGATTTTCCTTAAAGTGGCTAACAGCCTTTTTCCAGCTAATGTCCAGAAGTAGAATGATGATTTACAAATGACAATAATTACAAAATTACACAGTTACAGTGAATACATTGACTAAATATTTTATTATTAGACCTTAAAGTCTTTAAACATGAGATAGAGTAAAGTTAAAGTCCCATTAGTCAACATCACACACTGGTGAAAGTGCATCTCCACATTTGACCCATCCCCGTGGGGAGCGTTGAGCTGCAGACACGGCCACACTCAGGAACTATTTGGTGGTTTACCCCCCAATTTACCCCTTAATGCTGAGTGTCAAGCGGGGAGGCATTGACGTTGACATTTTTAAAGTCTTTGGTGACCCGACCGTGGATTTGAACCCACAACCTCCCAGCCTCAGGGCGAACTATGTTACAACAGCGTTGTGAAATAACTTTCTAGAACACTCTGTATTGGTCAACATGAAATGGATAAATAAAAAAATCATGAAGCTCTTTAAACATGTTAATGATATCTTATGATAAAATAAGTGAGGTTCTGTAAGGCTTTTATGACTATTTAATATCTAATCTGTTCTAAACTGATCAGAATGGGACCAATTTTAAATCGCCTTAAAACAATTCCAATTTCAAACACTTCATTCACTATGCATACACACATGTTAAAGTGTTTTATTTTGCCTTAAATTTCACAACTGATGGTTATTTTCACAGAATGTACGTCTAAAATAAATTACGTTAGCGTTCTCCAACCAGGATGAGAAGTCTATTTTTATCTCATAATGTGTCTGTGATCATGAGTCTATGGAGAGTGCATGATATGTCATTCTGTGTTAATGCCTGCCGTGTCTGATAGGTGCAGTAATTTCCAATGAGATGGATGCTGTCTACATTATGGGTCAGTGGTGCAACTCCCTATAGATTTTCTCCCGCACACAGGATTAAAGCTCATTGTATTCACCTAAAGATAAAAAATATATAGAAAAATGCATTTAAATTAAACATAGTGGTAATATATTGTGGGCTGTTGAAGTAACAATGAGGATTTCTAAGATGGATTTTGCCATCTACTGTTGTTCATTTCCAGGAAACTCCTCCAGTGGACTTGAAAGTGTCTCTGAAGCTCAGGATGTCTTTGATGTTCTCTAGAAATGTTTACAAGATGAAAGGAAGGAAAACAGGAGGTGAATTAATAAACTCCTAGAAAGCACAATAGAAGACAGAGTTGGCAATCATTTGGATCAAGGACAAACTGCTGATAATTGAATTGCAGGTATGCATAAATGTTCATATATATGTATATATATATATGTGTGTGTGTGTGTGTGTGTGTGTATATATATATATATATATATATATATCTTTTTTTAAAGATTATCTGAAAATAATTATCTATGTGAGTTCTTCACACTTTTATGTGGCAGTTGTTCTTACTTCAGAGTAAATGCTGCTTATTTGTTTTGAGCCAAATGTGCAAATTGGTAAATAAATAAATTACTGGCAAAAAAACCTAACTTTTCAATTTGGTGGAGCTCAAAATCTCTTAAATTTGTAATACACAGCTTTGGTGTTGTCAGGGTCTCGGTAGGACCGAGCTGAGTTAAAGCCATAATATGCAACTTACTCATATTTTTATTGTATGTGCTAAAATGACCCTTTACAGGGTTAACGAAATGTCACACTTGAATATCGCACTTGCAACTTCAGAGTGGCGGCACGTTCCATGATGGACTTAGAAAATGAATCTCACATACCTGGTGCTGCAGTCTGGTTCCAGCATGTTTCCTGCATGTTTTAGATCATGAACACAGCTGATTTGTTTGATTTAGTGATGAACCGCTCCTGTAGACACTAATGAAGGCTGAGGAGACATTTCAGCAGTTAGATTATGGTGTTAAAAAAAACAAATGCACAGCGAGGAGATAAGTTTCACTTTCACTAGGGGGTGCTAACAGCAAGCCAAAACTGCCAAGTGTTCCTTTAAAAGGGAGTAGAGCTGTGGCGTGTATACATGACCCAGACGTGGAGGTACGAGCGTTGGGAGGATTAGACATGTGGTTCAATACAGGAACACCCGATTGGAACTTGTGGCATGGATTGAAGAATCAATGACTGAGTGTTAGCGGAAGTGGAGGACTTCTGTAAATAGGCTGTGGTGATGACGTGGATGACGGATGTCCGGTGATGGGAATGCTGGGAATTTGAGTCTATGTGGTGGATCTCCGGTTGGAAGAGCGCTGGGAGGCGTGGGTTGTGACAGGTGTCATCTAAATCATCACCTCTATTTTCCTAACTCTGCTTGAGGTAGGAACAACCAATATTAGATGAAAAACCAAACTTGTTCCTGCTAACACATTTAGGGATGATTCTAACAAATGAGCTCATTTCTGAACATCCGTCTACATTTCAGGCTAACGTCTTGTGGCTCCCTTGATGTTTTATAGATGCAGGTAGAATACGACAGAGATTAAATCCTCACAATGTAAAGTCCCTGTTGCACATCCGAACCGTCACGGCCTAAATGCTGGTGTAGGAACTATCTGACAGCACTGCTAGTTAAGAGTGATTGATACCTGCAGCCCTCTCAGCTGTTAAGGAGAGATGAGGGAGAACAAGTGAGGCAAATCACACTGGAAACTGCCTGCTGGCATCTGACTTCAAGAACGGTGATTAAAAACACATTATGACAGAGACAACATCTGGTGGTTCATTTGATGCATCAGCCCAACAGTAGTGAAGGTGCTGCATTAACCTGACAGGAGATGTTCTGTTCTGCAGAACAGTAAACTCTGCTTGGACCACAGAGAATCCACATCAAAACTTCTGAAAATTAGATGTGAAGAATTTTTACTTTTGTTTTTCTCCAGTTTTATGCAATGATTTCTGAAGTCAAGTTAACTTTAACATTTGGAAATGAAAATATCTTTAAACAATTTCAACTCTGCATTGATGCTCCTGGTTAAGTTTTAGAGTTATAGCTGTAGCCTTTACAGTTATTCTTCCAGCCGTTGTACAAGTAACGATTTTTTTCCTGTGAAATCCTTGTGAGGTATTAATGTTTTTGCTGAATATTCTGCAGAATGTTTGACTTGAGTTTCCACATTACTTTAAAACTCAAGGACTTCTCTTTTAACTCACCTTAACGACTATGTTTTCAGTTTTATTGGGTTTTTTATTGACATGAAGTACTTATTATAACACATAGAAACTCCAAATGGTGTAAAACTGTAAAAAAATATACTTTTGTTGTTTAACAACTTGGAAAAGCCAAGTGTCACTCCAGCAGCAGAGTCAAGAAGTTTATAATGTTTGCAGTTTCAAAGTTTTAAGGGTTGAAATTGAGCTTAGATACAGACTTGATGGAGTGAGTGTTGTCAGAGTAATGATCTCACTGCCAAACAATCTTTAAATGAAAAAAAAGTGTTTTCAAAAAAAATGAGTAAATCTTTCAAATTTATTCCCAAAATCCTGATTATTTTCTAAAAATACACTAATTTTATTGTTTGCAAGAACATGCACTTATAGGTTCTTGATTTTAAATCCTGAACTCTTTAGAGTAAGAAAATGTGTGTGTGGGTGTGGAGGGGGGTAAATTTAAATTCCCAATGAGTTAAATTAAAACTGGCTTATATAAAATCTTTTAATCCGCCCTCCTAATGCAGCACAAAGCCAGAGAGGGAGCCTCCTCATAATGATCTGTGAATGTTGCTTTGGTTGTGGTGCTGAAATTGTAAATCTGTCATTTAGTTTGGTAATCATGTGACCTTGTCAGACTGGATGGATCAGGAACTTGTCAAAGTCACATGCAGATTTACAGGTAGCAAAAAAACGTTGTGTGGGAATGACTGAGTTTGGAACTGATATTTCAGAAAGTTTTGTCCTTTTGTCGCTGAACAAGACTCGGCTTCAAAGAGTGAAGGTTAAGATTAGGGATGTTCCGATCACGTTTTTTTGCTCCCAATCCGATTTCGAGTCATTTGATTTTGAGTATCTGCCGATACCGAGTCCCGATCCGATACTTTTCAGGAAAGCATTAAAATTAAAAGAAAAATGAAATAATTTTCAGGAAAGCATTAAAATAATCAGAAAAATTAAATAATTTTCAGGAAAGCATTAAAATAAGAAATAATACACATCCAAGTTGTCCTAAGTTTCACTTTCACTTGTTTAGAAAGTGCACTGATTAAAAAATGTGTTACGATCATATTTAAAAGTAGCAGTGTTGCTCATATTTCAAGTTGTTTACTTCCTCAATCAGCAGCTGTGTTGAGCGATGCGTGTTCACGTGACGGGGCAGGCACGCAGCGCCTCGGCAGGCAGGCTAACATTTTCCTGCACAACACCGGTAGCTAACGCATAGCTCGGGTGCTGCAGCAGACAAAACCCCAACTTTTTGCAGTCTGTTGGCAATTTCTCTTCGTTTATTAGCCTATCTTTTAATGTTGGCTGGCTCTGCGTTTTTGTCCGAGTTTGCTGTGAACTGGGACTGTTGGTGGCAAACCGGGAATTAATAGAAACAGGTGATTCGCTTTGTACGCCCGAAGGGAAAAACCGAAATTTAAAGTAGTTTGTTTTGAAGGCTGCGTATCATGCAGCTCTGCCACTGAATGCCCAGAATGCACACATTACAAGTGGCTGTAGCTCTGCCTTCGCTGTCCGGTTTAAAATACCACCTAGCTGCAGACATTTTAATTCTCCTGAGAAGACACGTTAGCTCAGCGTTAGCCTGCTTGCTAACAGCTGCGCCTTGGTGTCTGATTCCTTGCTGCCGCAAATTGTATGACGTTACTGTGTTGTTTTCGTACAAGAAACAAAGAATACTGATGTAGAGGAACTTGTTGAAATTAAAACTAAGCCATTGTTATTCCATTTGAAACACTTTATCTCAGGATGAATTTAAAAAGTCATATTTGTTGTTTTAAAAGGTTAAATCCGATCTTTTACACCCGATTCTGATCTTTTAAAAATCACGTGATCTGGCCCGATTTCCGATCACGTGATCGGATCGGAGCATCCCTAGTTAAGATTTTACATCATATGTTGTGTCTGAATTAGGCTGTTTGTGTGTTATTGTTTTATTGTGTAAATATGTGTATGGGTGTGTATTCTGGATTAGTACAGTGGGATTAGAATTCTGTAATCAATGACTTCTTACACTTTTTCTAACTGACAGGTTTATTTTCAGGCTTTAGTAATAATCCTGTTTGTTACTATTTTATCATTTGTTAAATATTTTTCCCTTTTAATATTAGTTTTTGTTTTTAGATGTTTGAAATGAAGATTTCGTCTTCATCATCATCATGAGTGTATGAGTTCTAGTACAGTAGAGATAATAGATGTTTTTCTAAATGTTTAGTTTGATCAACTGCATTTTTGTGTTGAGTTTTGACCTGATTAGAATCAGATATTTATGATATCGCCATCAGAAACTTGCTGTTTTTTTATTAAAAATGTGGATAACACTAAGATGGAATCCATGCTTCTTAGCCTGCATGACCTTCCACCCAGCCATAAGGCCTGTGTGATTAGTTGGACCTGCAAGGTCTTTATGTGAACCATCATGTGTAATTCAGATGGTGAACATGACAAGGGTGCCCTAAAAGTGATGATAACAAAGGGAAATAAACAAGAAGAGAAAATTAAAATGTGAGTTATAGGATAAAAAAAACCAAGAACCTTTATTTTGAAGAAATCATTTATGAGCATGTTATGGTTATCCATAGAAGAATCACTCAGGGACCACACGTACACAAAACTGCAACAAAACCTTGGTGAGATATTTCTCAGAGTTCTGTTTTTACCCTGAAGTCTAAATATTTAAGTACCAACTTGGAAAACTCTACTGGAATACCTGTCAAAGTTGGAATTTTGACTTAGAAAGATGGGTATTCCTGACCAGCCTTAACCTCAAAATCCAATATGGCTACTTCACCCATGGAAGATTGTGATGGCTACAGCAAGACACTTTGTTTTATTCTTCTCTTTTAATTCAGGAGCACTTCATCCTGTCTATTTGTAAACATGTTGATGCAGTTTTTGAGACATAAGTATTTTTGGCTTCTATTACTAACTGTTTAATCTGGTCACTGAGCACAGCAATTAGCAAATCTGAAGCTGGAAATCCTAGATCTTTTCCTCAGACTCCACAGATAAATGGAAAATGCGCAAATGTTGGGTGAGCCGACACACTCGCGCAACATTGCCTCCTATTGGACTGGAGTGTAAAATTTAAACCCCAGAACTGAACACTCTGGAGCAACTCATCCATAAGATAAACACAAGTAGACCCTTTCTCTCAGAAACCAGACGGGTGTAGAGCACATGTAAACTAGTTAAATTAGTAGACGTGCCCTCATGCACACAGTCAAAGCCACAATATTAGAAGGGAATGGATTTGCACACATGTAGCATGTGTGGAGAGGTAAAAGCACAGCACTGAGACCAAGGTCTCCACAGTAAATGCTTCAGTTCATCTATGTGAGCTGTGGGTTGGTTAGAAGCTAATTAGCATAGCACGGTGGAGTTATTCCCAGGCCCTAAGTGTGTGTGTGTGTGTGTCCTGTGTGTCGAGGTCCAGTAGAGGGGTTAATCCCAGCTTGTTGTTCTACATCGATGCCCACCAGACTTTCTGCTCCTTCTTTCTCCTCCTTTGTTTTACCCTCTTCCTGTTTTTGTTGTGTGTAGCGATGTTCCTCAGTGAAGTGTTTCACCCTCTTCTATAGCAAACCTTCATTCCTCACTGTCTTTTCCTCAGCCACAATTATGGACCTTGTTTTCTACAAATGTATACATATTCATCTTATTTCCTTCTCCACATTTTTCCTTCTCCGCCTCACTTATTCTCTGTCTCTATCAATCCATCTCCCTCCCTCCCGTTTAATGAAAGCCCTTGGTATTGGACTAATCCAGTAGCGGCGTGTTCTATGTCTCCCTCGCTTCATTTCTCTGTATCTCACTGCTCATCCTCCATCTTAACATTTCTCCCTTACCCTCTTCTAATGAAAGCCCCCCACTATCTCTGTAATCCAGTGTCTCCCTCACTCCACCTTTCTGTTGCTCATTCTTTTCTGCTTCCTCTCTGTAGACTAATGAAAGTCTGCGGTGTTGGTCTAATCCCCTCGGCTGTGTGCTCACAGCCTCTTTGTTGGTCAAATCTGACTAATGCCCTCCGTCTCACTCCACAGCACAGGAGCCTCTCACCTCACCGAAACGCACACACATACTTTCAGACATCTGAGGTAACTTGGAAAATGATATTTTGCTGAAAATGTGAGCGCATCTATGACTGGTAATTGTTTTTGTTTTGTGTAGTGCCTTTTGCACTTATGCACAATGACAAACCCTCCCACCCAAGCTGCTTTGTGAGTTAAAGTTTCTTTGCGTCGTGGTTTTTCGTGCACACGCAGCATATCTGTAAAGAAACAGTCAGTATTACAGGATATTACCTTATAAGGTCGGCCATTTGAACCCTGCTGTTAGGGTTAGCTCTTTATTAAATGTGCTTCATTTGCCACCTTTGCATTATTAGTGTTTAAAGGTGAATAAGGGTGCAGAATGTAATGTCTAAAGGCATATTCACACATTTTATTATGGAACCAATTATCTTTCCAATTAAATTCCATGGATGAAGTGATTTGTCTTAAATTTGAGCTGCTGTAACGGCGCCGTAACAATAACGCTCCGTGTATTTTTTAAGGTAACCCTTGGGTGCAGAAATGATTCCCTCTATGCTGTTAAAAATGCAAAGAGCAACTTTAACTCTTTGGTTGGGAGTTTTCAACATGCACTCCCAACAGAAATAAAGCATAAAATACAGGCTAGCAAAATTCGCTTCAGTCTTTGTAGAAGCTGAAGCTAATTCAGTATGTGTTCTTGTTTGACATTTTATATTGTAACTATTTTTTGGGAGTATTTTTTAAAATATTTTAACATCAGCCATGATTTCACACTGAGTCAGCTTGTTTGTGATGCTATAAGGCATCATAGACATCTGAATGATGTAATAGCCTGATTTTTATCTTGAATGAGAACAAGTTTTATGGTTCTGCTCCCACTGTTTTTGAAATAAAAATACACATCTCGTCACAGATAAATTCTTATTTTTCTCATTTTAATTTTAATTAGTAGTTTCCTGATTTTTTTCTTCCCATTTTATATGATATTTAATTTTTAGTTCTTTTTCCTCTTACCTTAAACAGCAGTGCTTGCAAATATCATTCAAAACGAAGCCTATAAGTGTTACAGATGCTAAGTGTAATATTTACATGAGCTTCCCTTTTTTATTGAATCTGATAAAAGTCCAGGCAGCTCTCACTTACACGACTAAACAGTTTGTCCTTTTGTTTGTTCTTGTCTGCTTATCTCGTCCTGAGTCACGGGGGTAACAACTCTCCCCATCAGCCTCCACCAGCTCCACCTAAAGACATTTTCCTGGCCAGCCTTGAGATAAAATCCCTCCAGCAGTTTGAATTAGATCTTCAGCATCTTTACAAGGCTCAACAATTTATCTTTGCATCCCTGAATTGAGGTTAATGTGACCTTAACCCTGCTGTGTTGTTGTGACACGGATGCTGGGCAGCACACTGACCCTGACACCTACACGCAGGTCATCCGTCACAGTCAGAGCTGCTTTCACGCAGCTTGAGAGTCGACCTCAAGTGACTTCTCCATCAGGGGTGCCAGACAGCGACCTCGTTTAACCACGGCCATCCTGGTGCGACGTAAGTGGCCTGTAATGATGTCCTGATAGGTAGCTATCACGCACACGTAAATGCCTGAGTTGGTGTCTCTCGGTTATTTCAGGCAACCTGCATTTCATATAATGAGTGTTTATTTATTTATTTACAAGCCGTGAAAGAGCAATTACATACTAGAGTATGCAGTGTGTGTGTGTGTGTTTCAGAGTTGGTGTCTTGCACAACTCCGACAGTGTTTGTAATATTTTCAGTCATTAGATGGGCCTGTTTATGGAGATGCAATAAGTCATGACACACCATAACCAAACACAAGTGTGTGTTTATCAGCGAGAGAAAGCTGCAGTCAGCCGTCGCATTCTTTCAGCTGTGAGCGCTGCACCAAAGTAAAACGGTCTCAGTTCTGCTGAGAATGTATTTAAATTGAGTTTGAACTTATCTTATGTATGAAAAAGTTTGCAATCGTTTCAGGATGGGTTGAGGTCTCCTACAGCCTTATACAGTATATTCATTTATTTATGGTAAAGCTGGGCACACATGGATGTAAAAATGAGGGAGCATGCCCACCCCACTCTTTCATGATGCAGATTGGATCCTCGACACCCACACACACACACACACACACACACACTTTTGAAATAAAAATGTCTTCATTGATTGCATACAAAGTAAATTGAAATAATCTGATTGTGTTCAGAATTTATGAACTGATTCTTGCAAAATGAAAAAAAAAAATCCAGAGAAGAGCTTGATGCTAAATGTCGTTAGGTAATCACACCTTAAATCACTAAAATGACTCTCATTAAACTTTATTGACAAATTACCAAGGAAAAATAATAGAGACGTCAGAACCATTCATAACAGGAAATTCAACAGGACAGCAGTGTTGCCTCTCAGGTAAAAGGTTGCAGGTTCCCTGACTCTCTTTGTTTTTCAGTAGTCTAAAAGCATGAATGTGAGGATTAGCTTCTCTCAGCTGTTTCTGGGTTTGTGGGAATTATTGTCTCGTGTCTGTGTGACTCCTGTGATGGACTGGTGACCTGTCCAGGGTGTCCCCCCCGGTGACTGCTGGAGATGGACCCTGAACAGGACCATCTGGGTAAAGAAAAGACCTGGGTGGACATTTCCAAAAGGGCAAATAACTTAAAAAGTAAGAAAAAAAAACTCCCACAGGAAACTAAACAAACCATCTGTCAGTCCCACTCATTCTCTTTCCCACAGTTTTTTTAATACTGACTCCATTTAAGAATTTCTGAGCATCATACTTAAATCTACACTCTTTAAATTTGCATGTAAGTTGTTGCACTTCAGTTTTGAGATTCTGAACTTTAAAATTGTTTATTTTTTATTTGGATTTTCATTTAATTACATAATTGCATTAAGATTTTGACTATTAAGTTTATTTATATAGCACCAATTCACAACACAAGTCATCTAGAGGCACTTTTCAAAGCAAACACTCCAAGTTAACCTAACAGGGTTGACTTCAATTCATCATTCCAATAAGTTACACGTTTTTAAAGGAAAGTCAGCAGATTGCATCATTAGAAACAACACATTTAAAAACTCAACTGCACCAACTAAACATATCTGTGTATGGCCTTGTCATGGATTTATAAACTACATCCTAAATCACCCACTTTAGTTATTTATTCTAATATCAAAAATAAAATATGCAAGGGTTGGACCCATTGTGTACCACAGCCCTCAGTTCATACATGCCATAAATCTTAAATGTCTAAGTTTCACAGCAGCTCTTTTCCTCTTCTTTTGTACCTCGGTGCTCATCTTAGCACTCTGAGAAAATGGAGAAGACCATATTTCAAACGGATTCTCTCATGTGGGAAGTTAAACATGTAAAAGCCAGCCAAAGGTGAAATCCAACCCTGCCAAGGGAGATTTTCAGCTTACATGGTCTCAGGCAAGGCTCCTCTGATTCATAAAGGGTGTGTGGAGGGAGCGAACAGAGGGGCGAGAGGCCGGGTGTGATCAAAAGGAACAAGACTCTCACTCCATCTCGTCCTATAGGAGCATCTACAGATCTGTGTGTTTTTCTTACACTAAGACTAGAGAAATCAGCATGGATCTCGGGGTTAAAATGGGACTTTTTACATGCTCGACTTAAACAAACAGGACAAAGTTATTGATTACAAAGAGGGCTGAGTTGACTTTAGGTGTGATGCAGGGAAAATACTGAGGACAAGTCAAGTTGAGCCTGATTTATACTTCTCTCTCTGCTCGTGTTCGGATCACGCACACGCATCGACAGAGATGTTTTCCTTTCAGATTTCTCCGTTGCCTGGGGAGCGTTGCAAAGCAATTCCCCACCGGGACAACAGAGGCTGCTTTTCTGGGGGTATCCTCCCACCATTGCAGTCACGTCTCTGGTCTATGATAGTGTGTTTACTATTGTCTGTTTATGTTTATATTGTGTTCTTGTAGTTCAGAGACTTTTTAACATGGACACTCTCCTCCACCCCATCATGCAGTCACCACCTCCACCCACATGTCCCGTATTTTTTGTTCCATGCGTATCTTTGTGCTCCTTCAGTCACGGGTGTATTAACGTTAATATCTTCAGACTTTTTCAGCAAGACGTTCTTCAGTCGGCTCCATGTCTGCCTCTATTTTATTTTAATTTATTTATTTATTTATTTATTTATTTATTTATTTATTTATTTATTTATTTATTTATTTATTCATTTATTCATTCATTTATTTTTTTAATGTTTTCATTTCTTTTATTTTTATTATTTTTTCTTCTTCTGAAGCGCCTCGTGATTTTTTATCTTGAGAGGCGGTATATAAAAGATTGTTCTACTTCTTCTAGATATCTTCGGCTCTTGTTTTATTTCTTAGGGTGTGGGGTGTGGGGGGGTGCTGGTGATGAATTTAAATGAAGTGATGCCTTGATCAATCACAGGCATGCGGTCTCCCTCGCTTTCAACCAATAACTTAAAAAATCGGGCATGTCTCTGCAGGCCTGCAGCAGAGCCCTTGCGTCAACGCATCATGAAGTTGCGTCTCTTTGTTGCCGAGCCGACGGAGAAGTAAAATCAGGTTTAAGCCCACATGCCTACAGACAAGGAGAGTGTAAACACAAGGCACAGTAGGACATGAAGGGTGAAAGGTGTCCCCAGCTCTCTACACTCATCTTCTCAAACCTCTTATTCAAACTGACAGAAAGCTGCCATGCAAACATCTCTCCTGCTCCTTGTCCTCTCCTCTGAGTGTAAAAGCCACAGCAGCATCAAGCACAGCCTAACTGAGGGGCAGGGACACTAATCCGCCCGTTAGTCGGCAGACTCTGCATTTCAGACCGGAGTCTGATGACTTACCGGGAAGAAATAAGAGGATGAATATGAATGGAGGCCAAAGAAATGGCTATCATCCTGCTGTGCTGCACATACTTGCCTCCTTTATGACAGTCGTCTTCATTTTCACCTCCCTGCATGCTTCACATTATTATAATAGAGCAATTTACTCTTTCCACTTGTGCGATGCTCACCTTCCATCTGTTAAAGCGTCTTTTTTTTCCTCCAAAAGTTAACTTTCATGTTCTTTTTCATCATCTTTTCCCTGTTTGTTCAGACTCTAACTTGTTCTCTCTGTTGGGAAGTTTTAATACTCGTCTTCCTCAAACCACACTCTTAGCCAATCTACCTCCCAGAGTAAAGCTGGGCTTTATTATAGCTGTCAATTCACACAAAAAGGCATGAAAATAAAAGTTATGAGCACATAACGGTTCATTTCCACAGGGGAAAGTTTTGTAAGATTGTCCTTGTGCAGATGCGAGTAAATTTACAGCTCATTCTGATGCCAAGGTGAAACCTTAAGCAGAGCTTTGTGGTCGATTTGTCTGGCTGTCACCAAGACTATGCAAAAGCTATACCACACCTAATTTTACAAAATTATGTGGAGACAAGGCATGGATGAATCTGGATCAGAACGTTTTCTGAAAAAATTGGAAGACTTTTAGAATAGGCCATTTTGGGAAAATGGTCTGTTGTCATCTTTTTACCTTTTCATGCGGACGTTTCGATCATCACTGTGATCTTCAGAGCTAAGCTAAAAGAACGAAAAGTTAAAAGATTAAATTAGACACAATGAACGTACCGAAGATGGTCTGTTGTCAGTTTGAGCTCCGTTTATAAGTTAAACCAGGGGTAGGGAACCCTGGTCCTGGAGAGCCGCTATCCAGCACGTTTTAGAGGTTTCCCTGCTTCAACACAGTTGATTCACCTGTTCAGCAGCTCATCAGACTCTGTAGATGCCTGTTGATCACCTGTTGATTAAGGTCAGGTGTGTTGAAGCAGGGAAACCTCTAAAACGTGCTGGATAGCGGCTCTCCAGGACCAGGGTTCCCTACCTCTGAGTTAAACAAACTAAATCTGTTGAACAATTTCATTTTTTCAGTATCTGCATATAAATAAAGTTGTACATTCTTAAATAGTTATTGAAACAATGCTAAATCAGAATCAGAATCATGCCTAAAGTTAGGCATGGTACCTTTTATTTATTTAGCAATAGCCTAGCTAGTGCCATGAGCTGATAAACTTTGCTTAGTATATTCAATCCTAAATGTTATCAAGAACTAGTCTAGTGATAACTTGTGAAATTGCTGTTACGCTATATGTTTTTATCCATCTATTATTTTCAATATATTATATGTATAACTAACCAACTAAATAAATAAATAAATATGATTTTTGTCTTGTGTGTTAGAATATTTTTTGACATTGTTCCGTGCGGTAACCCTGGTATAATTCAGTTTTTTTTTAGCTTTCCCATCTTAACCAGATACCTTCCAATGACTCATTTTCCTTTAGTGTGTTTTACTGGTCTGTAGTTAAACTCCAAGCCTTAAAGCAATACATGCATCCCTCAAAAGATTACAACACTCCAGTATTATTCTGTTTTATAAATGTGTGCAAATGTGATCAGCATTATAAAATAAATCATAACACAGTCTAAACATGTATGTTTACTAGACAGAAACTATGGCTTTCCCTAATATTCCTGTGTCTTTCTATGGTGCAACCACTTTCTGGCTGGATGAACTCTTGAATCCCACGTTGCCATACGACACGAATATTTATCAGGATAAACTGTCCTGGACATATCCGGTTATTCTTCTTTTATTCGCTGCATGCTGGGATGGATTAAGTTTGATTTCTGCACCATTTATCTAAAAACTCTGTTGATGAGACACACTAGACTCTGCAATCAATGCTGGATTTCTAGAATGAAGCCTGTAATTGGTCAGTAACACAACTCCTAGTTTAGCCGCTGATCTCTCATCAGGTTCTGGACTCGTCGCGTTGGCGGGACCGCTGATGGAGAGTTAAATGTTGGCAACAGCATTTAGTGCTGCAGGCACAATGTTTCAAAAGCAGCTGATTGGGTTAATAAAGTGCAGAGTGCCTAATGATTGGTTACAGACTAGAAAGGACATATCACTGATTTAATATTTTAGAGGTAGGGACGACTGCTTTGTGTTTAACACCGTCTGCCTTTCTGCTCAGCTGCTCCTTCTCAGAACTTGAAATAGAAAGTTGTGAGATGTTTCACTCTAAAGGAAAGACTTACACCCTCACCTTGACTGGCGATGCTATTATCAGCTATAATAGGAAAAGCTGCCTCAGCTATTGAAATAAACAAAGGCAGGCTCTGGTGAAGCTGAGCACTGGAAGGTCGCTCACATTCCAGCCAAACAATTCCTCCTACTGGCTCCCAAAATTCTGTAAATGATCATTTTTAATATCAGCACAGTTTGATTTATAATATTATATAATTTTCAGTTTAGCTTAAACCTCACTGGTTTCTATCCATTTGTTTACAAGCTTTAACGTTTGGATCTGTTGTAGTGGGTTCCTGTCCAAAAGTAAATAAATAAATAAAAGTATGAACCATTAATTTCATTCCTGTTGTACCTGTGGCTTTTTGAACAACCTCAGTTTAGAGAAGATTAGATTGTTCTGACAGGACCGATGAGCTAACGGCTAGTTACAAAAAATTTGAATCTAAGAAATTTCAGAGCAGTCCAAGCAAATCTTCTTGTATAGACTTAGAATTAGATTTTATGATGAAATATGTGTGCAGTTTGCATATATTGGTGAATATCAAGCATGTTTTTTGGAACGACTTTGTTTCCGGAAGTGCTCAAGGACCCGGTACTGGGTCCGTCGGGTTCAAGACAGGGCAACCATAGCTGAATGGAGAGAGCAGTTGTCTGTTGATCAGAAGGTGAGCGCTTTGATCCCAGATCTCAACAGGACAGGTGTTATTATTATTATTATTATTATTATTATTATTATTATTATTATTATTATTATTAATAATAATAATAATAATAAATGACATGTTTATTTACAGTGAAAATAAGTTCTGAAGTTGGCTACTGGAGCTCTACTCTAATATTTCATAACAAAATAAAGAGCTATGTAAAAAAAAATGCACTTCTAGCAAAGATAAAATATTCACAATAGAATTATTTTAAGACACTTTAACTGACCCTTCTGTGATTCACCTACCTTTTTAGAACTAATCTCAATTTCTCCAAACTGCAGCCACTCACACAGCTATCTACAGCAGCTGAGATTTAAGTTGTTCAGACTTTTTTCACACCATAAAAGAACTGTAGCTTTAAGACACGTTGAAGCTAATTGACCTTGCAGAAATGAACATGTGCACCAAATCTATCAATGTGAAGTATCTGAGCCCAGTGGCACACCGTGGATTTCATCCCCATGCTAATTATTATCAGCCATCTGCAAACACGCTTTGCCATAAGCTATATTGCAGTCTTTTTTAACATTAAACTTTCTTCCTCAGTTTTTTGCGTTTGTTTCTGGTTTACTGTTTGTATCTCATCTCATTTTGTATTTGTTTGTTTTGTTTTTTCTCAATTAACATGAATGCCAGGAGCAAATTCTGAGATCTTATCAAACCACTTAAAAATGGAACTGAAAACACATTTGACTCTATTCTCTCAGGGTTGTATGACAAACTCCCAAAACAATGATTGAATATAACTGAGAATGTATCTGATTTATTATTTTCCTTCTTGTAATTGTTGAATCATGATGTCATATCTATCCTCAGTTACCCGGGTATCATCTCCTGCATGATGAGTCCCGTTCAGAGCACCAAACAGGTGCTGAGATGTCCTCATTTACAAGGCAGAGGCAAGAAAATGGTTGGAGTGGCGTGCAGTCTCAATAGCATGACCTATAACATTCATTATGCTAACTTTATGGATCTACTAAGCAGTCACATCTATCACCAAGAGGCTGTTTTAAAGTGGTGGAGGTGAAGAAGTGTGGAGGCAAATAAAACCAAAAATTAAAAACAAGTAGATAAAGTCACTAAATAGGCCAAAGAATCCCAGGTGTTTGTTCCTATTATGCCAAATGATATATAATATGGAACTGTGGGGGGAGTAGATCAAAGATAGCATGAAAGTCAAGCAGGAAAAAAGCTAAAGTGACGAAAAAACGAGTTTATTCTGGCTGTCCTTGCCTGAAAGCTGCAGAACCAGTGAGGCAGGATGGTCACTATCAGATCCTCCACAGAAAACAGTAGAATTTTATTTGATTGTCTGCCATTATAGATAAGTGCAGTATTTCCACTAAGACTCTTTTCTTTTGATAACGACGTGTCTCCCTTCCCAAGAGAGAGGTGCAAAGAGGCTGAGTGAGATAGAAAATAGACGGATAAATAAAGAAGGGCTCTTATTGTTATTAGATCTGTTGATGTGAATACTAAATTATTCCACGTCTTTTTTTGCCTCTCAATCTGTCCTCCAATTTCTTTGGAGCCTTTTTATCTCATCTTTTACTTGTTTAACCTTTTTTTGTTTAATTTTGTCTTCATTCCTGTTTCTTTTTTGTCCTTCGTGTTGAACTTCAGCTATTTTTAACTTTTACCCTTCGTTCTTCTCTCCAACTTTTTAAATTCTTGTCTGTTGGAGAACAGCATATTCAAAAGTGTGACTTAATATGCTTCAGTGGTTTTAGTGTTGCTTGTGTGTTGATCATAATTCTCATATGAGGCCCAGCAATACATCAAAGTAGGTCTAGAGAAAAAGTGGAAGCTCCGCCCACTCAAGATCTGAATGCTCAGGGCTACTGAGAACTGGTCCCTGACCCAGCAGCAAGAAGCAAATGCAGGGCACACCTTCTGCAGGAAGACAGTCCATCACTGAGCTGTCAGATACACACACACGCACACATGCACGCACGCGCATACACACTCGCCTTAAGTTAGTGGTGTCCAATCTTGTCCTCAAGGGCCACAATCCTGCATACTTTAGTTGTTTCTCTGCTCCAACACACTGATTTGATGACCTGATGAAGAGATAAATCACTGAATCAGATGAGTTGGAGCAGGGAAACAACTAAAACTTGTGGGATGGGGCCCCTCAAGGACACCATTCCCTTCATTTAATTTAGAGTTTTTAAATACTCTAAAATGCCGTTTTTATTGGATCGAAGGAGAAAACCAGACAAAACCAGACTTGCACAAAGCAAACATGCACTAAGTTCAACTTTAAAGAAAAAAACAACTTTGCTTCTGACATTTCTAAAATATTGTGATGCAAATGGAGAATTACCAAAAAAACACTTGTAATATTTTTTCACTGTCATGTACAAAAATAATTAAATTGGTGTTTTCATGAATACTGTTAGTATTTTTCATGAACTGTGAACCTAATGAGGCATTTTTAACAGAATTTAGCATTTAGCAAAATTCTGTTTGACTGAATAAATGACATTCTTCTCTAAAATGAACAGCTGCTGTAAACTGAAAGACTTCAGTTAAACCTCAGCAAATGTGTGTAGAAGAGATGTGCTTTTTATTACCTGCTGATGAAATGAAATATGCTATTTCTGAAGACATCAACTAATATCTCTGAGTTCTTCTTGTGTAGCAGTTTTCTCATGAGCTGTGAGAAAAGGGTTTTCCTCACAGTTCTCATGCCTTATTACTCTTTTTTCCCCCTGTTTCCAAATCTCTTCTGTCCATTCTGTCATCCTGCAAATTGAAATAAATAAATGGTAAATTGTAGTTTGATTTCAAAAGCCTTGGGTTGATCGAGTAAAATCACAAAAAAGTAACAAAACATTTATGCTAAGTCTTCAATAAATACTAAATACTAGGGATGTAACGATTCACTCATGCCACGATTCGATTCGGATTTTAAGTTCACGATTCTGATTTTTTACAATTTTTCACAACAAAATGAATTTCAGTTATTTTACGGCAAAAGAAATTATTTTTTACAATTGCCCTTTAGCCCTGGTTTCAAATTGTAACTTTCTATTGTCTTACTAATAAAACGTAACACTGAACAAAGTAAGAGCGGTAATTAAAGATGATATGGAAATGATCACATATGTTTTTATGCTCAAAAAAGGTTTTATTCATTTTGAATGTCATCTACATTTATGTCTCTGGCAGTCCATTGTGAATCGATTTTCTTTTATTCTACAACGATGGATATTTAAACTAGTTTGCACCGATTTTAAATCGATTCTCGAAGCATCGTTACAACCCTACTAAATACTCAAAAAATGTACTAAATAATAACATTTTTGTTTGATAGCTTCTGCTTCTGCCACAGCTGGTTGCATTTCTGAGCAATCATATAAAAATACATTATTATTTCTGACATTATTGTTATTATTATTAAAGATATTCAAGCTAATAAAGTACAAACACAGAATCCAGATTGCACATGAAGATGCATCTTATCTCCTAATTACACACACGCACGCGCGCACACACACACACACACAATTTATTTGTAATATTGTTTTATTGCAATATTCACTGAAATAACAAAAGCATAATTTGCAGTAAATGTTTAAACAATAATTTGCATCTTATAGAATTTCATTATTATTTTAGGTGATTTAATACACACAAACAAAAACATCCCTAACAATACAAGTATAGGGCATGGGTTCAGATCGTTGGTGCTACTTTTAATGACAAAGGAGAAATTGAAACGTGCCGTTGATAATGCAGGTTATTCCCTCGTCATAATTGGAGTCATTACTCTGAAAAGTGGACCTGTAGTGATGATATTCTGAGGTCAGAGGAACAAGCCAGGACCCATTATACCCTGTCAGAAATGGTTAGGGTGTTAAAAACTTTAAATGGGAGCTCTTGCTGCTGCCTACATGTGGTTTCTCCCTAAATCACTCTCCTGTGCTTCCCTTAATATAAATCACTCCTCTCATGAAAGTGGCCTGATAAGCCTGTTTCCTTTTAGTGAAACAGCTGCCCAGACTGTTCAATGACTGTCTCGTGGCTCAAAACAGAATAAAATATGAATTCTGGCTCATTCCTTTTTAGATAACGGAGCTGCAGCAGCTATGAGTCGTGGAAAAGTTGAAGAAAACGTAATCGGTAATGTTCCTTCCAACCAATTTGGTGCTTGGTATAATTTGAAAATACATGAAAAATGAAGCGACAAAAGGAATTTAATAAAACACCAATATGGTAAAATGGCCTGTATTTGTATAGCGCCTTCTTGGGGTTCTACAACCCCCCAAGGCACTTCACAACACAATCAGTCATTCATTCATTCACACACACATTCACACGCTGGTGGGGATGAGCTACAATAGCTTCAGCTGCCCTGAAGCGCACTGACAGAGGCGAAATCTGCCATACACTGGCGCCACTGGTCCTTCCAACCACCACCAGCAGGCAAGGTGAGTTAAGTGTCTTGCCCAAGGACACAACAGCATTCTGCAACCTTCTGATTACTGGACAACCCGCTCTACCTCCTGAGCTACTGCTGCCCCTTAAATGGGACAATAACACAGGAATTGGTGTCCAATGATCTATTTTCCATTTAACACAAATAAAAACATATTAAATGTGAATGAAAGGTGTCAGAAATTTACTCACACACATCTCAAATGCACTCATTTTGTATAACAAAGACAAAGAGAAATGCATATCGTACAGAAATCTGAATACAGAAAATATAGATGGATTTCAACCTGTTGTTAAAGATATTCAGCTTGTTTTGCAACTGTTTGAGGTTATTTCAGTCTATTTCAGAAGAGCCTTAAGTTTTTTCTGCAACTACGTTTCTGCAGGAACTTTTTGAGAAGTTCAACCTCCTGTGGAGGATGAAAATGTATCCAACATGCAGGAGGAAAATAAAATGTTTGTAGAAACTTCAGCTCTTCCAAACAGGAGAAATTACAACAATCTGCAATTTCCCCCTGGAGCTGCATGTTTTTTAAGTTTTTGTACTTCCTTTCTAGCAGCTGAAATTATGTGGAAAGAGCAAAAGAAACACAGTGCAAAGTAAGAAGCTAGAAAACAGGGAGATTGCCAGAGTCTACTCACATTTACTCATCTCACCCAAAAGCTGCAATATCACCAACGATAAGTAAAGCAAGTAGAGCCCGTTTAACCTTGAAATGTGCTGCATTTTTGTCTAATCTTCTTCCCTTCTCAAAAAATTACCTTTCTGAAGGGTGCTGGGGTTCAGAGAATCAATAGATCACTCAGGCTGCAAATGTATTATCTTACAAGGGAAGAGGGAAGGAGGGAGGGCAGGGGAGGAGAGGATGAAGGGAGAGAGTGAAAGAAGAGATGAATGCAGAGAGGAGAGTGTAGAGGAAGTGAAGGATGAGTGAAAAGAGGGAGAATGAAGGATGCTAGATGCTTTCAGCTATAAGCAGCAATAAAATGTAGAAAAACAAATAAAAGCTAAAGGAGATCAAAAAGGGAACAGTAGACAATACAGTATATGTTATATGAGAAAATGAAGAAAAATACCTGGTAGTCATTTTAATGGTTGTTGTTGGAATTAGAGAATCTTAATCAAACATTTGAAAGTGGAATTAAGCAAAGAATAAAGTAGGTTACAGAAAAGTAAAGGTGCATTAAGAACTCAGACTCATTTCTAATAATTTGACTTGAAGCAAGAAGACATGAGAGAACAGCATGTGTCAGTCACACAAGGCTAAACAAATATCTAAAGTCACAATACACTAAGCAAATAGCAGAGGCCATCTTGAAAAACAGGATAAACAAAAATCTGTTCCTCAGCCTTGTTGGTAGGACACTAGGCTGCTCACTCTCCTGCCTGAAAGGAAAAGGGTGAATGCTTCATAATGTGGACCATCATGGGTGGTGTCCGTCATCATGTTAGCTGGTCTAAATCTACTTCTGCTTTTCTGAATCTCCCGTAAAGAAGGAAGTAGCACCCTCTTCCCTCAGAACAGTTTCCATACCAGACTGTTGTGGAAAACGCCAGGACCCTCTTCACCTCCCAAAAGTAAATACATAAATAAATAAATGATGGCAGCATTTCTTTTCCTTTTGACCACTTCATCAAGAAACAATGGCATTAATGATGTGTTGGTGGCCCATGTAAGGTTTTTAGACCCAAGAATCAGCTTTTCTTTCATTATTTTTTTATTTGCAGGTAGTTTAAATAACACCACAACATTTCAAACGTAACAACAAACGTCCTGTTTATAACATATTATCAACTCAAAACCTTCCCTTCCCACCCCTTCCCCCATGTCAGCCAGTCAGTACATCCCATTCTAGTCAGTGACTAGTAGTCTTTAAAGGGTACCTAGTCCATCCAAGATGCTGTGGTGTCTGAAGCTGCATCATTGATCCTTGCTGCTTTTGAGTTAGTTACTAAGAATGTAAAATGAAATGTAGGATTGTTGATTAAAAATCACCCAGCTGACATACCCTGGGTAACATAAAATGCAATTTTTTTTACCAGCTGCATGATGTTTCTTCCAATGAGGAGAATAGAAGAGGTTTAAAGCCATACTATGCAACTTTTTCATATTTTAAAATCATTTTCTTGAGCCAGTATGTGCTAAAGTGAACCTTTACAGGGTTAATGAAATGTTACTCAGACCCCCACCGCCCTCTGTGGCCAGAATACCACATTTGCAACGTTAGAGTGGCGGGCCACTCCCTGCTGGACTTAGAGAAAGGAGCTGACATACCTGACGCTGCAATCTGCCTCCAGCATGTTTTAGATCATGAACACAGCTGATTTAGTGATGAACTGCTCCTGTAGAAACTAATGAAGGCTGAGGAGACATTTCAGCTGTTAGATTAAGGTGTTAAAAAGACGAACGCACAGCGAGGAGATAAGTTTCACTTTTGTTTTCGCTAACGAACAATAGGGGGTGCTAAAAACAAGCCAAAACTGCCAAGTGTTTATTTAAGCTCTCTTTCTGAAGTCCACAAACTCATTCATTCATTCTGATGGTTTCAATCATAACAGCTGCAAAAACATCCCCTGCTCTATGTGTTTAAATGTTAATGTTAGTAGCCCTAAATCTGTTCAAGTCTATCTTAGAGCGGAAGTGCAGTAAATGTGTTTCCTTAGGGATGAACAGAGTATGAAAACATGGCAGTTTTCTTTTACCAAATACTTTCTTTCACTTCCTGCACTGTAAACGCAGACTTTGATTCAACTCAAAAATATCTAGTTCACTTTACTTAAAATTTTCTAAATTGTTAGAATTACTTGTTAATCCTGAGTTAGTTGAGCTGTTTCACATCCTTTCTTATTGTAATTGTGTTTTTCAAGTCCAATCAGTACTTTCTACTTACACAAACTAAGTTCATATTACTTAAACACATGTGAAAGCAGCAGTGGGTGAGGTGCATTGTGGGTAGTCATTTTCTTAGCTATTTTGTTCTATTTTGGGGTGTTTGTGCATGTTTATTGTGTGTGGGAGGTTGTGTTATGTTAAGTTGTGTGTTGTTCTTAGATATTTCATTGTTCAGTGTTGCAAAGGTGGGGTTATTTATTTTGTCATTTTGGCACCATAAGTGAGAAGGAAGGTCTCAGGAATGGGACCACTGTGCCGTTCCTCTGTGTGTGATAAAGTGGTGGTTCACACTAAAGGCTCTGGTCTCAGNNNNTAGCTACGTTTACATGCGCCAAATTTCCCCAATCCGATTAAAATCTTGGTTGATCAGAATTCCCAAACCTCTGTTTACATGGACACTAACTGGAATGATCCGATCACGCCGCGATGCCCGCACCATAGCTTGCGCATGCGCAGACTTGTCTTTCCCGGAAGAGAAATTGTAAACAAACGCCATCTTGTCCGCACGTCTTTCCCCTTGCATTTTATTTGCTTATTCTCTAGCTTCGGTGAATTCCCGCTTCCTGCATCTTTAGATGCACTTTAGTTGCACTTGAGTGTATAACTCGGCTTTTTTAACCGTTCGGCCATCGAGACATTCAGTAATATTGAGCTTCCGTAGTATTTCCAGTAAAAAATAGCGTCGGCAACAGACCACTTCTGTTCACCGCCCGCCATGTTTTCGATCTGTCCTGAGCATGCGCAGAGGCGAAAAGAGGGCACGCTGAAGTTGCACACATGCGCAGTGGGCATTATTTTACCCCAACGATCCGAATGGCTGTGTACATGGACGCCAATCGGATTGACGATCGGACAAAACCACCTCTCTCAATCGGAATGAAATTTCATTCGGATCAGGCCGAATCGGATCAGAATATTCCGATTGACATGTTTACATGACGCATTTTTGATCCGATAGGGCGTTCAATCCGATTACTTGTGTCCATGTAAACGTAGCTAGTGTCTGCTTAAAAACAAGCTGATTTATAGAAATGTGTGTTTTCATAATTGTTTAAATTGTACCAAATTTCAAGTAACGCCCACTTATCTTGGCTGAGTATATTAAGTTATTGTGACTCAAAGTATTTAAATTGTATCAACTTGATTTGAATTTAACTATACTGAGATTTATTAAGTAGGCTCAACTTCAAAAAAAGTACAGCTCACTCACATATAATAATTTCACAATACTTGCCACAATTAAGTTTGCTTACTTTTCCCAAGGTAATCGGTTTCCTCAATATTTTCAAGTAAACTTAACTTGTTGGAATTTACAGTGTGTCACCTTAAATATCACCAGTTGTAAATGAACAGGACTCAGTCTGCGACCGAATTGGTTTTAATGGTCGATGTGTAGGTAGAGGAGAACAGATTCATGTTGGGGTAACTGAGTTAAAACTGAACAGATGAGCAGAGTGACTTGAATGCAAAAGTAGCAACAACAAAGACCAGGAGAACAAGCAGTGCAAGGGAATAAATGAAGCCCAGCTGTTCAGAAATGTGCTTGTTATTTACTTCATTTGTAATTTATAGCCATCTGTTTGACTTTGCGTTGAGGCAGAAACGGCGGTTCCTTTGGTCACCAGGTAGTAAAATCCGTGGTCTGTGAATTGCATCAATGCCTCAGTGGAGATGAGAAGAAAAACATAATTTATTTGATGCCATTTCCCATCGCTCCATTTGTCTGCCCATGCCTTAAAATGCATCATATTTCTAAGGGAGACATTGGGTAATTTGTTTTAAATGAGAGTGGATGAACTCATTTATTTTCAAAAGAGGGTTATAATGATTCAACAGAGCCACATCTCGCAGGTACGGTGAAAAAAAACAATTTTTTTTTTAAATGACGTCTCAGATTAATACATACAAAAACAAATGAGCAGTTTGCCACATTCATCTCACATAATGATGTCATTATCATTGTCATTTTGTTTATGCTCATGTTGCACATCCAGTAGTAGGAAGAAATAAGGTGCTTCCTTCAAGATGACTTTGAGGGCAACTCGGTTTTTTTTTCTCTGTTGCACCCCCCCCCCCCCCCCCCCACACACACACACACACACATATAAACACACTTCAACACAGGCAGACAGATCAATATAGTCTCATTTCACACCTTCTGCAGCCAAAATTTTCTATTGTAGAGGCAGCAAAACACACACAGACACACACACACACACACACACACACACACACACAGGGGCCAGATGTGGATAGTCAGACATCAGATGGAGGGTGCAAGGTGGGTGTCAGAAATAGTGGTTCATATGGAGCGCTGAATCCCAGCGAACGTGTCTGAGGGAGAGAAATCCGAAGTTGTTGGGTGATAGCGGCATCATGGCCTCTGGTAAAATGGTTGTGTGTAACTGAGTGTGAAGAGTAGAGTGTTTGGAGTATAAAAAAAAGCACCCACACCTTTTCTTAAGTCAACATTCATCTGGCTTTCAGTTACCTCTTCTATATATTTCTCTGCATCGTCCTCCCTCCCACACACACATTTTATTTCTTTGTTGACATTAAAGCTGACAACTTTCACCATCTGCTGATGCTAAACACACACCCAAATTAAGCTGGAGTCTTACAGCAGGTCACTGTTATGAAATCACAAAATGGAAAACATAAAGGCCAGAGTGTTAATGCTCTGACATTGGTCATGTGGCTTCACACAGTAACGGTTTTAAGGTACGGTTATTTGCCCTGACTGCCTCTGAATATTAGGAAACAGCATGACATTGTTGTGCAAGTAGAGCTGCTTAAATTTGGGCAGAAAAAATCTGAATCATAATCAACAAAACTATCAAGAGTTCACATTTTAAGAAGACTGTAGGCATTTATTTTCACCTGCAGGTGGCAGAGCTGTGCCGTTTTATGACAATTATAACCCTTGAATACAAATTGGGAAACTCATTAGAATTAATATAGATTACCATAAAATGTCCCACATTGGGACATTACCCATACGTCACACTGGAAGCATCAGCGGCGTGGAGCGGCATATAGTCTATGAGATGGATTCAAACCAGCGGCGATGCAGAAATTTTCAGGTGCGTTCCAGAAGCGGCATGCCGTGCTGCTAAAGATAGGATCGGGTTCTATTTTTGCCGCAAGCTGCTTCTGGGATGCGTCAATGTCCGCAGTTAACATAGGACTAGATAGGAAATCACATACAATTTCAGTGTAAAACCTCATGTAATTTTCAAAATAAAAGACTACTGCAGCAATGCGATTTCATATCTAAGTAGATTACGTCTATACGTTTGACCTGATGACTTATTTACTTCGTGCATTGTTCGAGAAGTGAAACAGTTTGTTTTTCATGGGTTTAATCCTGGCAGTGGAGAGAAACAACATTATAAATGACATCAAACGTGATTTCCTTCTTCTTTTTGGTTTAATGGCGGATGGCATAAACAAACCGTGATCTTTGAAGTCTCGAGGGATCTTATGTGCGAGTCTAGCGAGGAGCACGGCGGAGATGCCGCACCGTGGTTGACTACTGGTGTGTACTGGTGCACAGCGAAGCTCGCGAGCAACGCGTTTCGCTGCCATTCCGCACCGCTGATACTTCCAGTGTGAAGTAGGGGTGAGAGTCAAAAATATTAATCTGATATCCAGTCTTTAGTTCAAAAAGTCTAGGTAACAAAATAATTTCATGACTGATCAGTCACATGAACAAAATATGTGGACAAAATGTGTTTTTATTTTTTATTTAAGATCATCCATGTTTGAAAATAGAACTGTCTTACAGAGTGGAGGTCATAAACGCCCATGTTCTGCTATCTTTATTTACATCAACCTTTTAAAACACAACTCTTCTGAGTTTTCATTTGAAAGTTATGACAAAATAAGAGCATGCTTTCAAAGCAGAATTTGACAAAATCATTTTAATAATAATGTTTCATTGTTCCTGTGATTGTTTGGAGCTTACATTGAAAGCTTAATTATTGCACGGCCCTATTTGCAGACTGTCCTACATTGAGTAGACAAGTGAAACCAGCCCTTCTACAGCTCCTCTGTTCAATCGTTTTCCATGTACATCCCTCTTGTCTCACACTCCACACCGACTCCACTCCACAGCCTGCAGTCTTTAGAAATCAATATATACGCGCGCGTGTGTGTGAGAGTGCGCTCAAGTAATGGAGTGGGATCTGACAGCAATTGTCAGTCATCTCACATGGGCCACAGAACATAATCTAAAATAGAGCAGCAAAAAGCTGCGAGTGTGCCTCTGCTCATTGAAATGCATGGATGAGGCAGCTTGAAAGCCTTTGATTAACACCCATCTACGCATCTCTTCCTTTTTGAGTCACCTCCCAACATTAAAAATCATTACGGCTCACCAGCGAGCATTTGTCATGCCATTGTTACACTTAACGCTACAAGATTACATATGTTTGGTCCTTTTTCATAAATTTATGCTTCCAGTTTTAGGATTATCTCAAAGATCATCAATCATCAACTGGAGTTTATTTAATTACATTTTTAATTCTAATTTGCTTGTTTTCTTGGGAAGATCACGTAGTCCGGCATGTTGGGAACGGCGTTACAGTTGGTGTTTCCAGTGCAGCACGTCATTGTGAATTACACCCTAACCCCTAGTCCTAATTGAATTTCTTGCCATGTGTTTTTTAGTGCTGATGAATATTTTTTTGAGTCAAGGGTGACTGACAGGAAATAAATGAATGGTTTCTTATTCCTTGAAAACACTTTGCATGAAATGTTATTTAACTTGTACACCCTTGGGCTCTACTCACCTAATCAGAGAGCCAGAATCCTCTCGTGCAACACTGAGATAATTACATAAAAACATCATTTAGCTTGGCTCCATCACAGTAGCATGAAAATGGGATTTGACAAAACCCAAATGTTTGGATAAAATGACACCAAATGGCTTATGTCAAGCTAAGAAAATGGGTTATATCTGAAAACACATCTTAAAGTGACCATTCACTTATTCCAGAGGGAGGTATTTAATGAAGCGTGCAGTTTATTTATCTAAAACAGATATATACCAGCCAGGGTAGCTTTAACCCTCCTCCATTCTGTTTCATTTTTGATTTACCACTTTTAACATCAGGTATTGTGATTATTTTTTCCACCAAAAGTTCAATATCTACTGTATATATTTTTTTACAAATGCATATAAGTAACCTTTTAGGTCCCAGACATTATTGTGTCTTGTTATAGTGAAGACCAAAGCTAGCTTTAAACATGTATTTTATTTTAAAATCACACCAAATCTTTATTTTGTTTGCTCAGTAAAGTAGTTCAAGAATGTTTTTCAGCTGTGGATGTTCTCTTTGCTACCTTCAGGGAACAAAGTTTTCAGATTCCATGTATAAAAGAAAAAGTTGAAAGTTAGGATAAAACCTCTTAAGTGTCATTACATAACACTCTAAAATAAATCCATCTGTGTGTGTGTGTGTGTGTGTGTGTGTGTGTGTGTGTGTGTGTGTGTGTGTGTGTGTGTGTGTGTTTGTGCGTGCATGCGTGCATGCGTGTGTGTGTCACAGTATTTTTTTTTAATTTTTTTAACAAGACAGTTCTCATAACCTTGTATTTAAAGTTCAAAGAGATGAGGTGTTATTTTCAGGGCCATTTAATTTGATTTTACTGTCTTTTTATTTAGCTGTTATGTTTTATCATCAGTTAAACTCAACTTTATTTATTTAAATAAACAAATTTCAGTGAATGGATGTAGCACCGGCGACCCAGCGGCCTGTCCAGAAAAAGTAGATGACTCAAACTCTAATCCAATCACTTAAAGTAAAGTTCAATTCAACTGTATTTGTTTCATTCTGGTCTAATCCAATGCAAGTGTAATCAGAGATAATATATAAAGCCTCTTTATGTGTATTTAGATTTATTCTAATTCTTATTTTTTTAATTAAAACTCTGATTGAATAAATCTCTTTGATCTAAATGAGAAGCCCAGACAAAAAATGGTGATTGTTTGGGAGTAGATCAATATTAAAACATATACAACAAATCAGAAACACACTCAAAAGTAGGAGTATTAATGAAAACACATCTGGAAGTAGCAAACATAATTTTGACAGATATACAAAAGAGTAAAGGATGCCCCCAACCAGCCCGATTCCCCTAGCAACACAGGAAGTTCCTGAAGCCTGCATCTCACTGGGTTACAACTTTTGGTAATAAATCATGAGCAGCGTTTGAGAGGGACTTTCCAGAATGTCTTGAGATGTTTGAAAACGCTTCTCAGTTTCTCTGATTGAATTTCAGGGCCTCACTGTTCTGTCATTTATGTTTTGAACATGTTCTGTAAAACTGAAGCCAAATGTTCTCTTAAAATAGTTGTTGTGTGTTTCTCACACTTGACTTGAACCCTTTAGTTGGTTTGCAATTAATATTCAGCATAATGAGGTAGGGCTGGACAATAATTCAATAACGATATATATCAATCAATAGACTTGTGGTGCAATAGAAAAATGGATAAATAGAAACTTCAATAAAAAGTTCCTTTCTTTTTTCTTTGTAGCCTATTGGGTAGCTTCAAACTAGAGTCATTACTTACTCACAAACACAGACCCAGACACGCTCTGTCAACAAGTCCTCCACTCTCAAACCTAAACAGACAGCAATGTGACTTAAACAAGATGTTGCAATATTTTCATTTTTACAAGTCTGACAAAAACAAACAATGGTAGTTTGCAAAATTTGCAGAAAATCATAAAGTAATGACATAAAACGACCAGGCCTGCACTTGAAATATTTTCTACATTTTTTATATAGTTTTCAATAATTATTGATATTGATCAATATGATTTTTTTATCGATAAGCTTTTTTTCTATATCGTCCAGCCCTATAATAAGGATTATGCACAGACATGATTTAAAAACATCCAGACTAAAATGAAACAAAAATGTTTCCATGACTGTTTGCATCATCATCATGAGGCTCTGCCATACTGCATGTTTCACATGAGGCATAGGAACAAATTCAATGTTTAACTAAAATTTCGCTTATTTTCTTGCATCCAAGTGAATGAAGTGCCTTTGCACAAAACACAGACGTCCCATATCTGTCTTTAAATTGCTTCTGAACGCACACACGTGTCAACTTTAGCTTTGGTACGGCAGGATTTTTTGATATTTGAATACATTATTTTTTATTTATTTCATTCTTTATGTTCCATTTTATTTGAATTTTACATTGCTTTTATCCACAAGTTGCACATTGTAGGACTTGCATCAACTTAGTTGTTTCTAAAGTTTAAATAAAGTTGAGTTGAGAACTGAGGGTCACGCCAGCCAGCTTGTCAACAAAGGTTTTAGGTGTAGACTTAAAGATGAGGAGTGTGTCTTCCTCTGACTCCACCTTTAGAAACCCCTTTCTCTTTTGCTGGTTATGTTGTCTTAATCATTTTTTATTCTCTCCTCAGGTCATTGTTATGTTTTTTTCTTCATCTTCTTGTTGTCTAACTTCATCTTTGTCTTCATTTTTCTTTCATAATGCTCCCTTTTTGTTTGCTGCTGCTCCCTACCCTTTCAGGGTCGAAGATTTATATTGTTCTGAGGTGTGACTGCAGCCTTGATGGGATATTTCCCCATAGCAGGTCATTTAGATGCAGCCAGGGTGAACGCAAGATGTGCAACAAACGGATCGAGCACAGCCGATGCTTGGCCAAACCTGTGTAACAGATTGCCTTACTAATAAACTATGAAAGGGCAGGAGCAAAGTGGTAGGGGCATGCCACCGTGCTGGTGTGTGTGTGTGTGTGTGTGTTCAGGCAAAAGGCAACACCAAGAGAATGCTAATCCTGCTGTCAAGACCTTCATGAGTCAAGTGCTTCCTTAAAGCAGCACATAGTGAATTCCTGGAAACACACCAACTGTTACTTACTGTAACAAACTACTACTGCAGTTAGATCTGTTTTGTAGGATTAGGATGTAATATGTCTGCCGTCTTACCTTTGACAGTGACTTTTATTCATTTCCATAAATATTTTCTTATTCAGGCCTCATCTTTTTGCACGAATAATCACTTGGATGAAAATAGCCACTTATTTGGAATCACCCAGCCACTTACCAAGCAGTCACAATGAATAAATACATTTCATACTTTTTTATAATCATGGACTGTGTGGGTAGTGCCAATTGGAACAATATAATAAGAATCCGTGCAATTACCCTGAAACTACCTCTGGCCAAAGGAAATTAAAGTATATATTTTAACCTTTATTTATTCAGGTAATTTTGACTTGGGCTGAATGTTCCACTCAGCAGTGCTTTGAGTCACATTCATGGTGTGCATGTTAATAACTTGGAGCCACATTATGAATACAATTCTGTGTTGTTCGCCACAGGGCAGCGGTACCAGAGCAAAGCGAGGTTTAGTACCTTTATCAAGTGTAGTTAGTTTGCAGAAGAGAGTGTCATGATTGATTCATGTTCTCCACCCACATCTTAGGGCCTCAGTTGTTTGAATCCATAAACAGAAATGCACTTGGTTCTGAAAAGTTCTGGTTTGTCTTCTGTAAAGCTCTACGAAGCTGAAAAACATAAGCTAATGCAGAAGCGTTAACATTTGCATCCATGGGTCACCTCTTCTGAAATTCGACGTAATTAAGTATTTAACCCAAGGATGCCCAATTCTGTTCCTGGAGGGCCAGTATCCAGCATGTTTTAGTTGTTTCCCTGCTTCAACACACCTGATTTCAATCAGTAGGTGATTAACAGGCCTCTGAAGAGCCTGATGAGCTGCTGCACAGGTGTGTTGGAGCAGAGAGACATCTTAAACATTCTGGATATTGGATTGAGCAGTTGGGTGAAGGTTCACGGTCCTCCAGGGTATGGAAGTCTGTATGGGTTTAGGAAAAAGGCAATCGAACATCCCACACAGGAAGCTTTCTCAAGCCGAGAAAGCTCTTTGGATGACAACAAAATTATCTTCAAGGTAATAAAGAAGTTTAGTTACATCATGGCTCCATCGAACCGGGCAGGGGGTAAGTGTGGGGGTGGGACTGTCGGACCGGCTGGTCTGGATACTCCCAGTGCATCCTGGAACGTGAGTGCTCCAACATTCTTCTTTGTTGCTTTTCTCTCATCCAACAAGCTGTAGCTCAGGCTAGCTAAAGCAGTCGCTCAAGCTAGTATTAGCAGTAGCTCAGGCTAGCATTAGCATTAGCTTGGCCTAGCATTGCTCTGTGGTTAAAATTACCACCACCAACAACTATGTATTGCAGACGATGAAGTGGGTTGGGACATGCAAATTTAAGGTGTTATGACGCGTTAACCCAGCAAACCGTTTCTCCGTGGCCATTACAACATTACTAAATTACATTGGAGAGCAGGTCAGAAATGGCACAGACTTTTGTTGCGTTACGCTTGACACCCCAAGTTGCTTACATTCAACACCAACAAGGTAACTGTGGTTTTGAACTCTAGGACACCTAAACAGTTGACAAGGGCATTGTTCTCAAATTTGTAGGAAGTTTCATTCATTAAATGTAACTTTTGCTTCCAAAGTTTTAACCAAATAACAAGCAGAGCATGAAAAGTAAAGGTCTTTTTGTTTATTGTCTATGCTGCTGTCTGAATGACTCATCAAAGGTGTGGTTCACTTGTTTAATCAATACATTTGCAGTGGTCTCTAGTATGAATGAATGCCTTAAGTTGTTCTCTGGGTAAAGCCCTGGTGCGCCTGTTTTAGGATCTTAGATCTAGATCTCCATCGTTACATCAAACACACATATTTACATTCCAAAGCTGTTGTCCTCCCTTCTTAATCACTGGTATAACATCATCACAGCGATTCCCATGGGAAGTTCAGGGCTCTTTGCTGTATAAAAGTGTGATATGCTGTCATCAGCATTTACCAGAGGGTAGGGGTGGCGGATCTAGAGGGAATCCTAGAGGAGTAAAAGATGAGCGCACTGTGTTTCAGACAGGGGACTAGATGAGAAAGGTGTATAGAGGAAGGTGGAGAAAAGGTTCAGAAGATGACAGACAGGAGGGCAGCAGGTGAAAAGAGAAAGTGCAGAACAAGACGTGAATTGAGTGAGACAGACAGCTCCAGTTTAAATGTTGAATTATAGCTTCACAGGGAGAGACAGGAAGTAGGAGAACGGCTGGCAGACGGTGCGCCTCGAGGGCTCGTGGAGAACAGAGGGAGTTGGCCGAGGTAATGAATGAGTCTCCTGCTCTGTGAGACACACACACACACACACACACACACACACACACACACCTGTGTATGCGTACATCCAGACGCAAGGTGAGCTCAGATAATGACATCTGTGTTAAGTCACTGGTGACTAAGTGTATCCTAGAACAGTAGATGACTCGGTCTGGGGTGACTAATCATGCTGTTGTGATGTAATGTGATGTCCTCATAGCTCAGCAGGTTTAGCATCATTATAATCATAATTATCTTTCTGCCTGCAAGCCCAGAGTATGACTTTCATAACACGCCACATTGTTTTTCTCAGATTTCATTTCTGTCAATTTATTCCAGTATAATTTTCCAGCATTATAATTTAAAGTAACCCGAAGGTTTCTCCAGACTGATGACAGCATCATTTCCATCATATTAACTTACTTTAAAAATGCACTTGTGCACTTAGGGAGTTGGGTGCAATATCATAATAACAGCCCTAAATAAAGGTCGTATGTAAATGCACGGCCTCTACAGATGGAATAAAAAGAGAACTCACAAAATATAAACAAGCAAATTATTATACTCGTGTATTTTCATAAGGGAAGTGAAGCAGCCAAGTCAGGAAGGTGAAGATGGCATGAGGCACGTCCTTGAACACACATACAACTATTTCAGTCATGCTCTGTAGAGAAGAAACAGACAGTTAATTGTACTTTAGTGAATGCTCCAATGTAGTTAGTGTGTTTATCTGGTTAGTGAGGTTCTGGGCCACCCAGCTTACAGCACCCACAGTGAAGTTGGTGTTTTATTTTAGTGCCCAAAGGTATAGTTTATAAAAAAAATAATACAGAAATGGTCTTTTCAGGTGTAATGAGTAAGGACTTCTGTTTATCAACGGCAGCAACTAAGGGAACTTAATTGTACCAATAAATTTCATGAAGGAGTAATCGGACACGTGAGCGCTGCTCCCATAGCGGTGCAGCAGTCTCAGTGGCCTTAGCTGTGTTAACTGGTTTTATTTATTAATTTATTTAAAATAATATGATTAAGCTCCCAGCTGCAGCATTTTATGTCGCCAGATGAGCAGAGTCGTAACATCTGATCTGGGATTTAAACCCAGGCCACGACGGTGAAACTATAAAGCTGCACAGGCGAGATAGAAGACAGGTAGTTAATGATGTTTATTACAAAGAGAACGTCCTCAGTTCAGATACTGGCTGGAGCTTTTTGTTGGAGACTTTCCCTGTTTTTTTTTTTTTTATTCCCCTATGGGAACATTGGCTTATTGGCTTATATGGGCAATAGCAAGAAAGTTAGCTGGTGGCTCCTGCCATAAACTTTTTTTGTTCTATGTTGTTTGTTTTGTTTTTTATTTACCGGAAAATAAGAGGATATATCACTAACAGCGCAATGATACATGAAGATAGTAGTTTCATGTGTAGCTGGAGAAATACAATCTATTTTTGGGACAATTTCCATACTTTTTATTTTATTTTTTTAATTTGCATTTCTGTTTTGTTTTTTCATAGATTTTCTTGCGTGCATGTAAATGCTGTATTCAATATTTATGCAACATTTGAATGCATATTTGGACCAATGCGTTCATCTCTATGCGAGTCACACGATTCACCTGTGTGACCTGACAAATCAGTTCATACCACCCAAATGCATCAGGCCACTCCACTGATAACACAGCCTGCTCTCAGGCTAAAATACAGGAATCGACTCCTCCTGTGGTAAATTTCAGAGGAAAGTTCAACAGATAGCATCTGTGGAGCTTATGTGTGTGTGACTGTGTGTAAGAGGGCGTCTGAGTGTGTTTAAGCCCAGACCAAACTGGAACTGTATTGCCTGTTTACTAAATTGGTTTGGCAAACATGCTGAGCAAACACACACACACACACACACACTCACTGTACACACCGAGGAAGTCGATGAGAAGGAAACATCTTTATGTCATAGTTGCACTTTATGCTGGTTCTTTGTGTATCTCTGCTTCAATTTTCTTCTTATTTGAAAAAACAACAACCTATAAACAGATTTTACATGCAACTTTATTTTTCCTCTGACATAGCAGCGCCATTAAGCCTGTGTTCAATCTCCAACTGTTGCATTACAGCATTACAACAGTTTTCTCCCGAGGCAAAGAGCGTTATGAGTAAACAGCTTGTGAAATGTAAAAAATATCCTGCATTTACTTCGTTTTATTATTGAAGGAAGCGTCCGCATGAGCTTGGCCGGTGTTATGGTCAGTAGAGAAGGCAATTATTCCCTAAATAACATCAGCTGGTTTTGGAAAAGGAAAACCCTTCATCACACTAGCCATGAGGAATGCTTGAACCTGGCATGTGAAGGACTCGTTGCATTGCTCCTCAGAATTGTCTCCTGGTGCTGTTTGTTCATTGATGAATAAATTGACTGTTGACATGTTGATATTTCCTGGCAAATTCCTCAAAAAGAAGATGGCAAAGGCACTCAGACATTACTCTGGGGTTTTCATCAGCTTAATGAAATATCTACAAATGTCCTAAAGCAATTTGTTTTTCAATGCTATCATTTTATCATTATGGAGTTCACAAAATCCCAGTAATATTCTTGGAAGCGTGAAAGCGTAGTGATGCAGTTAGCTGCAGATTGGTGCTTTTGAATTCGGGGGAAAAAGAGGTGGTGTCGGACGCTGCAAGTGTTTGACCCAGTGTGGGCAAGGCCTGAGCTCTGGTTCTGATTAACTCCCAGTAAAAACACCTCCGTTCAGAACATCACAGCCTGTACATCACACTCTCCTTCACACACACTCACACTAACACACACATGCTGTGTAGCTCCTGGAGGCTCCCTGTTCACAAAGGGGAGTCTACACCCATCATTCAAAGGCTCGTAGGACTTAAGAATGCTGAAAACACACACACACACACACACACACACACACACAAAGTGCTCTGTTTTCTTAGCTTTGATACACTTATAGAGTTCAGAGGTGAGAGGGCTGGAGGTAACAGTGTGTTTTTCCAGAGATCTCTAACCACCTAAATCTGCTTCCACACACACAAGGAGGTCCAGATGGCTAGGGTGGAGACAAATACACCTCTCGCATATGTACACACTCATATTCAGCTTTAAAAGCAAACATTCCTGCTCAACAAGCTGTCGTACAGATGCGTCAGAGATCTACAAGCAGGATGCATCCTTTTCGTTTATTCAAAATAAGTTTAGGCTTTTGATTTTCAAGTAAAAGGAAGCTTTAATTCAACATTCATAATCTGTTAAAAACTCTAACCACTCCTGATGGGCCCATACCGTGCGCTGTGCAGCTGGACTTGTGGAGAAGCCCAAACAGGTTGAACCCAGCGGCTCTGTGATGTGGGACCCCCAGTGGCAGCAGTTCTTTATGATACATGAGACACAGAGGCTGATGTGTTCAGGTCCGCTAAACCTCAGCCAGCTGAAAGCAGTCACATGTGATCAATGGCTAAATTTATCACCACGAGCCGAACGCTGTCATCCACATATACATAGCTTTGCATGTCGGCGCGCATGTGTGTTTACGCTCTCGACCTCTGCTACCTCTCAAGACGCCACTGACGTTGTCTTTAGCAAGCAATTATAGCCATCGTGACTGTGAAAAAGGTCACAGCCATCCAGCTATCAACACTTTGCACTAAATGCCAGCTGTGTGTGCACGTATGTGTGCACGATTCCCAAAATGCCAGCAGACACACTATCAGACTTGACCCCACCCCCTCCTATTTTGCCCCTCAGTGCTTGTAGTTAATCTGCCGCAACCCAGCATGATTGATGAGAGAATTAGCGTTAGCCAGCAAAGCAAAGCATTATGGGAATGAGGAAGTCGTATCATTGGATGTGGAGCTTGACATTAAAGGTTACAATGGCAGTGCTTATGTGTGATTAGTTATGTGTTTGTGAGTAAATGAGTGTTCGTTCAGGACAGTTATTGATGGATGAGCGTGCCAGAGATGCTCATTTTCTGTTATTATAGCCATCTGGGTCACGGGCAAAGTAAACTCATTAACATTTGAGCTAATTAATGTTCAAAACCTGTGTGGATAAACACCTGTCAGAGACTTACAGCAACGTTAAGGATCAGAAAAATGGAGGAAAATATAAAAACATTATTCCAATCTTTAAGATGTTCAGAGTTTCTTTATTGGGAAGGTTAATTAAAAGAGGATTAATTGATCAAGTTTTAATTAAAGTAAACTTTAAACTGTTGGTATATCCCTGTCAGTGTATAGAAGCAATCTTTTTCCATTCAAGTTGTAATAATTAAAAAAATAAATTAATGATTATGAGAATATATAATTTGCACATCTCTGAAGAGTAATTGTTTCAAACTAGTGAATTAATTAAAAGTTGGTTTAAAGAAATTTGTTCTCTGTTAGTAACCTTGGAGAAATCTTTCAAACCTAGGTCTTTGTCCCACCTCTCAAATTCCTGATGTTAAAGAGCAAGTCACCCCCCACCATAATCATACTCCACCCACACTTCCTGTTTGAAAAAAGCACCAAAAGGAGGCGTTGCCAGGCAGGCCAAGAGGGAAGCGCTGTGGTAGTGACACAGACCTCCTGCTCTGAGATGAAGAACAGAGCCACACACACACACACACACACACACACACACACACCACTAGGATAGAGAAACAGCAGCATGCTTGCTTGTCTGAAAGCATTTTCTCCACCTCCTTCACCAGAGGAAAGAAGTATTTTTTTAGAGGAGGCGAGCGGCTCTGAGCCGTATCGTTTCATATCAGCTCATGAGTGGCCGAGTCTGTCGGAGGCGTGGCCGAGACTCGTCACAAATACTGGCTAACTTCAAAAATCACAGCTTAGCCATTGGCGGTAGCTGATTCAAATTCAAATGTAGAGCAGACTTTTAACCTGAAGAGGGCGCTACACTGGTGGTTTTAAACATAATATTTGTACTTTTAAATAAGATGCCATAAAATGACAAAATAATGACTACAGCACTATTAGACTAATTAGATACAGTTTATCAGCAAAAAAAAGTTGATTTGGGGTGACTTGCTCTTTAATGTTTCTTCACCACTGCCTTGTTCTGCTGTTTGTCGACCACCACAATGTCTGGCTGAATAGCCGTCTGTCAGTCTGGATGTGGAAGTCCGGCAGATTCACCACACATTGGGGAGCCTCCTACTTTGACTGTCCATGTTTAACAGTAATGTTTTTGTACCTTATTTCAGCCACTCAGTTTTGGCAACTTATATCCTGCTATTAAGTACTAGACTGTCTCAGGAGCAGCTTTGCATGGTCCAGATTTTGAGTCTTGTCTGGTGTGGTAGTCCCTGACTTTTATTGCTCTTGTGCTGAGGGCCTGTTGTTGTGCCACCATGATCAGTGCATCTCTATTGTCATGCACTGGTAGTATATATTAAATATGTACAAATAAATTAACTGGAAATCCACACCCACAATGCCTTGGAATTGGAGTTATTTGTATACAAGGCCAGCTAAATATGCCATAAATGCAGCAATTAGCAGTGTAGGGATTAGAAAACCATCACTTTTAGACCCTGTTTTAGCTGATTTGAATTCATAGATCAGCCAAGACCAAAAACAGATATCCATCCCATTTCAGAAACCTTGGTTACAACAAAAACAGACAATACTAGTGACAATAGTGATCAATGAACACCTACAACTCCTCTCTACTTCATGTCAACTCACAACATGTTTTTGAGTTTTTCTACTATTTTCTACTCATTTAAACTCAGTGTCTGCATCTTTAAATTCCTTCTTTATGAACTTGTGGCTATCTTGTGCCCCTGAATACAATATTGCACACATTTTGTTTCTCATTTGTGTTTGGTTTCCACTCAAAAACAGGTCTTGTTTTGCTTCAGGACTTATGTTACCTTCACATTTCCACATTTGTCATTTATAAAAGTAACATTAGAATTGATGAAGTCTTCGTGCATTTGTCTGAAAGTATGGGAGCTAAACCAACTCTAAAAATGTTGCTCGACTTGCTTCATTGATCAGGCGCCTCCATACAACAGTGTGCATGAAGATAAAAACTGTTTTCTGTCATTGACATTGCCCCAAGGAAGGATACGAGTGGGTTTGTAGCTTGTCCTTTTATTGGTAGAAGTAAAACTATTAGGATGCATTACCTCAGAGTTTTATTGTTTTTATGAGAAAATGTGAGTTTTGTTCATCTTCATCATTTTTAACTTTATCACTCTTAAGAATAATTTGTTTCTCTTGAACGTTTCATGCAGCCTCCTAAAAAGGATGCTTCAGCTGTTTGGTATTGTGCACGATCCAAACCAGGTAGAGTTTCCTTTCTGTGATTAGAGTCCATTCATCCACATGGTGGGTTGCATTGCTGTGAGTTATTATAGAAAGTCAAGGAAACTGGGGAAAGGTAGGATTCTATAGAGTTTCTAGATGCTCTATGCTGTCAGACAACATGGTTCTGGCCAAACAACCAATCTCCACCTGGGACCCAGCTGGATAATTCACCACAGTCTCAGCATCACATCTTCAGTAATTGCCTGTATGATCCATAAATCTCAATCCACTGCACACCCTTTGGAATTACTTAATAAAACAGCTACTTACAATCTTAAGAGTTAAATCATTTGTTTTGATTTCATTTTGTCAGGGGAGCAGGCAACATTTTCCCCACATGATGGATGTCTTACTTAGGGACGAAACTCCTCACATGCAGTTTCCCGCTGATGGCCTCGTAGACAACAACGCAGGACAGCTATTGTTAGCTTTTCTCCCACATTTGATAGCTATGGATGCTGTTCCTCAGGGCTGTAACTTGCTACTCTTGCGATAAACCAAAGAGCTTATTTATTACCCAGGGGAGCACTTCTTTTTATTTTCACTGCAGACACATTTGTAATGAACTCTTTCTGTTTCTGACAGCTCCCTGACAGCAGGAATTTGGCTGTTTTGTTTTGGAGAAAAAGATCAAGCGAGAACAAAATGTTGTCTGTACTTCAGTCAGCTATTGTAAATATGAAACATAATTAGCCAAGGCTTGTTGTCGAACCTTCTGACTGAAAATGACCTGGGCACAGCTATTTCTTCGGGACAGCGTAATTATAAATTGACTTATTGGCCTTTTGGACCAGACAGCGGGATTCAATTTTGGACAGTTTTGACCAAAAGGAGCACAGAAAAAGTATGTCAAGACTGTAAAAGAGAAGAAGAAGAAGGCCTATCCCCACACAGACACCTCAGCCTGTGTATTTTCCTCATGGCTTTTCAATTTAAATGCAAATGTTCCCAAAGTTGGACTGCAGAAAAAACGCAGAGGCAAAATCATTTATTAAAAATAAATTATATATTTTAATTAAGCACTCAAAAGAATCATGCCTATTCAGCCCTTTCCCCTCCAATGAGAAATGAATAAATAAATATGGAATAAGGAAGTGGAAGGAGGGAAAGAACGAGTGAGTTGGGGAGAAATAGATGGGTTGAGTTTGTGTGATTGCAGCACAAACCACCTGTTGGCTGTCATTATGTGAGCGATCTGAAGCTGTCAGATTTCAGAAATGTATTGTTTTCTGATAGACAGGCTAAATACCCGGCCCCCCACCCCCCCACACACACACAAACACAACTGACTGTTGGCTCTCAGAGTCCTAAATACAGTCAAACACACTCATGCACACATATTTTGTTTTGATGGGCAAACCAGCACTTAGAAAAGGAAAAGCAAAGATGGGGATTGTGATGCTCTGACAAGAGATGCAATTTTAATTTCACCCCCTGTCAGTCTCCCCAGATGAAATACATATGAGCTGCCAATCACTCACAAATCAGCACACCGCACACACAAGCATGAAATCTTTCAATTAATTTATTATATGCAAACGTTCAGTCTCTGATTTTATCTTCTGTAGGTGCAAACACAAGGCTGAGAAAAGGTAGAAAACAAAGCAGCAGTCTGGTAACTCATTATTATACCACCCTTAAAAAATGATGTAGCCTAGCAATCTGATCAACAAATACCTGATAAAAGTTAAACATCTGTCATTGATTGAACTAACTTCTAACTAGAGTCTTATTTTGAAAATTTTGTTCTTGTCATTTTGGTCAAATCTTAGGAATGGCATCATGCATGATCTGTCAGAGGACAATATCACTACAAAATAACGGCCCGTTTCCACTTTTGGAACTTTTGAGTAACTTTACCGAGTCTTCACGGCATGTGCGTGTCTCTGTTTGACCCGGCCAGCCTGAGAGGTCTACATTCTAGGATATTTCAGGGACCAATCGAGTACCTGCATTGGGGCACGTACTCGGAAACGGCCCCGTTAGAGTCGCTGATCGGCACTTGTGGTTAACTCATGCTGATTGGTTGGAACTCGATACACTGTAAAGATTATTAGGGTGGTTCTACTTAAAAATATAAGTTCAATTGATTCCTTAAAAAATATAAGTGAACTTAACTTTTTTTCCCCATTTAGTAATGTAAGTTATAAAAGTTGCTCATTTGATAATAATGTATTGTTTGAACTTGATACTCTAAGTTGAAAGGACCAACCAAGGAAAATTTAAAGGAGCAGGAGGCAGGATGATGAAACGAAACTCATTAGCGACGCGCTCGGCGCTGCGAGTAACTGCAGCCCGGCACGAGAGCGCGCATGAACTCTTCACTATGAAAAAAAAAAGTTTCACAGTGATGTACGGCCAGAGCGCGGCTCGATATTATCAAAACAAGGCACCATGTCTAGCGACGAAGTAAGTAACAGTCCTGCTTAGAGGTTGGACTGTAGGTCAAATATGACAAATTTCTAATGATTCATCTTCAGTTTGGAAAATGTCCGTTCTCTTCAGTGGTAAACAGAAACTGAAGCATGATCACAGCTGAAATGCTACCTCACGCTAGCTCTCTCCGGCTACCGCACTATAGCTATCTCCGACTCATCGGTGAGATCATATCATCAAATCAAGCTCTGTTTACGTTTCTCGTCAGAATAAACGGAGCATCCATTTATCTCAAAAGACAAGTGGTGTCTCGTCCACAAAACGCAGAAGTGATCCGATTACTCCTTAGTTGCATTTAGCTATTTCAAATGGATCAGGAAGCTATATGCTAAGCACCGTTAGCTTCTTGTTTTTTGTTCATCTGCACAAAGATTTGTTAGATTACCTAAACTTGTATTATCTAAATCCATAGATTTTATTTTCTTAGTTTAAATTGCGGAGACCCCACTCTGATATGTTTACCGATTATTCCTTACCTGGTCACTAGAAAATGAGCCATGTCCGCATCCTTTTTCAGTCCCAGATCAAGTTGAAGCAGTCTCCATTCTTCAATAGCGTATCCAATACATATTCGGGTCCCTGTCCGGCTTTTCTCATACTTTCTTTTTGACTCTCGAGATGCCGCTGATAAAACCTTCTTCTTTGTGCCACTCTTTAGTGGGCTTTGAGTTGCACTTGGTCTTTTGCTGGTTGTAGAATCCATTTCCAGAGTTCGTCCTCTTCTTCTGAGGTTTTAACGCGGCTAGCAAACAACTCATTACCGCCACCTAGCCAGCTTTTTCCTCTTCTTCTTCTTCCAGTTTTGAAGCTTGTCGAGAACGCGCTTGAAGTGTCACATCCGTAAAACAGCGCGGGAAATCCGTGTCCGAACTGCAGCGCATTTTGCAGCACACAGCCTAGTTAACAAAATGGAATGATAAATGGATTTCATCATTCTTTGTAGTTTAAAATGCTTCATCGCCCATTAGCTTCACAAGAATTAACATGTATCCTATTTATTTCTTGTTTTTGGACAAATCCTGCCTCCTGCTCCATTAACTTACAATTATATGTCATTTGGACTCATATAATCAAGTTATACCAGTGGTCTAATTAATGACTATTTCCTCTTTAAACTTTATAAACTGAGTTAAACAACTTGCAAAGTTATATTATTGATTCCAAAAATCTTGCACTTTATCATCAAAGGAACAGGTAATTATAAATCCTTTCAAGACACATTTTAAGTAAAAAAAGAAAAAAGAAAAAGAAACTAAGTGTATTTATACTAATTACCTTTTTAAGGTAACTCATGTTTTTACAGTTTTTTTCGATTGCTAAAACCCGTTTGTCGAAAATGTACGTTTCTTTCAAAACTGCAAACACAAACCCCCAAACATCACACACAAATTCCTAAACCCTGGCATCCCTTTGCAAAACAACTCTGCCATCAAATCTCGTAACATGTTAACAAAATGGAACATGTGTTTTCATTTGGTAAACACAGCCATATTTTCACATGACACACACATACCATTCATTGAATAAACACAAGTAGCATTTGGCAGAACACTACCAAGCATGGAAAGAACACTGAAGAGCAAAACTGAAAATACAGTTAGAGAAATGGAACACACTGAATCTATTACAATGCCCACTTCTCTCATAGACAAACATTACACACACACACACACATTTAGAGACACTTTAATTTTAACCCCCCCTCTAATTCAAGCATATTCATGGGGCATCATGTGGAGACACAACAGCTGAGATGATAGAGCCAGCATATTTTCCCTGTCATCGTAAGCCCCTCCCAGAAATTTCTCAGAACTCCAATAGTGGAAACGCAGCTCATGAGTTACCAGAACACCACATTTCCACTCACATGAACTGGGTTGTAGTCATTTATGTGCTGGCTATGGTTAATGGTTGAGGCAGCCATCTTGAGTGTGGTTGAGTTCAGAAGTTAAAGGCACAGTGTGTAATATTTTTACTTGTTTACTTTCAAATTCTGTGTATTTGGTGTGTATCTGTATAAGGTTTTAGGAGTATGCTCATAAAGTGTAAAATTGACTGAGTTATGGGCTTATTTTTATTTATTCATTCATTTGTTTATTGCATTTTCTGAGATCACTTTGCTGTAGCAGCTGTCTTCAATAGGTTGGCTCCAATTGTTGATGGGTTGTTGGAGAACCAAAGTTGAGTGGATTTTTCACTGAAACTACAACAAAACACACACACAAGGGAAAATAACAATTGTGTTCCTTTATAGTTTGTTAGCTATATATTTTTTTTCAGAATTTAAATATGTAAACATGTGTTTTTAAAAATATGATATTATCAGATTTCTAAGAAGCTTAACCCTAACTTCGGAACAAGACTTCAAGACTTTTAAACATATTTTACTTTGAAAAACCATTTTTCAGTTCTTCTGAAAGGTTAAATGTTAAAAATCTTCTTCTCAAGCTCCAATTCATGCACAATTCCATATGCGTCTAGACTTTTCCATTGCCTTTTGACATTTTATTCTGACTATAAAAGCTTTTTCATGTTCTTGAGAATCAATCCGCAGCACTAGGGGTCATGTTTTTTCTTTTCCCTCAGCAAGATGCTTTAACATGTTGTTGTGGTGTTCATGTTCGGCCTTAACACGGGGAGACAGGACGAGCGAGGGATATGATGTGAAGAGGTGGAATTTCAGATGGAGAGAGAGACAAACTGAGCATGAAATAGCGAGAGTGGAAATGAAAGATTTTTTTTATGAACTGAGTAAGTAGCTGTAACTAAAAGAGTAAGAGGTAATAGGATACGACAGAAGTTTGGATCAGCTGGAGTCTGGCCTCAGAAGAACAAGGAAATCCACTTCCTTTTTTTTTTTTGAAGGGGGGTGTCATTTAGAGTGCTCATTCTGTTCTTCACAAGCAGAAACTCATACCATACTCAGTGCAAATCTCAGCAGCAAGCAGACCTGTAGACAACTTTTCTGTGTGCGAAAGCCAAGTCTCCCTTTAAGATGAACAAAGAAAAGGAGCCAAAGAGCCAGGAAGCAGCGGGGGTGATGGAGAACAAAGACATTTTTTATGATGGATCCAGAGAAGCTCCACTGCTTTAGTTCTGTTGCTGCTTGTTTAGACGTTTGTCTTCGTCTTACAACATAGATAAAGAACACATCCACAATTTATTTTATTAAATCATCTCTAAAATGGATTTTTCTGAATTAAATCCTTCAGAAGAAGCTATTCGTTAAACAACAACATGGTGTTGTGCTTGTTGAGGTTGAAACCTGAAAACGTGACCAAGTGGTTCATGCCCAAGTTTTATTACTGATTTGATCCATGCTTCTTCTTCTTCTTCTTCTTCTTGATCTGGTGTTTGAATCACTGTTTTCTGATCTTCTTTGGCTGAAAATAGTTTAAAGAACTTTGCATGCAGTTCAAGTTTTTAATAAGCCATCAGATTAACCAGATTTTGTGAGAAAGAAAACTTGCAACAAAGTACACATTTACTTTATCATGTCAGATATTATTTTACATCAAAGTAGTAGTAATGGAAGAGGTATTTTGACATCATTATTGTTAATTTTCACGTAGATAATGAAAACTCATGTAGTGAAATTTTGTGTGAACATGCATAACTGGAAACATTAAAGGAATGGACATTCGTGTCAGCTGTGTGTTCATGATGTGCTATACCTTTAAGAGCTGCTGCCCATGGCCCATCCCAGGGAGGATGAACCCATTAGTCTGATGAAGAGAGCGAAAGGAGGACAAGGAAAGAGGGGAAACGCATAGGAAAACAAAGATTACATAGAGACCAGGATGGAAAAAAGTGAGACAAGTAAAGAAAGGAAATAAGAAAACTTGTAGGATTAAAGATGAGTACAGAGGATTAGGCCTCTTCAGTAATAAAGTGAAGGGAGATAGACATTTAAAGATACAGAGAGGACAGGAAGTGGCTATCTCTCCATCTCTTACATGGTGTTGTAGGCGTCTATGGGTCTGTCAGTCAATCAGGACGGCTCACTCGCTCCGGCTCTCACATGCACTGATGACTTTGCTGTGTGTGTGTCTACAGATGGCAAACCTTGTGACATCGCTGTGCTGTGTAGTTCTGGCTGCAGTGGTGGTAGCTTACGCTCAGAGACGCATTCAGCTTGGTGAGTATGCATTTCATCTTCTTTATTACTCCAGTTCACCCCTCTGCTGAGGCCTGCCCCGCTACTATTTTATTGGAGTGGTCAACCCTGGTGGCTTTTCCTCTATATTCTTCAGAAGTAAATATAGTTTGACCCACAGTTAGTTTATACCCTTGCAACTGAGCTGATGTCATCTTCCTCACTTCTCTTTCCTTTAAATTCTTCTAGTTGTTGCAGCTGAAATTTCCCTTCTTTTTCCACAGCTATCAGGTTAAATTATGTTTTTAATTTTGCTTGTGTTGATTTAGCTGTCCATTAGCGAAGTTAAAGTGGAGTTTTCTTGGTAATGATTGTAATTTAAGTCAATTTGTGTGAGCTACAGCATGTATTCACTGCCTCTGAGGGGAGAGACGTGGCAGTAACATTGAAATTGTACCAGTGAGGGAATCAGTGTTTAATTATCTTTTCATGCATGCAAAGAAATAATATCAGCTCACTTAACAACGCTCCTAATTTGGGATTATTACAAAAGCAACGCAAAAGCAAAAGTTCAGCAAAAGTTTCTAGTCAGGTCAAATGGCAATTGTGATTTAAGGGAGAAAAGAGAGGCTGAAAAAACAAAGACGTGTCTGCTCCTTTGAGAGTTCACTCAAGATACAAGCACCATAAATGTCACCAGCTCTTTAAATAGTGTGTACTTAACAGAAAAGTCCAGTCCGTCTCTTGACTTTTAGTGATGAGTTGCCCTGGCTTGTTAACCTATGAGAATGGACTGTTAAAGTCAGCTGACCTAGAGAAAGGGTTGAGGAAGACAATGAGTCCCCAGTGACGCACATCAATGTGTCACGAGTGTCTCACACTCACACACACACACACACACACACACACACACACACACACACACACACACACACACACACACACACACACACACACACACACACACACACACACACACACACACACACACACACACAAGAATTCAGGAAGTTGTGTTAAACATCAGGAATTAAAATCATGATAAGCAAGAGTGAATGATTTTAAGGAATAAGATTGTCAACTAATTATTATTATTATTTTTATTATTATTATTGTTGTTGTTGTTGTTATTGTTGTTAATAACAACAGCAATAATTATGAAATAATAATAATAAAATAATAATAATAATAATAATAATAATAATAACTGTTATTATTATTATTAGTATTAGTATTATTATTATTTAATAACACATGAAATTAGTGATGGGCAATAAGACAAAACTATTCTTCACTTTTTTTACACTGTAAAAAATGTAAAAAAAAAAGGTTACAATTTTATCAAAAATAATTTACATTTATTTTTAGCTATTGATTCATTTACTTTAAATTTTTTGCAACTTTATTGAAAAATGCAACAAGAACATTTCCCTATTATTTTTGCTAGCAAAACATTGTAGCATCATGTATCATCACTGGTATTTTAACAGACATTAGCTGCTTTGCCAACTGGCGCTAGCAGTGGAATCTTGTCACCACTATGTACAAAAATGTGTAAATCACCAAGTTACATTGAAGTACTGTTAACAGAGATAATCCCCAAGTAAAATCTTGAGCAACACTTTCTTTTGTGATTGGACACTAAGGTAATCAGACTTAATGTGTGTCACCTCTAAAAGGAACCGGGTGGAAACAAACATGCTGTTTTTCATAGACATAATGTAACAATACTGTGCTGTCTTTGGTTTGGCAGAGTGTCTACATTATTTAATTCATCACAATTTAATATCACATCACCTGCTGTTAACTCAATTTAAAACACGCATTGCATAACCAAAGACCAAAAAAGCACTGATATGTTTGTTTTCATTCAAACTCGAATGCACAGAAGCAATTACATACTTATACAATTTACTAGACTGTCTTGCAAATTGCATGGTTCCTCTCATAAATTGCCAGCTTGTTTGATTGACAGGATTCCCCGGGGTTGTGTCACACACGACTCCACACACTCACAAACAATCCGATCCATGTGTGCTAACACTTAGACATTGTCAGCTCTAGAGACAAAAAAGGGTTAGGCTGGGCTCAATCTGTAGGAAATTATAATACAAAAGAATGCACACACTGTTATGTGATGGGGAATCCAGAGTGTAGGAAATGCATTTGAGACTTTAGAAATATCGACAGGATTCTGTTGAAGTACAAAGAAAAGGGAAACTAATTGAATACATCTGCAGACAGAATAAAATGAATGGATTCACGTTTATTGCTGATGGATTTCTGCTTTTTAAAAGGATTTTTTTTTTTTTTTAAAAAAGAAAGCTCTTACTGGTTTCCATCCAGGAAAAAGCTTTCTATTCTCAGGAAATATAATGAATGTTTAGTAAAACACAAAATAGACAGCAGACATGGCACATTTTTCTGTAAATATCCCTATTTCTGCTAATTTTGTTTCAACAAGACCCCACACATCTAAACACCCCTGGTTTCCAGGACAGCACTCTGAACAGCCATTCAGCTGTTAGTGACTCATGCTGACAGGAAAATAAATAAACAAAAAATTGGTGAAAGAAATAAAAATCTTGGATGGAAGCCCTGGCAGTACAATTGACAGTTATTTAATAAAACATCACTTGAAACAACAGAGGAAAAAGAAAATAATTGAAAGCTAAAAACACACTGAGAGTAAGAGCGTCAGGTTCTGAGGTATAGCCAATTAGGCTTCATAGAATTTTATAGAGAAAAACAGACACAGACAGTTTGAAGGGGAGAGGGAAATATTAGGTAGGTGGAAAAAAAACACAAGACAGATCCATGTTAGGGAAAAGGCTTTGGAGAACAGATAACGGATGAGCAAGGAATGAAAGCCCAACAGAGACTCTGAATCAGATGACTGACATTTATTCCATTTTTATATGAGTCTACACACAAGATCCCATATTAATATAAATCTAATGTTGTCATTTTGTTTTTTAAATTAACCTCCTTTACTCTATTTAAATCCACTCCAATTGAATTATATAGAATTATAAAAACAAGTTCAAACCAAATTGCAGCACAATAGTAAAATGTATAAGTGACATAAAACAAGACATAGACAACAACTACAGAAGATGGTTAGGGCCACTGAAAAGAGAAAGAAAAGAAAAGAAAAAGAATTCTGACTTTAATCTCAAAATTCTGACTTTAATCTCAGAATTCTGATTTTAATCTGACTTTAATATCAGAATTCAGATTTTAATCTCAGAGTTCAGACTTTAATCTCAGAATTCTGACTTTAATCTCAGAATTCAGATTTTATTCTCAGAATTCTGACTTTAATCTCAAAATTCTGACTTTAATCTCAGAATTCAGATTTTAATCTCAGAATTCTGACTTTAATTTCAGAGTTCAGACTTTAATCTCAGAATTCTGACTTTAATCTCAGAGTTCAGACTATAATCTCAGAATTCTGACTTTAATCTCAGAGTTCAGACTTTAATCACAAAATTCTGACTTTAATCTCAGAATTCTGATTTTAATCTCAGAATTCTGACTTTAATCTAAGAGTTCAGACTTTAATCTCAGAATTCTGACTTTAATCTCAGAGTTCAGATTTTAATCTCAAAATTCTGACTTTAATCTCAGAATTCTGACTTTATTCTCAGAATTCTGAATTTAATCTCAGAATGAAAAAAATTAGAATTCTGAGGAAAAAGTCAGAATTCTCTTTCTTTTCTTTTCAGTGGCCCTAATTGTCTTCCGTAAACAATAGATAAAAAGATATGAATAAAATAAATAAAAGCACAAATATAAATAAAACTGAAAATTGACAGTAAAAGATAATAAAAAGTGGAATAAACAAACTTTACACCTGTATCACTGGCCTTTAAAAATAACTTATTTTTAAAGAGATTAAAAACAGGAAGAGATTAAGCCTGTCTGATATGTGAATGTAGTTTGTTCCAGAGCTTTGGGGCATAACTGAAAAGCCTGTTCTCCTATGAGCCTCACCTTTGTTTTTGGGGCCACCAAGAGCAGATGGTCAGCTGATCTGAAGGCCTGCCATGAAACGTGAGGCTGAAGCAGGTCAGCAAAGTACAGGGGAGCAAAACCATTTAGGAAATAATGGACCAACAGGAGGACTTCAAAATCAATTCTGTGGTCCACAGGGAGTCAATGGAGAGATGACAGAACTGGTTTGATGTGCTCATGTCGACATGATTTGGTTAAAAGGCATGCTGTAGCGTTCTGGACAAGCTGAAGGCAGGAGAGGGAGGCCTGACTGATGCCAACATAAAGTCCATTACAGTAGTTGAGTTGTGATAAAAGTGTGAATTATTCTTTCTAGGTCTTGCCTTTACAGAACTGGCTTGTTTGATATCAGCTTTTACAGAAAAAATATTTTCTGCAGAAAAGAGCTGAGCTGTTTATTAACACTAAAATCCTGATCCATCATTATCTCCAAGTTGGTAACACATTTATTTGTCTGTGGCTCCAGAGTTCTGGCAATAGGATCTGTTTTTTTTTTTTATTAAAGCTCATAGAGTTCAGAGCCACTGAGGACTTTATGTCATCCAGACATTTCAGTAGGAACTGGATGGAGCACGAGGGGTTTGGTGTTAAAGGCAGATAGTTCTGACAGTCATCTGCATAGTAGCAGAAGGAGATGCCATGTTTCCTTAAAAAAAAAGCAGAATTAAAGTGGGCCAAGGATTGAACCCTGAGGGACCTCACAGGGCAATTGTGCTGAAGTAAACAGAAAAATTTCAATATTTTGCAGAAACTTCTGTCCTTTTGCAAACTCCTAAGCCAATAGTTGATTGATGACTCAACCTTATCAACAAAGAAGTGATGTAAATGATTGCATGTGTCAATAAATGCCTTCAGTTTAGGATACTGGGGCAAATATAAAATATGGCACTTAAAACATTATTTCTGCATTTCAAATGCAGTTTTTCCTTTTTCCACATTTGCTCTGCTCTCCTCCACTTAGTCACAACAGGGAAGATGAAGTCCACTGGAGTTGACAGTTAAGATTTTTTTTGTCATGGACTGAGTGTTGATCAGTGTCATCCGCAAAGGTAAAGTCCCACTAGTTGTCACACACACTGGTGTGTTTGAAATTGGTTCTCTGCATTCGACCCATCCCCTGGAGGAGTGGTGAGCTATAGACACAGCTGCGCTCGGGAACCATTTGGTGGTCCAACCCCTTAGTGCTGAGTGTCAAGCAGGGAGGCATTGGGTCCCATTTTTTCAAAGTCTTTAGTATGACCTGACTGTGGATTTGAACCCCGATCTCCCAGTCCCAGGGTGGACTCATACCACTAGGCCACTGAGCCGGTCACCATGATTAGCTGGAGTAGTCACTGAACAGTCAGCAAGTCAGGCTCTGCATTTCACCAGCCAGCGGGTAAAGGTGTGCTATGGAGAAGGTAAGCAGGCACATCGGCCAGTAGTGAAGAACACTCAATTTGCTTCTCATGTTGACTAAAATTTGTAAACTTGATGGTAGAAAAGTGTACATCCAATAGTCTGATGTTCATACAGAAGTGAGTTGATGCAATTGACAAGAAGTGTCAAAAACAGAAAAAAAAGCACAGAATGTGAACTGAAGCAGATGACAGACCACGCATACTGGCGCCGTCTTTCAGATTTTGCATTCACGAGCTGTCGGTCAATAAAACAAATGTTGCTTCAGTTTTTAAACGGGATCCAAAATGTCTTATAGTTTGAGACATGCCATCCCACGCTGCTGACATTAGGGGTGAGGCTGAGAGGAAATGCATGAACAAAATAAAAGAATAAGGTAAATATAAGAAAAACAAAAACATTGAAGGATAAAGAACATCCTTTTTAATCATTAAGTTAAGAGGAAAAACTGGATGTTCTGAAGGTCAAGCAGCAGTTCATGCAGGCATCATGGTGTCACACTGATGAGCAACAGCGGCATCTCCTTGTTTTTGTGCAATGAGTAATTATGGAAATTGCAGGATTTTATTTTATTTTATCAAGAAGATTTAGTGTAGTCAAATTTGCAAAAGGTTGTCTAAATTCCACCATTACAGCAGAGGCAAATACAAAAATTATCCTGGAGGATTTAATGCTCGTGTTTAATGCCTGCATTGAAATGTTAGGTTCAAATTAGATACGTGGAGGTGCACTGCAGAATTCAGCAGGTTTGTTGTGTCTAGTATCAATCCCCCTAAAATTCATCTAGACGTGACTTCCTGTTTCCATCCTATTCTACTCAGGCTATTATCAGGTCTGGTGAGGAAAAAAGTTAAAGGTTTCAGTCTTTAATGATTATTAAATAATAAGAAATAAAACATTTAGGAACACAGGAAGAAGCGAGAACACACTGTTTCTAGTAGGATTTGAATATTTATCGTTTTCTAAAGTTTGCTCACTAAGATGATCAAACACATTTTAATAAGTGCTCCTTTAGAGTAATAGCTCTATTGACTGTAATATCAAAATGCTGTTGATCAAATAATCTTACTGTCTTATTCCTGTATGAGCCAGAATCCATCTCAGATCATTTATTTACATAATAAATCAAATATTCATCCTTCTTTTTAAAAACTGACAACTACCAATACATTCTAGGGGCAACTGGCTGATGTGAAGCACTGATTGCATCAGAATTTTTAATAATAATAATAAGATACAGCGTCTGACTCTTCAGTGAATTTATTGTTGTTGTTTTTGTCTGCTGTCTGAGACCGGTGTAGCCAACCTCTGCAAGGGAACTGGCTGTTCTACCAGATGCTAGAAGTCATTCAGTGACGTCATCACCTAATTTGTACAATTGACTGTGTGAATCTAATTATGCTGGACAATGTCGGAGACGGGAATAACATCACGGGAGAGACAAACACCCTAAATATGTTTAGGACCATACAGATGACGGTTTTAGCCTGACGGTGATGAAAAGGATCATCAGAGGGATCAGCAAACAGGGATGGTTGATGTGTGTCCGATTGATTGGACATGTTTGTGGATATCTTCAGTTGGGCCAGATGAAATTATTTTTAACTTCAGTGTGGTGAAACGGCATACGCAACCTCGCTCTGCGTTCGCTATAAATGTTTGGCGTAAATTGAATAGGAATGAATGGGAGCAGTGCGCGCCGCACCCACCACTTCCTAGCTGAAAGGGGCTTAATAACGTGTGTGTGTGTGTGTGTGTGTGTGTGTGTGTGTGTGTGTGTGTGTGTGTGTGTGTGTGATGATGTCATGCTGTTGACTGAGAGAGCATGTTATTTATGGGAGTCCATATCCTGATTGAGAGATGAACATTTCTACTCATAATCATTCTCTCCATCTCTCTTGCTTCCTTCGTCTCTTTATGTCTTTTATTACCCTCCTCCCCCCTCCTCTCTCACTGACGTAATACTTCTTCCTCTACCCCCTTTTTTTCACCACTTACATCATTCACACTTCTTTCCTCCTCCTCTTCACTACAGATTTTTTTCTCAACATCTTTGCTTTGGATCTTTTTTCCCCCTCTTCTGCTTTCTTTCTCTCTTCCTTCCTAATCCAGCCGAGTGATCAGCAGATTTACCACCCATGGTACCATTTGATCTTGCACCACCGTCACTGAAGGGCTGTATCTCTGCCCTTTGTTCAGCTTCTGTACAGCAAACTCCGTTTAACTGCTCCAAACAAAAGAGAGATGGGAGAGCCCAGGAAACAGAAAAGCAGAGGGAACAGGAGCAAATGAAAGACAGCAGGAGACTAAGAGGTTAACTCCCCAACTAATTCCATGGTATTACAGCTGTCAAAGCTCTATTTATTTCTTGAGCGTTTGACACATGCTGCTATGACTCCTCTACATGCCTGGGCATATGCTTTGCTACGCAACCCTATTTATCTGGCCTTCTGAATGGATCACGCAAATTGTTTAAATCAAATTAATCCATGCAATCGTGTAACCCAGCCCTATTATGGCAGCCAAGTCGAACCAAATTCCTGTGCAGAGTCTCATATAGATGGACGAGGAGTATAGAACACACTGAAAGGATGTTTTTAAACAGGAAATACAATGTCAAAGCTGTTAAATTTATCAACCGTTTCTGTATTTCTGGCATTTATCCTTTCATTATCTCGTGTTTACACAAACTACTCCTGGCCAGTTTATTAGGTACATCTCACTAATACCAGATTGAACTGCTTTTGCCTTCAAAACTACCTCTGTCATAGAATAAACAAGGTGTTGGAGACATTCTTTAGAGATTTGGGTCTATGTTGTCATGATGGCGTCACACAGTTCCTGCACATCCACGATGTGAACAAATCAGATTTCACACGTTTGTGGCTGGATTAAGATCTGAAGCCATTTTTGTCTAGTGAACTCATTGTCATGTGCAAGAAAGCTATTTTATATATTTAGTGCCTTATTTTATGTGATCTCTGATTCTTTATTTTAAATACTCGTTTGTTATTTTATTTGTGTCTGTAGATGCATATCTGGAAATTTGATGTCCCCATGCAGGTGAATCAAGTGTCTGTGATTTGAGCTTTTTGACAAGTGCATCATGGATCTAGTGTGATCCTATAGGTGTGGACATGGTCAGTAACAATAGTCCAGTCAGATATGGTGTTTCAACCATGCTCAGTTGTTACTAAGGAACCCAAAATGTGCAAAATGTTGTTAAAGACAGGATGGATCCATGCTTTGATGTTGTTGACACCAAATTCAGACTTGAGGTTGGAGCTGACGTTGAGACACAGCAGACCAGGAAACATTTTTAGGTTTTATTGTCCAGTTTCAGGTTTTCTCTGTAAACTGTGGCCTTGATTTCCTGTACTTAGCTGACAGAAGGACACAGTGTGTTTTCTGCTGCTGTAGTCCATTTGTTTCAAGGTTCAGTACATTGTGGCTCAGAGATGGTATTCCTGAAGTAAGCTATTGTAGCCTTTAGAACAAGTCTGCCCAACCTTCTCTGATCACCTGACGTTGAGTCTTTTTGTCCACAAACTTCTGCTCACTGGATCTTGACCATTCTCTGTCCTTGAGATGATTGTGGGTGAAAATCCTAGTAGATCAGAAGTTTCTGAAGTACTCAGACCAGCCCATCTGGCACCAACAACCCTGCCACGTTCAAAGGTTTAAATCCTTTTTCTTTCATTGCTCTGATGCTCAGCTTGGATATAAGCTTACATTGTCTTCTAGCTGTCATTTGATTAGTTGATTTTTTTTTGTGCTGGCTGACCACTGAGCAGGTATACCTAATAAAGTGGCTGGTGAGTGTACTTGTCATTTACAAGATTGACATGCAGACGTCCCGCCCATGGTGCATAACTACTATCAACCCCATTACAGTCATGTGACCCAGATTGTTACAGGATTCAAAATGAGTAACCGTGGTATCTTGCATAAACAGTTTACTGATACCTCTGCTTCCTTTCATTATAATCCTCATCAAGCCTCAGAAAATGACTGTGCATTTTCAAGATTAAAGTGAGGAAAAAACAGACATGGAGTTTAAAAATGCAAATTTATTAGGAGCAGTTAAGGCCTAAACTAAATGTCTTTGCAAAAATGATTTGTGCATCTCTGCACAAATCCCAACAAAAGACGAATCTAGACAACTAAATGCAATCAATTATTCATGAGATTTAACTGCTCTCTGATGTGTCATTAGAGGAAACCGACAGCGGCAGGCATGGACCAAGTAAAGAAGCACAGAAACTGATGAGGGCGTGTTCTGTGTCTGTCTGTCATGTATGTTTAAGCCGTGTACCGTCTGCTCTGTGGGGGAAACGCTGTCGCTCTCATTATCCAGAGTAGCACTCAGTGTAATCAGCGTGCCCTGTTTGGCAGGCGGCTTGAATTAAATTCATGACAGTTTTCAGAATGTTGATTGATTGACAGCTTTGGCAGATGCATTCGTTGGACTGACTCGACTGGCAGACGGGCAAACTAAAGTGATGCTAATCCCATTTAACTGTGGCTTTGAAAGTAAAGCGTAAAAAAATACGTCAAATGGTATTTGTTTGAAAAATATAACAAAAACATATATGATTGTTTGTATAAATGAAAGTGTTTTCAGAAGTACTGTTTTAGCTTAAAGCAACGCTAAATAACTTCTCCCTCCTACTGGTTGAAAGTGGAATTACAACTGTCGTAAACAACCCTGCTGTAGCAAGCGCTAACACCGTAGAAACGTGCAGAAATAAAGACAAAAGTCCGTGCAAAGGTTTGAGTCAGGGTTGCAAGTTTTAAATCATAAACAAGCATGAAACTAGGCTTAATTCAATTCAAAATCACATATAATCAAAGTTTTATGACCATATTGATCACATCTGATGTACAACTATATGTAATTGCTTTAAAAAGACACCTTTTTCAGCTCCAGACTGTGTATTGTCCTGCAGCTACAGCATAAAATGAAATGGGCAGCATTAAACCACTGTCAGGTGAAAGGAATAACAAATGCTTTAGAGGCTTTATGTTATTTATTATGCCATTTCTAACAACTACTAAGTCTGTAATTGATCTGAAACAACCAAAACCCAACATTTTGCTGTTTTTCACAAGAAGATAACCTCAAACGACATTCTGACATGAAACTTTTTTTAGCTCCTTACCATTTATTTTCGTTCTCTGGTCATTAAACTCATTATGGAATCATTTAGAGCCACATTATGGAAGTTTTATTAGCTTGAAAATGGATCCACATCAGCCACTGAAGATAAAACCAGACGCATGTAAGGAAACCATCACTGACACACAATCCATACAGTCAGTTGCACTTTACTTGCATGCTAAAATATTTTTCTGATGTCAGAATTTTAATCAAGACCCAAAAAAAATAAGTCAGGAGAAACAAATATCTACAGAATCCATTATTGTTTAGTGATGCGATTCTATAATTTGTTCACTATAGATTCCAGATTCCCGACTGTCTGATAAAATCTGTCGGGTAATAGACCATTTCCAACCAGTCACACTGTTTTATGTTCCGATATGGAATCTCAGAATCTTGGTGTGTGTGTGTGTGTGTGTGTGTGTGTGTGTGTGTGTGTGTGTTTCCTCTGTATAACTCTTTACACTCATTAATCTTTTAAAAGAAATTCCCAGTAAAGGTTCGATCAGACTTCTCTTTCTGTGATGTCTCCTTTCCAAACGCATCTAAACAGCTCTGGACCACTGAAGCAAACATGCTGTGCTGTAATTTTCTTCTTATTTTTTTACTAAATATATTAAAATCCTAATCACAGAGTAAGGTTGAGCACTCTTAAGCAGAGGCACCTGGATATGATACATTGCATCAGCTCGTTTTAGGTCGGGGGAATCAAAGACCAACCCACGTCACAACATTATCTGCGTTCTCCTTCATGTGGCCCTTAAAAACACTCATGAGATGTGCAGACGAGCAAAAATGAGCAACAACTTTCATCCCTCTGTCTCCGATACTTGGCTACGAAGTGGGTCATCCTGTTTTTTTTCATGTTTTCTGTCCTCCCACCCCAGCACGCACATTTCTTAGTCTCACTTTCATTTACTGCATTCAGTAGACAAAGACGACTTCCTTGATCTTTGACAGTCAACACATGAAAGCCGAAGTCGCCGAGCTCCTCTTTACTATCCTTTTCTCCATCTAGAGCTGCGAGCTCACCCTTTTTTTTCAAACGCACTCGAGATGAAAGTAGAGAAGGAGGCTCTGCCGAAGCCGTCCTTGAACAGCATTGTACTTCACCAGGCAGCGTGCACACTCTCACCTTGGCTCGTGCAATTTTCAAAGAACCAAATAATACAAGTTGGCTGATGTTCGTGTGTGTTTGAGTGCATGCGTGCGGGTGTGTGTGCGTCAGTGTTTGTGTGTGTGTGTGGGGCTGAAAGTGAGTCATTAGTGGGAAGTGAAGTCTAATGAGGCTTACAGTGGGTCACAGCCAGCCTGCGTTTGATGACAAATAACAATTGAGCAGTGTGACGTGGCAGTTTAAGGGTCAGGCAGTGTTCTGCATTTTGGAGCTGGAGCCTTAAATTTAGCATCAGAGCAGTTTGTTCTGAGCCGTGAACACACACAGAGCATGGAGAAAAACACGCTCAACATTTCTGATGGCAAACTTCTCAACATCCCATCAGGCATCGTTATGCTTAAATCAGAGCTTTGACAACTCTGTTGAATTGTGGCGACTTGTGCGTGCGCGCGCGTGTGTGTGTGTGCACGTGTTTGTGCATGTGTGTGTGAGAACTTAAAGCAGCAGTAGCTCAGGAGGCAGAGCGGGTTGTCCAGTAATCGGAAGGTTGCAGGTTCGATCCCGGCTCCCCCCGCAGAATGCTGCTGTTGTGTCCTTGGGCAAGACACTTAACCCGCCTTGCCTGCTGGTGGTGGTCGGAGGGACTGGTGGCGCCAGTGTACAGCAGGCCCCGCCTCTGTCAGTGCGCCCCAGGGCAGCTGTGGCTACATTGTAGCTCATCCCCACCAGCGTGTGAATGTGTGTGTGAATGGGTGGATGACTGATTGTGTTGTGAAGCGCCTTGGGGGGTTGTAGACCCCTAAGAAGGCGCTATACAAATACAGGCCATTTACCATTTCTTACGACTAATAAAGATGCTGTGAACATAGGTGTCTGATCAGTGGATAACATGGAGTGACTCATATTTTTATAATTTATCACATGACCATCACGTCTGACATCTGAAAATGAATTTCTTCCACTTGGTTTTTGTGTAAATTCAGAACAAGAAAATGTCGGACAAAAACCTCATTTTCACCCATAGAAACATGTTAAAATACCACTTGTTCTGCATGTTTCCTGCGTGAGTTTTGGAACATTTTAAATACGCCCGTGTGATTTAAAGTTTAAAGTTTTTTTTTTCATAAGGGTGAATTTTTAAAGTTTGGAGTTAGAAGGCACACATGACAATTTTGGCTTGCTTTTAGCACCCCCTAGTGTTCGTTAACAAAAGCAAAAGAGAAACTTATTTCCTCGCTGTGCATTCGTATTTTTAACACCTTAATCTAACTGCTGAAACGTCTCCTCAGCCTTCATTAGTGTCTACAGGAGCGGTTCATCACTAAATCAAACAAATCAGCTGTGTTCATGATCTAAAACATGCAGGAAACATGCTGGAAGCAGACTCCAGCACCAGGAATGTCTGCTCCACTTTATTAAGTCAAACAGGGACCGGACCGGTTCTCTGAAGTTGCAAATGGGTATTCTGGCCACAGAGGGTGGTGGGGGTCTGAGTGACCCTGTAAATGGTCATTTTAGCACATACTGGCTCAAGAAAATGATTTAAAAATATGAAAAAGTTGCATAGAATGGCTTTAAAGTCTCCCAGTTGCACCTACTCTTGCATGAGCTCTCTGTCCCTGTGGGCTTTTTTTTTCTAAAAGTGATGTCTGAATCTAGTTTTCTAGGTTATTACAGGTGTTTGAAATCTGGTGTTTTCAAGTAAAAATTACCAGCAGTGTAGGGTGCCAGAATATATTGAAAACCCACTTTCAAGAAAAACTTTTTTATGTTTAATGCCTTCAACTCCCAAACCACAAAGCATTAACTCATCCTTAAGTTTTTCCACCTTGTTTGTCCATTTTAAATTTGTGTTTTTATATTTTGGTTTTAATTGTTCTATTGGTTTTAGTTTGTTGTTCTTTTAACTATTTTATCTTTTTTGATTTTTCTTATGATATATATGACTATTTTAGCTTGTGTTTTTTACCTGTTTTTATGTGCAGCGCTTTGGTCGGTTGTAATGTGTTAAAAGCGCTCTACAAATAAAGTGGTATGATAATGTTGTAAATGTCAAATAGGATTCAGCATTTAGCCATCTTTACAAAGGCAGGGCTACTTTGCATACATTTTAATTGTTGAAAGCATCCAGTTGGGCCAAACATCACGTTTGTTTCAAAAGAACTTTTGCATTATAAGTAAATATTGAATATGTCTGCAGCTGGTTGCAGCTGATGATTAAATTTAGATTTGTCCCATCTGAGATGATGTATCTGATTAGTCTTGTTTTTAAACTCTGCACCAAAACCAGACACTCGATCGATAAGTTATAATGTAGTATTGACTCAACTTGTTTCTACCCAATTTTGCCATTTTAAAGCATAATCATGCAGCCGTTCCTCATAATGAATACAACTGTGTCCACATAGTCTCAGTTTCACTGTCAGTATCGTATTATTGCCATAAAACTTAGTTTTCCTGCATATCTCTAAAGAATAAAAAAGTGGTAAAAAAAGACTAAATTCGTAGTTTAAGTTTCAAGGTTTCACCTTTAGAGAAAACTGTGATATGTGGTGATTCTAAAGGTGCACTAATGCATTCCCAACCACTGTGCCATACAAACAGAAACCTAAGCACTTTTGCTGCCCACACTATACATCATACAATCTGAAAGGGCCCCTAAATATACCCAGATATACATTTTTTGTGGTTTATTTATACGTAATTTATTATCCTGCCCTTTTTCTTTTGCACTGCAGTAAATCTTGACTGGAGCTTGACTGATGGGTTTTTCTAAATGGAGGAATGCTCCTAATAAGTCTTGATTCTTCCAATATCAAAAAGACATATGGTCCTGGAGCATTAGGGTGCATTCAGCTGTCTGGTGTGTGTCAGATGTACAGTTCCCTGTAGGTGATCCTTTTTAATCTAAAGTTGTGTACAGTATGTTTTTGAATGAGGACTATTCACCAGAGTCAGTATAGGAGATAAAAGAGCAAGCTTCTATTTTGTTAAAAAAAGAAAAGAAATCATCTTGGGAAATCGATTGATCGATGTCATTAAAAAAACATTCCATTCATGGATTAACAAAAGGTCCTTTTTATTGAATTGAGGGACCATTTACAAGATGGATTTTCTGTTTTCAAAGCCATTTTGTTGATTTCAACCTATTAAATCCCAGTGAGTGTAGTCTTGTGCTGTAGAAATCACACAGCCCATCTAGTTATCCTCGATTCCTCCTGAGAGGCCGATCGAGAAGTTAATGCTGCCAGAAACCTAATGTTATTGCAGCCAAAATGACCAGAGTTTGGGATTTTATTTTATTTTTTCCTTATTTTGCACTAAAGCATTATTCCAAGACATAATAATAGAATCAAAATAGCATGCAAAAGGAACCTTAGCCTCTGCAACACATCCAGATAAATAAATAGCAAATAAATAAACACATTTGATCTATTGAGGACAAAACATCTCCATTGTGATGCCGTTGGGAGAAAATCAAGGAAAAAGCTGGTTATTTACTACATTGAACAGCAATTTAATTCAGTTCAGTTCAACTTAATTGCCATTTTACTTAACACAAGCCCACGGAAAAACAAGACAAACAAATAAACCTGAGTGCAAGGATGTAAGCGAGAGTGGAGCGAGAGCGTATAACAATGAAAGCCATGACAGAAGCCAGAAAGGAAAACAAAACTAAAGCAATTACAGGCGCTGTGAGAACGTAATTGGTGCCTGAGAGTTAATAATCATACATAAGCTTCAAATGTTGGATTTAAACTGAATATTACTTCAAATGTGGTGAAAATAAACCGCTCTTCAAAGAGAAAATGATAGTGGGACACTGTTTATGTAAATCTACTCAAACGCAAATTAATCTAGAGCTACTTCACAGATTTTATGTACTCCTGGAGCAATGTGGCGTAGGATTCATCACTTTGAGGAAGGCAGTAAAACTCCTAACAGGTTGCATCTTGGGATATGGGCACCAGTGGATGTGGATCCTACCTGTGATTACTTTGAGTGTTTGTCCCCGTCTGAAGAGTCCTTCTTTCTTTATCGCCATCTGGAATGAAAAGAGGTTTGTTGTGTCCTGTCACTTTAATACCACATCTTTGTTTTGCATTTCTTTAGAAAACTTTTTGAAAAGGGAATGTTTTGGGTGCATGGCCCTGAGCCAATGCTTCTGTAAGTAGAAAGGAAATAAAGCAGGCAGCGCTGACTGAAGATGAAATAAGAACAACAAAAACACTGGTGTTTCTGAAAGAACTCCATGTCCTTGCAGACGAGAGGCAGAGAGGACTTGTTTGTCCTCAAATGTGAAAATATGAAGTTGTTTTGGGTGCGTTTCCTTATTGTCCTTTACAATAAGCAAGGACAACTCCATCTTTCTTTGTTCAACTGTGATTTCTTCTGATAAAATAGAGTTGTACACAATCCCAAATCCAGAAACTTTATCTTCAAGGAACATTAGTCTCCATCCAATCCTTTTGAATTCAAACTCTCAAAGCTTTCTTGACTGTGACACTGACAAAACTATACTACAGTTCACGGACAGAGGGAGTCCAAAGAGAGAAATGAGGAAGTGAGACTTTTCCACCACTCTGGAAACTTGAGGCTAAAACACATTTTGCATGCAAGCAATAATTTGTAATTAAACCTGTGTATTGAATATTCACCACTAGGGAGCTCTGCAGGATGCATCATTCATTCTAACATCTTGTTTGTGTTTTCCTGAGTTTAAATAATTTGATGATTGATTGAGTTTGTAGTGAGACACATCTCGGTACCTAAAAGAAAAACATTTTTACTTCTATGAACGTTTTTATAATCGATTTTCTGTTTGAAGATTTTTTTTTCAGCTAAATTAAAAAGTTGTGATAATAATTGTCTAAAAATGCTTAAAGCATCAACTTGGTGATGCTGTTTGGAACACGGCAACTTTTAAATTATACTTTGATAAATTGCATTTTCAACAGTAGACTTCATATATTAGGAGATTATTTGGGGCATGTGGGAATCCAATTGTTTGTTTTTTCGTGTGCGTAAGTGTGAACCATTTATCTCTACAAAGTGAGTAAGAGAGCAAGAGATATCTATGGAAACCCAAAAGGGTCCTAAAAAGTTTGGGAAATAGTAAATTGTGGATTAGTCACCAAGTAAAGACATAATTCATGTTCTTTTTAACACTCTGGTGAATCCCATTCCAGCCTGCTCCTGCTGACTTTTGCTCCCACCTGCTCGCGCAATATCAGCGTCCAATCACGTTCGTTTTCGTCCTTCCATACATCGGCCAACAAAATATAAGGTGCATACTTGTCCTGAATGGGCTCAAAAATTCAACCCAACCCAAAATGACCTGAGAGATTTGAAGCAGGAATCCAGCCCACACACTGTTTTTTATGAGGAATGAAAAAACTTGTTCCATGGCTCAAATACAGAATCTTTAGTCACTTAAAGTCAACCAGTCAATCATGTGTCCCAAAACAATAGCACCAATTAGAGGTCGGCCGGTATTAGTTTTCTATTGCCGATTTGTAGGAGACATGGTCAGCTGATGGCTGATATGTACAGCCAATTTTTATGGCCTGATTTTCATGGCTGATATCTAGACATTGTTCACATTATTTTCATGCTAAAATGTTAATAATAACATCAGTTGATGCACAAAACTTGTGAGGCTGAATTTAACCAACTGTTACTTTGTGTACTTCTCAGTGTTAAAGTCAGACACCTAAATAAAGCTAATTTAGTGAACGTAAAAATATATTTTAATTAAATCTGCAACAGCACCAGGCCGCCCGAGGATGAGCCTGACTTTAAATCAGCTTTAGTAAGGACAAATATCGGCCGATGTATAAAAAACGATAAATATTGGCCCGATATATTGGTCTACCCCTAATACCAATAACAACTAGGAAGCTTCAATGTCAGCCTGGGGAAGGACTGAGCAACCATTGGCAGGTAGCGCTGCATTTAAAGAGCAAATCATCCCAAATGTACTTTTTTTGCTGAAAGACTGTATAAATAAGTGCCTGTTATTGCTGTAGACATGTGTAATCATTATTTTGGCATTTTAGTGCATCTTTTTGAAAGTTTAAAAATTCAGCCTTAAACCATCAGTGTGTATTGGTCCCAGGAGACCTGTGGGATCCCAGTCCCATTGCAGAGCTCTACTCTGGTGTCTAATGAACTCCGTTTAAAACATATTTGTCTAAAAGCCCAAACAAGTTTATTTTCATAACCAAACCTAAAAATGAGGTACAAACAAAGCTGTGACTCCAATAAAATATCAATATTAACAAAGTAAGCCATGAATGCTTTTTACTTCAAGCACAAAAGAGGAAGTTTGGACAATAAAAGCAGGTGCGAGTCTCAAGAGAAGGTTTTTTGTGTCTTCCGTTTTACAAGTGGCACCATGGTCTAGTGGTTTGGGAGATTGTCCCATTATTAATAGATAACAGGCTGGCTCTGTACAATATGCACATGCCCTTAAGGAAGACACAGAAGCACAGCTTGCTCCATCACTGTCAGACATGCAGCATTGCCGTTGCCTTGGGACTCTACGTTGCATAATCCACCAGGACTAACAGGTCATTATGCAGCGTAATGTCCTGTCAAAGCCTAGGTGAGCAGCCATGGGATTATGACGAGGTATCTCATTTAGACCGCAGCACGGGGATAATATCAGTCTCAGATAAAGTGCCATGAATTACTCAACAGAGCAAAGTGGGTGTAGGTTACTGCTGGTCAAGAGTGGTGTCTCCCTGCTGACCGCTCACAACTGGGCACATGTGAAAACTACTGAAAATGATAGGAAAAACGATCAGCTGAACAAAAGGCATTCATGAATAAAAAAGAAGCACAAATAGGAAAGACAGTGCCTGTGGAGAGACAACACAACATTTGGTCGTTATCATCTCTCAGCTCCTGTGGAGCACTGTTAGCCTCTCATGTATCATCGTGTGACCTTACACCTAAAACATGGCACTTCATCTCATTGGTCTTGGTTAGAGCTACCATCAAAGGCTACATTAGCTTTGGGAATAAGGAGGAAAGTCTTTAATTTACAGAATAAACAACAACTAATACAGACAAATAAAAATGTAAGACATGTAAAGTATCACATTCCTGAAGTTGGCTAGCTGCTCATATGCTGTGAAAAATATGTTCTTATCATTTATGAAACAGTGTGCAAAAAAATCAATTAATAAACTGAAAGCACATGCAAGGTGCTTGCTTTAGATGTTTAGACTGACACGATATGGAAGATAACAGAAAGATGTTTTGAAAGGAGACTCTAAAAGAGATGGAATCAATGCAAACATGTCAGGTATACACACACACTCTTACCTGTCTCACATTTACATCTGTCTGTTCTCTTCAACACCATAACAAGGTGTCTGATCTATCAGGCTGATAACACACCAGATTCATCACAGCAGCAGGAACACACACACACACACACACACACACACAAACACATGGTTGCACACACACAGCCCCACATGCATGCACACACACACACACACACACACACAAACACATGGGTGCACACACACACTGACACATACACACACTAACACATGGACGCGCACACACAGCCCCACATGCATGCACACACACACACACACACACACACACACACACACACACACACACACACACACACAGATAGCATGCACAGTTGCAAATTCCAGACAACTGAGGCAAACGTATTCCCTTGCACACACAAAATCTAAAACTGTTTTCAAACCCTAAAAGTGTGTACATGATAATTTGGAGTATGCATCTCACTCCTCCTTTTGATTTTCTTCTGGCATTTTTCCCTCTAAAAGTTTCCTTTAATCCAGTAAGAGAATAAAATATTGGGATCCATGTAAACTCAACTAAAGCCCACTTGATGAGGAATGTTTTTAGAGATTTGTTCAAACCAAGAGAATCCTGGTTCTTTGATGTTCTTTCATTAGAAAATATTAAAGGATCACATTTTAATGTTGAAGAAAAATATGACTTCTCATTGCATTCCACAATTACTGTAACTATCCTTGCATTTAACATTTGAATTATATAAATGAAGCCTAAAGCATGTTCTTAATTAATACAAGACATTAAGACTTTTGTCTAATCACTGCTGGCCTGCAGACCAGAGATGCTAACATCTAACATGTTCAGAAATCTAACATGATTCGGAATGCTGGTAATGCTTTGACTGCTAAAAGAGATCATTTAGCTAAATAAATGACCAACAAATGGGCTATCGAGTAAATGTTTCCTTGATGGTAGACCAGATGTTCACACTTGTTAAGAATATTTAAAGAAAAGTAGTTGAATCCCCATCATATTTAGTTATATCGGCATATGCTCTATAAAAATGGAACAATCTCCACCTCCTTGCATTTACAATCACCACCATGTTGTATTTTCAAATTAAGAATCTGCAGACTTGTGAGTCTGAAAGGCTGAAGGTCCAACATACTCACTCATATAAGATCAGTCTATTTTTTGCATCAAATATACATTTGTTTTTACTAAAACTCTATTTTAAAAATAAAAGGTTCAGATGAACAAGTCAACACTTAAAAAAAAAGATCCTATGTATTTGCTTTTGCAGAACATTTTTGCAGAATTGCCAGAATTGTTATGCACCGTGCTCCATTAAGTCGTGGTTAGCGTTAAAATTGCACAACAATGTAATTTAGATGCACTCATAATTAAACATAAAATCAGCTTTTGTATCTGTGTGTAGAGGGTTTTAGTTTCCATCACTGTTCATGTCCTCTTTAAAGGTTTTGTGGAGCTCCTCTTGATTTAGACAGCAGTTGACAGGATCATGTGGTATGAAATGGTAACATTTTCTACCTTTTTTGATATGCAGATTTTGCAAAGAAAGCGTCTCCCCTCTCCCTTTGCTCTCTCACATATCAACATGCACAACATCTGCTTCCACCTTTGCCATTTCCTCCATCTTTTTCTTTTCCTCTCATACATCATATTCATTTCTCTGAGGAGGTCACGAGGTCCTCCAGGGGAAAGGTCTTGGGTTTAATCCTTGAATTTTACACACTTGCACGCTCACTTAAAATACAATAGTAGTGTGGATACAATAGATACTGAGAAAGGCTGTCTTTTTTTCTTATGGAAAACACATTTAGAAGTAAAGCTCTAGTGTGTATCTTCATGGATCACAAAGTAGTTGTCTTTGAGGGACACTTTTGAGCCATTAGGTCTCTTCTGCACAGTGCAGCCACAGTGAGAACAGTTAGCACAGCTCCCATTCAGTTTAAAGGTACAATATGTAACATTTTCACAGTGAAATAATCACAAAACAGTCTAGTGTCTCAATCATGTTGGAAGAAAGGTTATACTGAAACAGATTTCCATCTCAGCCAGCTGGTGGGTTGTCAGTTTTTCTCCATTGAAAAAAACAAAACAAAGCGGGACGTAGTTACTGTTTACATTCAGTGAGTCTGCACCGAGTCGGTGCTGCAGCGCAGGCATTTGTGATTCAACACCGGCCAGTAAGACGCAGCAGTGTTTTGTAAAGATCTTAAACCAGTAACAGGAGCGACCCAGAAGTTATTTCCCAGCCAGCACACATAGGTGGGCCCCATATGGAATCTATATGGGCAAGCCGTATGGGTCCCATCAGGGTTTGTCCGCAGTTTCCACGGTGGCCCCATGGGGTTTCTTGTACCCCTAAGAAGCCACGGCATCTTTCTGTTTTACTCTAATATCAGGTAAAGAAGGCTAGCGGCTAATGTTGAGCTAACGTTGCGCTAACAATGCTAACAGTGAATTAGAAGCAAATTGATGGATAGAAATATCTCAAACTATCTCAAGCTACGTTTTCAATTACCTTTTCAGAAATGACTTCCTAAAAGGAGAGCAACATCTGACTGAAATAACCTGATGTTCAACCACCAGATTCAATTAAACACTCAAAGGCTGGACAACAAGACTGAGAAATAACTCATTTCTTTAGACATTGAAGATTATCATTTCTGTCCAATAATCTTTAATCAGCTCTTAACAAATGGATGATTTAGCATTTTTATTGACTTTGTTTAAAGTCTTTTAAGTTGATCTGAGGAATAATTTCCAGCTGTAACAGGTTGTTTCAACATGAATGTTAACAAAGTCTGAAAACTGAATTTAATCAGTGAGTTTTGCCATTTAACCCTTTACCTTCACAACAACCAAAAAATATCTATATATATTTTTCCAGTGTTGTATTATTTTATTCATTTGAGTCAATTAGGACATACAGTAATGTAAACTAATAATAGAACAAGTGTGATTTTTTTACGTTAATAATAATGGAGTGTAAAAAATTTGGATGTCGTACACTTTAAAAAAAATTGTCTAGTAAAAATGTTTCAGTTGAGTTTTGAGCAGCTTACACCAAAATACAGGAACTACCATGCCCCACCCCTGTGTTAAAGGCTTAATCAGCATATTGATAAAATCCAATGATCATGAATTATAAATATGAGACCCTGGTTCTCATTTGAAAAGATGTGGACGCCCCAGTTCAGGTCAGGGGTAGAGGCTCTATCTGAAGTTAAAGGGTCTCATGGATGGATGGAGTAGGACACTGACAGCCAGCTGGGTGAAGCATCTGCACAGTTCCTGATATTAAACCAGTCTGCTCTGGAGAAGAGGGAGCTAAGCCTTAAGAACAGGTTCCAAGGTTGACGGGTCCAACCATCATCTTTGGGCAATAAACAAAAGCACAAGATCATGAGCACAGACAGCCAAAGTGATTTCTTTCATGGGGAGGCGATGCTCAGATTGGGTGAGAGACTCAGACATCCAGGAGGGAGTCATATTAGACACTCTGCTCCTCCTGAGGTTCAGTACTTCTGAAAGAAGACCCTAGAACTGACCCTAGAGCTGCCCCAGGATACACTAGAGGGATTTTATCTTGGAACATCTTTTATGATTATTCAAGGGTAAAAAATCCTTTATTTGACTCCATGCTGGGAAAGAAATATTCCGTGTCTCTAAAAATGTCATCTGTGATGTTCACAGATAAAGGCAAAATTTGTAGTTTTCGAAGAGATCTCATTACTCAGAGACAGACCTCATTACATGGGTTCCTGCTTATTAGAATACATAAAAAAGCATGTACGTTCTTAGGAATGGACATCTTGAATACACCTCCCTTTAACAAGCATGTGAGACATGAATGCTTCTGTCTTCAGCTGTAGAGTTAACACATGCACGCTCATGTCCTCAGCATTAGGATGCAGAGGGTGTGTGTCTTTCAACAGTAACACGTGCATGCCCAGGTTTGTAAGC